>JALJCO010007519.1:0-401931 GCA_023101725.1 Atherinomorus stipes | reverse complement strand
GTTGCTCTTGCGGTATTGATGTCTTGGGTGCCTGTGTCTCGATGTGGGGGCGGTGACGGTATATCTTTCAGCCCTAGTGTTGGGGTAGGTGTGTGGGGAGTGTGTGTGCGAGCGTGGTGGCGGGGTAGGGGGTGGTAGAGGTGGTGGCGCCCTGGTGTCAGGTGTATGGGGCAGGGACTTTGGGGTGGGGGCTGGCCTGCCCTGGGGGCGTCGTCTGGGGGTCCGGTCCTCCCTGGGTTTCGGTTGGGCCGCCCGGGTCCGGGGGGGTGGCTGCTCCTGGGCGCTTGGGCCCTGGGCCCGGCGCTGTCTCCGCTCCCGGGGGACGCCCGGCGCCCGGTGGGGTCGGCAGCTGCTGGTCTTGGTCCGCTGGGGCCTGGGCCTCCAGACTGCAGGGGGCTCCGGCTGGGGCCGCCTTTTGCCGCCCTTCGGGGGATGCATGTCCGCTCTTTGGGGGGGGGTAGCTGGGATCTGGGCCTCTGGGTGGCTGCTGGGGGCCTGGGTCGTGAGCCTTGCGGGCTTCCTCCTCCTTGCGGAGACGAGGCTGCATCTGCATGACTGTATCACCACGGAGCACCCTTTATTATGCATGTTGACACTGTGACACTACTTCCCATTGCGATGACTAGGTTGTACCTCTTCTCTACTTCCCATTGCGCTGACTAGGTTGTACCTCTTCTATGCGTAGTTCTGCGTGTGTTTGTGTTTGTGTGTGTTTGTATGATCTGAGGATATTTAAGCCACCTGCAGGTCCTCCTGTAGGGGATTGCTTGTTTTGTTTTCCAACAGAGACCTTGGTTGTTTAGGGATCGCGGTACAGATGTACCAGTGAACTGTGTAAGTGGATTCATGTTTTCTCTCCTCTCTCTCTTCCTCTTCCTTACTCCTCTCTCTCTGTTTCACTTTCTATCATTACCTCTGTTAACTTTCATTTCTCCCTTGTCAGGCCCAGCAGTATGAAATGGAATGGTGTAATAGACAAATGTTTAAATAAAGAAATAAAATGAATAAACATGATATCAAGTGGAGCCTTATATTCATAAAGCTCCGCTTGATAAAGCAAAACTGTTCAACAGAATAAAGCAATCAGATTTCCATTCTGCTTGCTTCGATGCTGGAGAGGACAAGTGTAAAAAAAAAAAAAAAAAAAAAAAAACAAAAAAGTAGAAGTATGATTTTGAAATGATAAACATTAAAAATATTTAGATTTAAAAGAGAGAGCATAGAGCCATGCAGATTTTAACTTTAGAGTAAAATCTATGTAAATGCAGCTTAGAACAGGTGGGTCTTAAACCTGGATTTAAATAAACTAAGTGTTTCAGCTGATCTGAGACTGTCTGGGAGTTTGTTGCAGACGGAATAATAATAATTACAGAATACTTTCATGAGGAAAAAGATGGAATGCTCTCCGACACTAAACTGATTCTGTCGCGGCATTTCGCGCAGGTCTGGAGGCTGTGAGCTGCTGCTGCACTGTTTAGTTTACTAACTTGGTGCAGACAGTTTTTGCCGTGCTGGTTAAATCATACAAGCTGTTTCAGCGAGACGCAGACTCTTATTTATCAGATGTAAGTATTGTGGCTGGTGCACTCGCGTGCGGAAACTCCGCTGTGATGAAGAGTTAAATAAGATGTGGGATGCGACGGAGGGAGGAAGAGAAGAGACCTGCGCGTCGCCCCAGAACTGGTTTACTGTCTAGGTTGATGGTAAACTCGGTAAATATCCACATCGTATTAAGTTCTTGAACAGCAGTTTGTGAACCCTGCTGGTTATTATCTGCCCCCGATTAGATCTGTTCAGCCGCTGAGGCGCTGTCTGACTTCTCCCTCTTCTTTCTGCGGGCTGCAGACGAAGCATCGGGAACGGAACTTTGAGAAGAATATTGTGTGTAATCGGCTGCTTCCTCACAGTGTGTTCAGACCAAGCGCGATTTGGGCGTCAAGGGCGTCAGGTTTACATGCAAAGTCAATGGCCGACGCGCGTCGAGGAGGCGTCGAAAAACCTGCGGCGCGTTTCGCGCGTCGGGCGCGGCGCGTCGAGGCGCGTTACGCGCGTTTCGCGCGTCGAGTTTTGAGATTTTGAGCGTTTGACGCCCTTGACGCGCGTCAAGGGCGTCAGACGCCGGAGTTGGAAAATCTGAACTTTGGCGTCTTGACGCGGGGCGTCGACCAATCAGAGCGAGTCATTTCACAGACACACTTTTTCTGACAGGAGAGGAAACACAGAAAAACCAGGGGAATCTCCTCTCTCTCTGAAGACAGAGGAGGATAAAATGTGATCTGTGTCCGGTTCCGGTTTCTGAACGGTGGTTTGATGACCTGCTGTGCTGATGGGATGTACTGGGCTGATAATGCTGCCCTGCATCGGGACAGCGGGACGTTAAACTGGGCCGGATCAGAGGGCTGAAAGTGCCGCTCGCCAGCAGCTCCTGAAGTAATGATGAAACTCATCGCAGTCAGAACACCTGGAATCATTTTGTGGACCGGACACAGAGCAGAGATGTCCGACGATGACGTTCCCTGCTTTATTTATCACATAAAGCCGAGCCGCTCTCTCTCCTGCACCTGCCATGGTGCAGACAGACCGGTGAAAGGGAAAAGAGAAAGGCGAGGCTCCTCCCACGGCGCGGCGAGCGCGGCTTGGCTGGACATCTCTCGCCGCGTGTCAGGGGCGTCAAGACGCTGGAAATCAAGCGTCTGACTTTTTAGTGACCAAGCGTCCAACTTTGGGCGTCAGGCGCGATTTTGACGCCCAAATCGCGCTTGGTCTGAACACACCGTCAGATTAGACGTGTTCCCACCACTTTGCATCACAAATATTACAGCACACTTGATGTTTTAGAGAAGTGAAGCCAGGAAAGTTTCAATCAGCTGCTGGTTCTGACTGAACACACGGCCACTGCTGCTGATGTCATGCGTGCGATGCAACGTTCACATGCAGCACAGAAATCACAAACTCCTCCACTACCTCACATTAAAAAGGATGCATTTAGATACTGAAACATGGTACCGTTTGATTTTACGTGAATCGGTACCTGGTAGTACCTACGGAGTTCGGTAGGTACCAATAAAAGTACAGAATTCGGTACCCATCCCTAACTGCAACAACTGGAGAACTGGGTGGGTCTCACTGGTTCTGTACTAAACTGGTTCAAAACATACTTGGAGAACAGGAAGTACTTGTGTCAGTAGGTAATTTTACATCTGAGCAGACAGAAATGACCTGTGGAGTTCCCCAGGGCTCTATCCTGGGGCCCCTTCTGTTTAACATCTACATGCTCCCACTGGCCCAGGTTATAAAGAACAACAATATTAGTTACCATAGCCATGCAGATGACTATGACACACAGCTGTGTTGTAAATACACAGCAAGAAGGTAGCTGGTTCAATCCTCAGATCAGGAGGGGTTTGAACATTCAGTGGCCTTCCTGTGTGAAATTTGCATGTTCTCTTAGTGTATGCGTTGGTCCTCTCTAGGTACTTTGGCTTCCTCCTATCATCCAAAGACTTGCATGTTAGGTTAAAGGTTGAATACTGACAGAAGAGCAACATCACGTGAGTCTAGGTTGTAGTTGCAACGGCAGAAAAACAACTCCAGCCTCTGAGTTGCCAGGCTTGCTGTCAATACGGCAAGTGACCAGCAGCTAATGTTAGCCACGTTAGCAAACGAGTTAGCTTGCTGATTCAGAGGAAAAGTCGCCATTCCAGCGTTTGGATGCCGTGGAAAATGTTTATGTGGGTCCATCTAGTGTCGTCTTCACTTCAGTTTTTGCTCTTCTCAGCAAGTTTATAATAGTTTTGGATTTTTAATTAGTTTCAGTTTTTATTTAGTTTTGACTTTTTGTTTTTCAATTCAGTTAGTTTTAGTTTTTTGAGCAGATTTGCTAGTTTTTATTAGTTTCTATTTTTTGAAAATGTTTAGTTTAGTTTGTATGAGTTTCAGTGTTTTAGTTTTTTGGGGTTTTCTGTTCAGTAAATTACAGGTGTTTGTCTGGTGTGACGTTCAAAATCATCAGAAAGTCACTTGGAGTAAAACCAGTTGAGCAAAGTAAATAGATTAAATAGAAATAGATTTCATATCAACCCAAAAGACTTATGTATTATATTACATATTACATGTATAAAAACTAAAACTAAGGATGTTTCTGCAATAATTTGTTTTAGTTAGTTTTGTAAAGACACAATACAGTTTCAGTTAGTTATCGTTTTGCTAAAAACTGTCGTTTTTATTTTTATTTCAGTGAACTGAAATGTTTTTTCAATTTTAGTCTTCGTTTTTTCATTGGTTTTAGTTAACTATAATAACCTTGCTTCTCAGGTCACTCCTCTTCAATGTTGTTTTGTTTTCTTTAAATACATATAAGCTTCATACCTTTACAGACCTATTTTATTATTGTATTTATGTTTTTTATTTGTTCATTATAGCAACAAAAGCACGTTTGTTGTAAATACTTCAATGCAAAATGCCACTGCAGGCATATTTCATTTATCTGTTCAGGTTTCTACGTTATAAAGAGGTGAATAATTCAATAAATGTGGATATATTGCAGGTTTCTTTTGACTGTGGTATCAAATTTGTTATCAGGTATTGTAGAAATTCACTGGTATTGATATCGACAACTGAATTTCTGGTATCGTGACAACACTGCTGTGAGATGTGCATGGAGCAGTGCACACGTGGAGGAGGAATGGGGAGAGACGGTGGTTGAGTTTGATGGACATGTCATCATTCAGTCGTCCTGAACGGGCCATTCAAGAGGATTGGATGGGTATTTTTCAGTCCTGTCCATTCCATAGGTGACAAATGTTATTTTTATTTTTGTGTCAGAGCATTTAATTAATTGGTTGCAGCAGGTGTGAAGGAGATTTTAAGTAATATAGTGAAAAAAATGCCCCCGGAAAACATCATCCACTCCACCTTTAAAGAATCTTTATGATTAATTAATTGTAGCGTTTAATGCCACAATTAATGGTAAAATTAACTTACCATGACATTTTGTGACAATCTCATAAAATGAACCCTCATTCAGTGTTTCTCACTGCAGGAAATGAAAATGAATAATTGGATATTACAAACTAATAGCATTGACTTGACAACTGTAAAAAAAAAAAAAAAGGTCACTGAATGAATCTTAAAACCTCTAGCATATGTTTATAACTAATCATTGCAGGTGGATACATTTTCAAATTAGAAGAAAATAGCCTACCACTGTATAAAGCTGGGGACAAACACCACAAATGACAAACCTTTCGGTGCTGCCACAATTTTCAAAAGATCCTTAAAAAACTCTTCATGAAGAAATTAAATAGATTCCTTAATAAACATGAAATACTCTGACAGTCAATATGGACTCAGGTTAAATAGTTAAACATCACGAAGATGAATAGTTTGTTGAGGAAATCACTAAATATATTGATCTGAAGCAAAATGCAACTGGAATATCTTTGAATTTTTAAGGAAAGCATTTGACATCTTTAATCTCAACATAATATTCATATAACTGGAAAGGTTTGGAATCAAGGGTGTGGTGGTGCACTGGGTGAAGAGTTATTTACAGAAAAGACCATCCTCATGCTTGGGTGTTGCTTGTTGTGTCCTCTAGGGGTCAGTGTTGGGCCCTGAATTGTTCCTTTATTCTAATGACTTTTGTGAAATATCAGATCCAGCAAAAATAATATTGCTTGCAAATAATACAAACATTGTTGGTTCTGAAGAAAATCTAAAGGATTTAGTCACTTCTGAAATTAAATTGTGCTTTGATCAGAATAAACTACCCTTAAATTTAGTAAAATAAAATTTCCACTTTTTGGAAATTGTCAGAGAAATACAAATGTCAAGTAGGTGGTACGGAAATTAAACAAGCTTATGAGATCATTTTTTTGGTGTTATACTGGATGATAGAATCAGAATCTCACATAAAACTTATAACAAGTCTATTCTTAGTCAAACAAAACCCATTTTGGACCATAAATCATTTCATGTTTTCTATTGTTCACTGGTTTCTCTATTTCTAAATTACTTTGTGGATGTTTGGGGCAGCTGGTAAATGTTCATTATCTTCACTATCGCAAAACAGGACCATAAGAATAAATCATATTGGTGATTACTTGGCCCTTACAACACTCTTCTTGAAGTAAAGAATTTTAATTCACAAACCTGTTTTTTCACACCTCCATAATTTTGAATAAAAAAACCCAAACCAAACCAATCTCTGACAACATTCTAAAACTTTTGGCCAAACAAGATTAAAGTATAACATCAGGAGAGAGTTTAACCTCAACTGTCTGTGGCGTGAAGTTGCAGGATGAATTTGGTGAAGAACTAAAGCGGAGTCGAAGCATGACCAAGAAACGGAACATAAAATACAAAAGAGAAGAAAGACTTTGACCTGGGGCTCAAACTAAATTATTACTGTCCTTTTATGTAGCCTATTATTAATTTATTATTTATCTTGTTTTTCAGTTGCTCATATATTACCTGTCTATTTGCGTAGGTTTTGTAAAGTTATGAGGTTTCATTAGTTTGAATGTGAGTTATAAATGGCACTGGACATAAACGAGATGGTTTGAGCATGTTGTCCGTTATTACTGTTCAGTACTAATGCTGTATTATTTTATGTTTAAATAAATAATTTCTGTATCTATGTATGTTTGCTTTGTAAAGAAAAGAGAGGAAAGGGCACTGTCTCAGATCTCAGCTTCTGCAAACTGCAGGTCTGTGTCTTGCAGACCAAGTATGCAAACACAAACATGCCTCCTGCATTTTATATCTAGATTTATCTATTTTCATATTCATAAGGTGAATCATTGTTGTCAATTTGATAAGCAAAAACTCCCTCAAAGCAAGAAGAGGCAGTTTTGATGGCAGATGTGCCTTGATGATCACCTTTAATAGGCTATTTTACTGGGGAGCAGCATGGAAGTGGAGCGCATTAAGAAACAGCTTTAAGTGACTCATAAACTGCTTGAAACATGTAACGCTCAGTGTCATCATCATCCCAGACAGACAAAAAGCATTTCAGTTTGAGTATATTCCAGTTTTAGCTTCTCCCCTCACCCCTTCTTATTCTGCTATCTGAGATTTCTAAAGTGAGCATCTGAGTGATGCTGGTGTATTTAGACTGTTAACAAATTGCAGTGCCTTTAGTTTTCTTCTGCTATAAAGAAAAATGCTTGTCAGAGACCAGCTCTCAGCAGACATAACAGTTTTGCTCTGCCTGCTGCATGTTGAACTTTAGCTAAAAGACCTTTTTTAAACTGCACACTGGATGCACACACTACAGATGACAAATTCTTGAAAATAATCTGAATTCATTAGGATGGGGCAGGGCAGTACAGAAAAAATATTCTTTTATGAATAGATCAATCTCAGTCTTAATCACTATGTAGTTTAATGCTGTCAGTTTCAAATGTATATGAAATAAAAGAAGTAGCAGGGTGGAATACACAAATGAGTTGATGTTTTTCTTAAGAACTGGTGCACCAAGGGGATTCTGCTCTCTGTGTGGTGACTTTCCTGTTCTGGCATTCAACTGACAACAAAGTTTGCACATTTTGTTAATCTGTTCTTCATCATTTTTACTGAATCTAAGCCACTTCCATATCTCTGACATGGTGGGGGCTTCTTTTTTGGTTAACTGCTTTGACAAGTTAGGAAAATAACTTGCTCAGTTTCAGTCTCCCCTTTTATTTTTATGGTTTTATAAGTTTAGACACATCTGCACATTTAAATTTAATGGAGTTAAGATGTGTCCAAACCTTTGACTACTATTTTACTCACGGCAAGGTAAGTTTATTTGCAGAGCACATTTCATGTACAAAACAATCCAAAGTGCTTTACATAAAACATTAAAAGCATTACAGCGGGGTGCAGAAGAAAAGAAGGGTAAAAAGTAAACGAAAAAGCATTTTAAGATTAAAAAAAGAGAGAACTTTAAAAAAAGTCTTCAAAAAAGGCTGTGCACATTTGGACACCTGGGGAAAAATTAAATCCCTACGTCCCCTACTCGGTCTCCTTTCTCAGTTTGCTGTTAGGTCATTACAATTTTATTTTCTATTTATTAGATTTTCTTGGCAGTTAAAGATCAGCCTGGAGGTGTGTTGCCACCGGCTAGTGGACTGATACAATGTAAAATGGGCCCAATACCTAGGCACTTTGTTAGTGGGTTGTTTTTGTTGGTTGCTGTTGTGGTGCAATGTTCAAATATCTGATGATTAGTACATCCTTCTTAACTTGCATACAAAATCCTGACCAGGTTCCCTCCTTCTCTGTGTCTGAGACCGGACATTGAATCTGGTCACGTCCATCTTTTTGTAGGAGTTTATAACTTGCATATCGTAAGATATTTACAAAGGTAACTGGTTCAGATTAGAAAATAAGAGTAGTTTTAAGAGCCGGAGCCCCATCTCCCCCTGTGTTAGTAAGGAAAAGCCCCACTTCTCTCTCCTCTAGGGTGTATGTATTTATCATGAACCTGCTCCTTTCTAAAAAATCTTACCAACCAACAAAGACATCTGCCTCATTCATACACACAAGTATTCACAAACACTTCATGCACCTACCTTCCAGAGAGTACTTTCTGGAAACCAAAAACACGCACACATCTTTCCAGACGTTTCTGTCCATGTGTTGGTCCTTTGGTTCGTGGCTCGCTCCAAAAGACCTTCAAGTCTGCCAACACTTGGATCAGGATTCCTATTATGTAACTCTTAGTGTATCCTCCATTGCAGGACCTTGAACTACAGTTGTTTTCCTAGCTAGTTTCCTTAATTAGCCATGACCTTAGCAAGCCTGCTGTATGCAAATCCTATGTATAGACCAATCCGGCCAAACGCCACAACTAGACCGTCCGCAATTGCCACGGTGGCTTTTCTGTACATGTGTAATGAGAACAATATCGGACACACAGAGCAGAGGAGGAATAACTTGCTGCCACGGCGGGGAAAACACTGGATTTAATCCCCAACAACAAACACTGTAAATTATGGTGAACACTCATTAATCTGACACTTCAGTATTTATGCTCCCAAAAATGATGCACCACATAACGTTATTATGCTAGCTTATGCTAACAGAGGCGGCTGTGGTGTTGCTGAGAGTTAATGACTAATCTGGGAGATATTGTGAAATATAACGTTATTTGCTCTGATCAGGGCAAAGTTTTGACCAGAAAATAAAAACAGTTAAGTCGCAAACACAAACTGATCAGGAAGACGGTGTCCTGCTGTCTTTAGTTTCATCTGCAGGACATGTGAAGGCTACGTGGTCTGTACAGTCCTTTACAATACCAAAAGTCAAATATATGACAAAATAGAAATGTAACAACCTTTGAAACAGTTTAGTTTTTAAAAACTTTTTTAAGTAATCACAAGATTTCCATGTTATTCCAGTGTGGCTTGTCATTAAAGCCAGTTTCTGGAGATGATTAATAGTTTAATTAATGCTCCGATGTTTAAAAAAAACAAAAACAAAACAATAATAAAATAAATGTCAGAATACTTTAGAGATCTCCGGATAACATACCTATAGGTTATCATGACCTTAGATGACTGTCCAGCGTTGTAAATCCAGATAATTACACTGCTTTCCATGTTGGCAGATAGGAGGTAATTGGGACTACTCACCGTTACAATGGCGGCGCCGCAAGATGGTGCAACACACAAAACGCTTGTCGGATTAGTCTATTGCTGACTATAGATCCTAATGCAGACCCTAATGACTACCACACTACTACAGCTCATTCCCTTTAATATTGTCAAGAATATCATCAGGCAATGTGACCCAACAAATGCAACTTTTCATATTTCATAAAACTGGCATGGTAAATGATGTTGTATTGAAAGAGTTACTGTATGTGGCCTTAGCGTCACAACTGAAGGAAAAGAGCTAAATATACAAAAGCAGTTTGCATTGTTAAAGACTTATAACTTTAGGGTGAGACTTTTACTTGTATGTTTGAATTGTGGTGGCTAGAACTTCAGAGTGCCAGCAAATGTCTTGGTGGCAGATATTACAAGGCACCTTGATGGGTCATATAGAGTCAAGTCCAAGCATGATGGTCTTATGAGTGTATTAGTTATAGACATAGTTTTGAATTATTTGTATTGGTCTATGGTAGTGTTTGTTTAGTAGTTAAACTGCTTCTAACTGTAAGAAGACTGTCAGTCAAAGACTAGCGAAGGCAGTGATGGCAGTATTCTTGATTATTCGCTGCATTGTAGGGAATGAAAAACCAAAAAAACATTTGCTAGCTTTTTGCTTTTGCTTTTTCTCTGCACATGCAACAATCTGCCCTGAGCCTGTTTGGAAGCAGTAGGTGCAAATAAGGTGTTTGTATTTGTAAGGTCAAGAGATTCTATTTATGACAATGAAGGAGCGTTGTGCCATGGATGGTGCTTATTAAGTGTCCTGCCTTCATACTGAAAGCAGCTGGGGAGTGAATTAAGCATGATGTTTAATTTACAAAACAATCATCCAGACAACAAACAACACATAAATACATGATCACATTATGAACTCTATCTCCATGCATGCTGTTTCACACACAGCCAGATTCTCTGTGGATCCACTTTTGATTTGCTGGCCAATACAAAATGATGTAACATATTAAATCAATGAGCAACAAACACAAAGCCTGTATTGATTTGATATGCAAGTGAATTATTTTTGAATTAGAGAAGTACACCAGCATGTGAATGGAAAGTTATTGACTGGTGCACAGAGCATGTTGCTGTGTCCTTGAATGTTATTCATCAGATTTAATATGACTGATGAAATCCTTTTGCTGATTTATTAGATGTGTTTTTACTCTTTCTGCCCCCCCCCCATCACCCTTGATATGAGTGCTTTTAAAGGCAGGCTGCATGGCTTTTATAAAGGCTAATAATTTCCCATGTTAAAGCCAATTTTGACAGGTCAGTCAAGCTCTTGTTTGTAAAATTTGACTCTCAAGTTCCAGCTCTAAATAACAAGTGGTTAATTCTACCATATCAATAATAACCAATAATTTTTTATTTATCTCTGAACTTGTCTACTGCTTTTGTGAGCTTATTGTGTTTATTTTGTGAAGCACTTTGTGATTTTTTTTTTTTTTTCATCTGTGAAAGGTGCTATATAAATCACGTTTCTTCATGTTTTAGTCCTGTTCTAAACAGGCTGTTTGTATTTAGCTGTGCAACCAACTGAGCTGCTGCATCTCAAATTACTTGCAGGGCTCTAGAGTGCGACCAAAAATTTGCTCAGTGTAACTAACTTTTTCTCGGTTGCACCGGTGCACCTAACGTTTCTCAGCTGTAGGTGAAAGAATTTCTCCAAATGTTTCTCTGTGTTCTGTGTTTATTTCACTCCTAATAGGAACTCAGAGAAGAGTAACACTGATAAAAGTCCACACAAAGGGTGGGTCTTCATCTCTGATTGCCTCTGATCAACATCCTGAATGCAGTGACATAACACAGAGCACCGCGTTGCGCGTTAGTTCGAAATAAAGACCAGCATGTGCACGTCAGACTGCAGTGTCTTGAAGAACGACACAGAGGAGAACTGCGGAAACTAGAATCAAATGTAAAAGGTAGAATATGGTGGAATTTGCTCATATGAGGTTGTCATCTATGATCTTCACGAATTTAAGAGTTAAAGATGTGACTGAGATGCAATGGAGTAATAATGAGTCCAAATTGGCACCAAAGACTGTGGTTGACATGCAACGAGTAGGTGCATTACTGCCACCCACTGGTAGGGAGTGTCCGGAAATAGTTTACGAACCAGAAGCAGTTTATACAGACTGGAAGCAATGCGTGAAGCAGGATTTTAAAAGTTAAATGAAGCATCAATTACTAAAATATTAATAGATTAATTTTTTCTAATAGATTAATTCAAAAAATGCGATTAATTGTTTCAGCCTTGGTTTTGATGACTACCAAACTGACTCGTTTCCCATGGTTATCAGTCAAATCTGGACCTGACCCGTTGATGTCTGCTTAAAGCCACAGCCCAACCTGCAGGTTAAAACATTAGCTAACTGTATACTCCCTGTCCCTCCCTTCATTGCATCTGTTACTTTATTTGCTCTCGTATTTAATGTCCTCTGGAGGTTATTTAATAATAATAGAAAAAGAAATCCCTAATCTGAAATCAGAAATCAGAAAATCTGAAAGAACTTCATAAATTCCCATTCACGAGAGTGAGAATTATAGACCAGAAAACCAGAGCAAGCCCCATCAGACTAATGAGCTGCACCTGGAGGCTATCCTGGAGAAGATACATAGAAAATAAATACTGTCTTTCACTGCACTACTGAGAGGCTGCTGTTGATTAAACAATTTGCTGGAAGCGTCACAGCCTCATGAACCATTTCAGAGTTTGACATGTTTAGTTTCAGAAAGTTAAGCAAAGCTAGACCTTTTAAGGATTTTTTTCACCAAAATGTTTTGTTTTGTACTTAACATTAAGGAGAAATAGTTTTCTAAACTTCATTATTGTTGACAATACTGTAACTTCACTAATCATCAGTGTGTAGGCCCATGTAAGATGATCAAAAGAAAATCCTTGAACTGGATTAAAGGGAGTATTCTGGCACACCAGCCTGACCGCCATGTATGAGATATATATGGGCAGTCTGGGTCATCTTCATTGGAAAGGGATTTCCACTCCGGTAAAAAATTGACTGGAACGATCACAGTGCAGGAGGCGGGACTTTACAACACGTCTTTTTTGGCAACTCGGTTCTCTAACCATAAACAATCAGAATGGCAGCTGCAGAGGAGCGGCAATATAACAATGCTTTTTCTGATGTCTAAAATGAGCTCGCATGTCCTTAAAACCACAACAACTTGCTGCTCTGAAGGTTTTCCTCTTACAAGAAGATGTTTGCGTCACTTCCATGTTTCTCTGACTGGTTCTCTCAGGTTCAATTTGTTCCTGTTTGTCTCACCTCTCGTTTTGCATTGGAAATCGGCCTCAAGCGGAGGGACCCCAGACTGACTTGCCATGTATCTCATACATGGTGTTAATCAGGCTGGTGTACCAGGCTATAAATTGAGTTGCTGACAGCGATGCTCGAAAAATTGTGGTGCACCTAAACTTTCTGCCGGAGTTAATTAAAAAATGTAATTAAAAGGTTAGGCGCACCAGTGTAACTGGTGCTGAAAGTTAATCTACTGTAGAGCCCTGCACTTGGGAGTGAGAACAGGTTGGCATTTAGTTTTTCTGTTTTCTTTTGTTGGACATCCAGAGTCTTCAGTTCTCAGAGCCTCTCATGTTTGCTTGTATAGTGAACAATAGATCTTTTAGCATCAAGCAAAGACATTTCAGAGTCAACAGAATATGCTCTAGGGATGAGATCTTAATGGTTGACTGCATGGCAGCTAATCGAGGTTGGTCTGTGTGATCCAAGTTGGTTTAGGTGGGATCAGGCTGATGCTTTTTACCTTGTTTTTTTATAATTAAGTTAATGAAGTCCTGCATTTATTGGCAATTTCCAAATGCACGCTGCATGTATGTCTTTAGAAAGTGGAAGAGCATTATCAAATGTTTATAAATTTTTAGTTGAAATGAATTTCACATATTCAAATTACAATAATATTTTTCGTGTTGGACAGATCCGTGAACTGGATTTAGGTAGAATCTGGAGTTTTTCCCCGTTTCTGTTTGTAAACACTGTTCAAACTGAGTGCCCCTCCCCTTGAGCTAATGGCTGCATCACTCTTCAGCCCAAGCCTCTCCTTTTACAGCTTGGAAATGGGTGAAAACCAAACCAATATTGACCCTGGTTTTTGAGCTCGGACTATCTAAAGCTCTGTTTACTGCAGAGTACTACGTTTTCTACGCTGCGTCCGCTTTTTTTTTTTTTTTCAAGAATTTGAGTAAATTTGGTGTCTGCTGCAGTTGATTAATTTATCCCCACACAGTGCCAAGCCCTTAGCTCTGTCATTGCCTGGAGATACAGTACGGAAAGTATTCAGACCCCTTTAAACTTTTCACTCTTTGTTTCATTGCAGCCATTTGCTGAAATCAAAAAAGTTAATTTCATTTCTCATTATTGTACACTTAGCACCCCATCTTGACAGAAAAAAACAAATGTAGAAATTTTGCAAATTTATTAAAAAAGAAAAACTGAAATACAGTATTACATGGTCATAAATATTCAGACTCTTTGCAGTGACACTCATATTTAACTCACAGGCTGTCAATTTCTTCTGATCCTCCTTGAGATGGTTCTACTCCTTCATTGGAGTCCAGCTGTGTTTAATTAAACTGATTGGACTTGATCAGGAAAAGCACACACCTGTCTATATAAGACCTTACAGCTCACAGTGCATGTCAGAGCAAATCACAATCATGAGATCGAAGGAACTGTCCAAGGAGCTCAGAGAAAGAATTGTGGCGAGGCACAGATCCGGACAAGGTTACAAAAGAATTTCTGCAGCATTAAAGGTTCATAAGAGCATGTTGGCCTCCATAGTTCTTAAATGGAAGAAGTTTGGGACAACCAGAACTCTTCCTAGACCTGGCCATCCATCCAAACTGAGCAATCATGGGAAAAGAGCCTTGGTGAGAGAGGTAAAGAAAAACCCAAAGATCACTGTGGCTGAGCTCCAGAGACGCAGTAGGGAGATGGGAGAAAGCTCCACAAAGTCAACTATCATTACAGACCTCCACTAGTCGGGGCTTTATGGCAGAGTAGCCCGACAGAAGCCTCTCCTCAGTGCAAGACATATGAAAGCCCACATACAGTTTGCCAAAAAACACATGAAGGACTCCCAGACTGTGAGAAATAAGATTCTCTGGTCTGATGAGACCAAGATTTAACTTTTTGGAGTTAATTCTAAGCGGTATGTGTGGAGAAAACCAGGCACTGCTCATCACCTGCCCAATACCATCGCAACAGTGAAACATGGTGGTGGCAGTATCATGCTATGGGGGCTTTTTCAGCTGCAGGGACAGGACGACTGGTTGCAATTGAAGGAAAGATGAATGTGACCAAGTACAGAGAGATCCTGGAAGAAAACCTCTTCCAGAGTGCTGAGGACCTCAGACTGGGCCGAAGGTTCACTTTCCAGCAAGACAATGACCCTCAGCACTAGGGTTGTCACAATACTAAAATTTCAAACTCGATATCGATATCTAAAAAAATATTTGATACTCGATACCATTTTTGATACTACAGGGGACAAAAAAAAGAGACAAATACTTGAAAACATAAGAAATATTTGTATGAACTTAAAACTCTGTCTTATGCTAGTTGAATAAATGTGCAAATAAATGCAAAAAATATACCCAAATATAATGCAATTTGACAATATTTTAAGGTTGTCTTAGGTATTATTTTTTTAATATGCAAAACATCCAAAATCTAAAAGTGACAATGGTGAAAAATATGACTTTTGACTTTGTGCAAACTATGATAATAATAATGATAACAATGATAATAATAGCAACAATAACGCCATTTTTGGTTTGAGGTAAACACAAAAAAATTAGAATATTTTGATGTATTAAAATATACAAGTAGACAGCAACCAGTTATGAACAGGACTCGTTGGTTTATTCGTCTTAAAAGTATTGGTGAAATGAATGAGTTCTGCTGCAGATAATGTTATATAGAGACCTCCTTCACCCGCATTATATAGCGATCATACACAGACGGCGAGAAATTTGAATATTATCCGAAGACATTAGAGTGACACAGAAATGTTACTGTACCGGTGAGTTAATACACGTATTCCTGAAATAAAGTCCAGGTTGGAAAATGCCGACTAGCAGTGGCGCTAACCGTCACTAATAATGCGTTTTTAAGTTCCATAATAAACGGGAGCTTTAAGTAACTAACCTGTCTGAATTCATCATGAAGTTCAGGATGTCGGTTCTTAAGATGTTTCGCTAGGTTTGCTGTGCTGCTGGACTTCGTTGTGACCGCTTTGATGCACTGTTTGCACACAGACCTGTTTACGTCTTTCGCTTTTCCTTCTTCGTCTGCTGCATGTAAAATACTTCCAAACAAGGATTTTTCCTTTTTCATTTTCTAATAAGACTAGCTGGCCTGGACTTCCAGCAGCAGAAACATGAGCTGTCAGGCTCTCTGCCTGCCTGTCGGTCAGCCGGTGTTTACCTGCCGGCTGCTTCCTGTCGAGTGCGCGCGCACTGCAGTATCGATACCATGGCAAATTAGCATCATTGTCGATACTGCGTTTCAGTATCGATTCTTCGAAAAGTATCTATTTTTGACAACTCTACTAAGCACACAGCTGAAATAACAAAGGAGTGGTTTCAGAACAACTCTGGGACCATTCCTGACTGACCCAGCCAGAGCTCTGACTTAAACCTGACTGAGCATCTCTGGAGAGACCTGAAAATGGCTGTCCACCACCGTTCATGATCTGCAAGGAAGAATAGTAGAAATCCAGGTGTGAAAAACTTGTTGCATCATTCCCATGAAGACTCATATTAGCTCTGTACTAGCTCAAAAGGGTGCTTCTGCTCAATACTGAAAAATGGGTCTGAATACTTATGACCATGTGATATTCCAGTTTTTCTTTTTGAATAAATTTGCAAAAAAATTCTACATCCTTTTTTTTTGTTTTTGTCATGATGGTGTGCTGAGTGTACATTAACGAGAAATGAAAGAAACTTTTTTTTTTATTTTGGCAAACGGCTGCAATAAAACAAAGTGTGAAAAGTTTAAAGGGGTCTGAATACTTTACGTACCCACTGTAAGCTCCGTCCAGAGATTTGAAACTTTTCTTCTTTAATTCAAGGTTAAAATGATTTTTATTACCAAAGCAGTAGTTAATTCATTACTCTAACATTTATTTCTTGCATTTTTATCCCATTTATATTAAATTTCTTTAATTTGTTCTTGAAGTGTTTTTAATGTAATTTTAATGCTTCCTCTGCACCCTGCTGCCTTTGCTTTTAATGTTAAACACTTTGTATTGGACATTTCATGTACAGCACAATTCAAATAAAGTTGCCCTGCCTTACTATTGCTGAATTAGAGCATCCTTCAGCCTGCGTTAAGTAAGTATGTGGCTAAAGGAACACTTTTATTTTACAGTTTGGTCTTTTCCAATGCTGGGAAATATGTTGGCAGATGTAATCTACCAGTTAATTGGTGACATCTGTTCAGTTTGACTTATTAATAAAATATATTGCTAGTAAATTAATTATAGATATTAATAAATGCTTTGCATTGGCAGCACAAAGCGGTATCATGGTGAGAGTAAGAGAAAAAGAAATATTTTTATAAACACATTAAACAAAATTGTGAAGTGCCACAGAATTACGACTACATTGACATGTTGGTATGCTTTTTATAGATGCCATATTTACATTTATGCATTATGATTAGAAGTGATCTTCCTCAAGCTAACCTGAATAAAATGACGCTATTGTTTAAGAATTGGCATTATGCAAGTTTTGCTTCCTGATAAAGAACAGTTGGTGCTGTTTTAATCTGGTCATCAACTGAAGTAATCTTTTTTGGAGTAAGGTATGCTCTCAACAGAAATGGATGCTCAGCATGTGCTGAGCTTGCAAAGGCAATAACACAGTGGTTCTGTGTTTATCTCTAAAAATAAACCTTTCCATCTGGTGTTCCTTTGGAATGCATTTCCATATTTTATTTGACTGATAATTGGCATTTGCTTGGAAAAGGTGCTTCACTTTCTAATCTTGTTTTATTAAGTGCCATTAAGAAGTAACTAAATCATGACAGACTTGACTTTAGTCTTAACACAAAAGTTAGGACAGTACCTCCATGACTCTCACATGCGGTGTACAGGGATGACAATGACTCATGAGAAAATAAATGATTCCAAGTTATGGAAGAGGCTGAGATGAGGAAAAATGGAGGAAAGGGGCAACTTACCACTTGGCCTTCATCCATCCCACATATCAGCTGTGTGTTGAGCTTTTTCAAAGGCAATTTATTTTTAGATATTTCAAAAACTCATTTGAAAGTGATTTTCACTCTGTGGCTGTAGCTCTTGCCTTCAGCCTCCTCCCTCTTTGCCAGTCTTTTCCACTCTCATGTGGCACCCGATGTGTCGTAGAGCCCAGTTCTTGGCAGTCAGTGCAGTTTTGATTTAATTCTGAAGGCCATCTGTAATCCCCTGCAGGACACAGAGGCCTGTAGGCCACCACATTTCTATATCTTACTCTCTCTGCCTTTCTCTTCCATTGCTCTCAGGACCCTACCTTTTTATTCTTTCTTTACTATCAATAGAGCCCCCTAGCTATCAAATACTCCTACCTACCCCCAAGCCCTTTCACCCCTCTGTGGGAAAGTCAACACATCTCATACATATGGGGATAATGGAATTGCAGAGAAACAAAGTCTTCCCGCCGTAATCAGACTAATGGTTACAAACTACACCAGATTTGATACTCAGCATGATTGTTTGTGTTTAGTAAGTCATGTTTTATTGAGCACTTCAAAGTCATCATTCTCCAATACAACTGCATGTCTTTACTTAGTTGTATCATAAATAAGGAGATGAAGCATCATTTCCTCTGGGTACCTTTTTATGATTTGATTATGATTCAGATTTCTTTGATGCAATTATTTAACATTTATTGATGCATCTCTTTTTTTCTATACTGGCCTTCCTTTTTCCCTCATGTCCTACTTTCATAGCAAAGTATTTTTAACAATCAATTATTAGATTATTATTGATAAAACAAAGAGATGTGGCCAGTTACCTGGAAGGCTATATCTGCAAACATATATGCTTTCTGCTATCTGCTTTTTTTAAACAATTAAATGATCTTGTAGAATTGCTATCTCAAATTGTATTCAAGATGGGATATTCTTTCTTGGATCTGAGGTGTGCATGATGCGCACCATGGATGTAAATCCCCGGCTATGAAAGTCATCATTCACTTTATGGTCCTATGGTTGGCAGCAGCTTGGTGTTATTCATCTACCTCTAATTAGAAACTTGTAATGTGCTTTCTTGTGATTCTTGTTTTTAAAGGAGTGATGACATAGCAGTAAAAACTCGTTCATGTTTTTGGCATTGCTGCATTTGTCAAATCTACAAAGAAAAAAACAGCAATTTTTACAGCGGGGTATTGTTTTGAAACACCAGACCTCACTTCCTCAGTAAAACAGTTGTTTGTTTTTTTTTTTTTTTTAGCTCTTTTAAAACATCCTGCTGCCTTTTTAAAATTCTTTAAAGGGACTTGAGGCAAGATTAAGAAACGAAACTCGCGACTGCCGCGATTGGCGCTTTAGGTAACTACAGCCACGAGCCAAGCCGTCACGAGAGCGTGCACAAACTGAAGCTATGATGCGGTTTACTCACCTTTCTCTCCGTAGTTATACTTTGTAGTGGTCTTTCAGTTGATCTGGATCGTTTGCTGACGGCAGAATAATCCATAACAATCGCTTACAGTGTTTGAATTTACCGCGACGGCTTCGTCCTATATCAAAACAGCGGATGTAGCGTCATGTGACGTCACGTCCGCATGGTAGAGCTGGAAAACTGTAATGTTGTTTACTAAGCTTTTTCTTCGTAGTTACAATTTTTAATGGTCTTTCAGTTGATCTAGATCGTATTCTGACGGCAGAATAATCCATAACTATCGCTTACGGTGTTTTTATTTAACATGACCGTCTTTTCCTGCATCAAAACTGCGGATGTAGTGTCATTTGACGTCACGTCCGCAGGGCAGCGCGGGAAATTCGGACACCGAATTGCAGCGCATATAGCAGCACACAGCCTGTTCAAGGCAACGGAGAGAAACATGGGTGGAAACGTTATTTTTGGTATTTAGCGCTTCATTACCCATTAGTATGAAAAAAAGGGACATTCATATTTGGTTTTTTTCAAATTCCTGCCTCAAGTCCCTTTAAGTTCCATTTTTTTCTTCTCGTGTTTATTAAACTCCATGTTTCTCCATACATGTTGTCTTGCATGATTTGCACATCATTTCATAAAGCATTTTTTCTTTTGTTCTACAAGAAAAAACAAAAACAAAAAAAAAAAAAACGGGTGCTAGTTGGATTTTCTTGCAAAGCCATCTGGTACATGTAATACACCCTCCGGTTGTTTCACTTCTGTTGCCCTCTTAACATTTTTATATCAATTTATAGATAGATAATGCATTTTTTATTTTTGTAAATTCTCTGTCTGCATCTTGATGCATTAAAAAAAAATCTACACTAATTTTCCTCACGGTTTGTAATATATCATATATACTTAGCTGTACAACCTGTTGCTTCTATTTTGAAAACCTGGGTTGAATTTGGTTTGTAAAAATGTAGAATAGCTGCAGCAAGTTCTCTCAGGCAAATCCATGGGTTGCTAAAGTGTTATAAAGTTGGGTCGAAAAGATGAGATTTTTAATGTTAAATCTTGGACATTTTTATAGTCTTGACAGCTAAAGGTTTACATGAGGCCAAAAACATATTGTGCCATTATGATTTGTGTGTTTTCCTTCATGTATTCCTCTATGGCTTTGGAGTTCTTGCACTAATCACACAAATAACTCCTGTCAGTTCGGTGTTTTGAGTGGACAGCTGCCAGTTTGTTTACCACAGCAGATTGCAGCATTGCTGGTGAAGCAGAGATCCTGCGTCCCTCCAGAGAGTTTTGCTGGAGCTACATATCTAATTATCCAGCTACGATGATTGACAACCTTTGTCGCATCTTTGTGCCTTCCAGCAGCATTGGCAGCTTGAGAAATTGTTGAAGAAGGAGCTCTTGGTTCTTGAAATGTGAATTACAGTTTTCTGAACTCTCACAGAACTGTCATAGAAGTGTAGAAGGTACATATTTACCTGTGAACAGTTACACTGGCTTGGTGAAAATATCTTTCGTGGACATTACTCTCGAGAGACTGATTGGAACTTACTCTGACAGGCTCTGGCTGTAGGAGTAAAGCAGTTTGGCGGTCGGTTGACTCTGTAAGCTCTGGTCAGAGATAAGCACCTGGCTGGAGAGCTTTTCCATTTCCTCCCAAAGCACCCAATCAAGTAGTGGCTGCAACTCAGCACAAAAGAGACCTAAATACTCACTCTTTCTGTTTCTCTCTCCCATGTGGAAGTTTCCCTGACTCGCTTTTTGTCTGTCTTTCTACACTGCCTGGCCCAAAAAAAAGTCGCCACCTGGATTTAACTAAGCAAATAGGTACGAGCCTCCTATTGGATAATTACTGCTTGGGCGATTATCTTTCAGCTGGCAACAAGTTATTTAACCCCAAATGGTGCAATGAGTTGCTTCTCATTTCCTAGACAACCATGTGGACAGACACATCCGTGGTCTTGGAAAAGATGTTAGTCTGTTTGAGAAGGGTCAAATCATTGGCATGCATCAAGCAGAAACTACTAAAATTGGGTTAAGAACTGTCCAATGCATTATTAAAAACTGGAAGGATAGTGGGGACCCATCATCTTCAAGGAAGAAATGTGGCCGGAAAGGCAGATGAAGTGATGCAGCATCATGCCTAGTGCCTACTGTATGAGCCTGTGGGGGCAGTGTGATGATCTGGGGTTGCTGCAGTTGCTCAGGTCCAGGTTCAGCAACAGTATGAGCTCAGATAATGAGGTCAGCTGATACCTGAATATATTGAATGACCAGGTTATTCCATCAATGGATGTTTCTTTCCTGATGGCACGGCCATATTCCAAGATGACAGTGCCAGAATTTATTGGGCTCAGATTGTGAAAAATGGTTCAGGGATCATCAGGCATCATTTTCACACATGGATTGGCCACCACAGAGTCCAGACCTGAACCCCATTGAGAATCTTTGGGATGTGCTGTGGTCAGACTCTACAATCATCATCAAGATCTTGGTGAAAAATTGATGCAACAGGATGCAAATAAATCTGGTGACATTGCAGAAGCTTCTGGAAACACAGCGAATGCTGCCGCAATCAAAGCTAAAGGCGGTCCAACGAAATGTTAAATGTTTGACCTTTTTTTTGTTGGCGACTTTTTTTTTGGCCGGGCAGTGTAGTTCTTTCACACTCTATTGAAACTGACTTTGAACAGCTTTCGCTCTGTTCATCTCCAGCCTCAGAGATCTTACGTTTGCTTCTGTCTTCAGTTGTTCTGATTCTGATTCTGATTCTGATTCTGTTGTGATCTCATTGTCACTCTAGAATATTCTAGTGTTTCTCTATTATTACACTTTCCTGTATCTTTTTGTGGTCAGGTTTCGAGTTTGTCGAGGCTGGCCAATTTAATCCTGTTTGCAGAAACAGGATATGCATTGGCTGACTGCTGGAGTTGTAGCTGTAGGGGTTGTGACACTGCTGTGTGTGTTAATTAGAATGATTAAGGGGCCATGGCTCCTGTAATCCTTCACACCCTGATTCAGGAAGAAATGTCTTGTGTATTCTTTTGAGTTTAGACCCTGACTGTGGTTCCACAGTCATGCAGTGATAAAAGGGATATAGTGACAGACAAATTTGGAAGTGAACCAGCAATGAATGTGTAGCCCAAGAGTAATCGGTTCAATATTCAGGTGATTAAGACAATTAAGATATGGATCATGTAGAAGCTTTTCTGGCTTAGTATCTATTTTATGGCTTGTGTTGACAGATTGTGTGTGAAATATCATTTGATTGTGTTTTAGATGTCTTTGGTCTTTTCGGGAAATTGCACTGAATGAACTGATAAATGAAAAAACCTTGAGAAAAACTTGCTTCTGGGTTGTTACTTTTCATCATTTGGGTCCAGAAATCTTTACACATTTTACTCTTTACTTGGACACATTAAAGTTAAACTTATATTACAAATAAAGTCTTCAAGTTTAGATTTCCAACATGAAAGATGTTCATATTCATGTTGTTGATGAAGTTTAGGATTTACAGCTTTGACCTGTTCAAATAAATGGTCATGCTTTTAAATTTACTTTTGGCAAATTCCAATATTTCCTTTTTACTTTTGATTTTCCAAAATAGTATATACATTGTGATGAATCCTCTATATTGGTTCTCAAAGACTTCTGTTTTTACTAGACTTTGATATTACCATGTAAAGCATATTTTGATCATCCAGCTATATTATCTATGTCGCCAAGTCTACTATGTACCAAAATGTTGATTTTTTTGCACTTCTAATAGTTCTGCTCCCTCTTGATTTGTGCACATTTTGCAGTGCATTACAGTCCATTATAATTAAAATCTTCTTCACTTGCATTAGAGCTCTGCTCTAGTGACTACTCAGCAGTCCAGGTCACAGTGATCTTAAATGCATAAATAGCACAAATAAGGGTATTGTTGAAGATATGTCATCTTTCCTGGAAAAAACTTCTTCACTTCATGCTAGTCATTTAAACCTCGGTCCTACAGTAGGTCACATCAATTTTCCATTAATTGATCAACGAAGGTTCAATCTTCTGTTCAGATGCCTTTAAAAAAATTATGCATGACAGATGGAAAGAACAGCTTCTGATGAAGCTATTTCTCCTGAATGGTCACTGGAACCATCATCTGTCTCTGCTGCCAGAAAGTCTACTGGGTTAAACTTTAGATGGTGGGAGGAAGCCGGAGTACCCGCAGAGAACCCACGCATA
Source organism: Atherinomorus stipes (assembly GCA_023101725.1). Lineage (NCBI taxonomy): Eukaryota > Metazoa > Chordata > Actinopteri > Atheriniformes > Atherinidae > Atherinomorus > Atherinomorus stipes. The sequence continues at coordinate 378,412 of JALJCO010007519.1, read as the reverse complement.
CACAGGGAGAACATGCATAATCCGCACAGGAAGGCCGCTTATGGAATTGTTCGAACCCCCTCCCCAGCCGGGAATTGAACTAGCGACCTCCTTACTGTGAGGCTGCGGTGCTAACCACCACGCCACCGTACTAGAAAACGTTAACCTCACGTTGATTTAATCTGTGCTGGTTAAACTTAAAGTTAGAGTCCGAAGTGTTCCCCCTGAAAATAAAAGTTAAACTTGGCAAGTGAAATCGATCTCAAACCGCACCTTTGGGCCTCTACTAGTGTGCAGTGGTGAGTTTGAATGCAACTCCCTCTCCCCGTCTGTAATTCGCTCTTTTGCTTTATGGTTTGGTCGGGACGTTTCTTGGTGGAGATTTTTGTTTATACTGCCAGCCAATGACAGAGCTAAGGACATGACGCCGTGTGGGAATAAGCTCATGATTGGAGCAGATGGCAGTCACTCAAACTCTTGACGGAAAAAAAAAAAGAAAGAAAAAAAGGCGGATACACCGAAGAAAAGGTAAAAGCTTTAGATAGTGGACGTTGGAAAATGAGGGTTAATATCAGTTTGGCTTTTACCTGCTTCTGAGCTCTGAATGAGAGGCTAAAGAACGAGGCAGCCATCAGCCTGAGAGGGAGGGGCGCTCAGTTTGAATACTGTTTGTTTGCAAACAAACTGTGGGAGGACTTTGGACTCTAAGTTTGAAATACAATGTGAATATATGTGCCACAAATTCTTGTTTACACATTTGTTTATTCCCATATTTAATTCATTTATACCAGTACTTGAGTCCCTTAAAAGAAACAATAATTCTCTTGGAAACTTCACCTGCATTGTCCAGTACGCAGGTATTTATTTCAGTCACACGAGTTACGTTTTGACTGAAGATGTACTGAATCGATTTTAAGTAAATGATTCGAATTGGACTGTATCGTTCTAAATGAACTAATATCGTCCACGAATCAAATCAGAAACCATGAATTGTGATTTATATAGAATTCTTGTTAAAATAAATTGTTACACCTCTATTTTATACAGTTGTGTGAAAGTGTTTGCCCCCTTTCTGATTTTTTATTTTTTTGCATGTTTGTCACACTTATGTTTTAGATCATCAAACAAATTTAAATGTGCGACAAAGATAATACAAATAAACACAAAATGTAGTTTTTAAATGAAGATTTTTATTAGTAAAGGAGGAAAAAATCCAAACTTAAATGGCCCTGTGTGAAAAAGTGATTGCCCCCTAAACCTAATAACTGGTGGGCCACCCTTAGCAGCAACAACTGCAATCAAGCGTTTGCGATCACTGGCAATGAGTCTTCTACAGTGCTGTGAAGGAATTTTGGCCCACTCATCTTTGTAGAATTGTTGTAGTTCAGCCACATTGGAGGGTTTTCCAGCACGAACCGCCTTTTCAAGGTCATGCCACAGCATCTCAATTGAATTCAGGCCACTCCAAAGTCTTCATATTGTTGTTCTTAAACCATTCAGAGGTGGACTTGCTGGTAGGGTTGTCACGATACCAAATTTCTGTTTAGATATCGATACCATTTTGTATTTCGATACTTGTCGGTACTTTTCGATACTTTTTTAAAAAGGTAAACCAAACTCTATCTATTTCATTTGTGTTATTGTTCCCGAACTCTTTATTTGAAAAAAAATACAAAAAAATAAGTAAAATCTTCAATTTAGAACACAGAGAACCAGTAATATAAAGCAATGTCAAATTAAAATCAAAATCAATCGATACATGAAACATTATATGGACATAATTAGAAAAATAAATTGTATAACTATCTAAATGAATTAAAAATTGTAAGGCTATTGGAATATTTTTTAACGTGTTTTAGAATATTCATTTATATTTATACTATTTTCATTTATACTATTTATCAATAGTTTATGATATGAAACATTAAATGGGTATGAGGTAATGTCTATAAAATAATGTTTGTGAGACTGACTTCATTATAACATCAGTCAGTTCATCTCTGTAGCCATTTTTTAACTTATTTAAACATTTTAAGGATGTAATAACTAGGCTTTCCACCGATCGGATCGGTTTGATCGGATCGGCCGATATTTCAAATTTTTTTCTAATTTTCTGATCGGTCCTTAAAGGGACATTGTGTAATCGTGAGCAGCTCCCTCGTACTTTTAATGCTGAATTCGCGTGAAACCGGGCAGACCGACGACAACCGATGCATGTATAGTTATCACCGGCCTCTATGTGAAGACGGGGTCTGTCAGTGACATCAGTCCACATCTGATTTGTTGTCATGGCGATGTCGTATTGTTTTCCCTGACCCATGTTTTACCGTCTTTCGCTCGACTTCATTGATTTAAATGATATCTGGTTTGTTACCAACGGCCGTCTGCCCGACTGCAGGTGAACCCAGCATCAGCGAGATGCTGGTTTCTCCCCACTGCAGCGCTGTGACTTTTCAGAGGCATTACCTCGAACTGAGCTGAAAACTCCGGCGTGTCCGGTGAGTTTCTGTGTTTTCCTACTGTCACGCTTCTCCTGAACGCAAAAACATGGCGATACGACATGGCAGCCTCCACCGAGCCGACCCGCTCGATGTTTAAATGAATGATACGAACGGCAAATTTAGAACTTAGAGGTGCACTTCAGTTTGTTGATGGGAGTGATTACTGATTAATGAAAAAACACTTTTGAACCAAATAATCAGTTTTTGTGAATAAATAACAGGAGAACTTACACAATATCCCTTTAATTTTTCATTCTCCGATCAATGACGTCATTGTCATTTTGAATCTGCTCCGGTAAAACTCTCATTTACACCAATTAAACTTAGAAAACAAGTAAAAAAACAAAGCAGAATAGACACATACTCACTTGTATGTGTTTTATGTCTTCGTGGCATTTTTGTCGTGAGTTCTGTCACTGTGCTGGACAATAAAGTTTTTACAATCCAAAATACGCCACAGGTAAAGGATGGCGACGTCTGTTGCAAACATGTCAGCTCAGACTGAAAGGACACAGCGCATTTCCTGCATTTCCGCAAACAACAGTTAACCTTAAACTGTTCCAGCACAAGTGTTTGTCACCGTGTCTCCATCAGAGACTGTAAATAACAGGACTCCAGAGCGCGGAGACCTCCAGTGTCGAGCGCTTCGGCCGCCGCGTGGTCCAGCAAGTATGTACACAAACGCTCCTGACGCTGACGCATGCGTCCACAGCAAATATATTCCAGCCCTACTGTAGCGATACCGGACTACTTGAGCTAAAGCGGGTTGTTTGTTCTCACGTCGAGGTTCTTCTGAGGAAACAGTCACTCGATTAGTTTGACTACTAATATGATGTCATTAGATGTGAGCCCCAACTTCTGAAACAGCATTACTGCCTTCATTTGCACTGTGACTGTAGATAATTTCAGTTATGACAGAATTATTTTGTTTGTCCTGATTAAACCTGAATGCTCATTAGAGGTTATTGATGTTTAACCTTTTCATCTCAGTTCATGACAAAAAATGTAAACAAAACACTTTTTATGATACTCGGTAAACTGTATAAATACAGGTAAACGAGCTATTTAAATAGATATATTTGCTTCCTCACATGATCGGATCGGTGATCGTTTTTTTAAAACTCTCTGATCGATGATCGACCCCAAAAATCCTGATTGTGTAAAGCCTAGTAATAACTTTGAAGAAAATTAAAAATGTATTTATTAACCATTGATGTGTGTAATGTAGCTTCTGTAGGTTTCTACTGGGCTGGAAGAGGCTTTGTGCTTTTCACTTTGATATAACTGAACAACATTAGCACCTGACTGACTGAAGTCATGGAACAAGTCTGCGTAGTCGTCCTTTAGAGGAAAAAAGAAAAGATGACGGCTTTGGAAAGGCTTTTGTTGATAAAGTAGGGGCTCGAAGTACAGTTTGGAAGTATTACGGTTTCAAAGCTAATAACAAAGCAGAGCCGTTGAACACCTAGGCACCGCAGTGAAAGCGATGCTACAAAGTCCGTCTTGCTAACGGAGGCAACAATTTAAACTTCAGGTATCCGCGGCAGCGTCCAGTCACCATGGACCTGCCTGTCTGCTACCTGACGTCTTCTCAGTGAAGCTGCTTCTCTGAGAGCCCCGCATTAACCATCGTCACACTCACTGGCCTCGCTGCGCTTAAGAGACAGGCTCCAATTTACCAATTTAGCTGCGTTTTTTTTTTTTCTTTCAGTACAGTTTCTTTTTAAATGCTGGTATGCTACCGTTTTTAATGCTTTAGTATTGCGGTACTATACTGGTACCGGTATACCGTGCAGCCCTACTTGCTGGTGTGTTTTGGATCATTGTCCTGCTGCAGAACCCAAGTCCGCTTCAGCTTGAGGTCACCAACAGATGGCCGGTCATTCTCCTTCAGGATTTTTTGGTAGACAGCATAATTCATGGTTCCATTTACCACAGCAAGTCTTCCAGGTCCTGAAGCAGCAAAACAGCCCCAGACCATCACACTACCACCACCATATTTTACTGTTGGTATGATGTTCCTTTTCTGAAATGCCGAGTTACTTTTACGCCAGATGTAATGGGACCTACACCTTCCAAAAAGTTCAACTTTTGTTTCGTCAGTCCACAGAGTATTTTCCCAAAAGTCTTGGGGATCGTCAAGATGCTTTCTGGCTAAACTGAGACGAGCTTTTATGTTCTTTTTGCTCAGCAGTGGTTTTGGTCTTGGGACTCTGCCATGCAGGCCATTTTTGCCCAGTCTCTTTCTGATGGTGGAGTCATGAACACTGACCTTAATTGAGGCAAGTGAGGCCTGCAGTTCTTTGGATGTTCTGGGGTCTTTTGGGACCTCTTGGATGAGTCACGGCTGTGCTCTTGGGGTAATTTTGGTCGGCCGGCCGCTCCTAGGGAGGTTCACCACCGTTCCATGTTTTAGCCATTTGTGGATAATGGTTCTCTGGAGTCCCAAAGCTTTAGAAATGGCTTTGGAACCTTTTCCAGACTGATAGATTTCAATTACTTTGTTTCTAATTTTTTCCTGAATTTCTTTTGATCGCAGCATGACGTCTAGCTTTTGAGGATCTTTTGGTCCATTTAACTTCGTCAGGCCGGTCCTATTTAAAGTGCCCCTGGCATGAAATTTGTGTTTTTTGAGGTTTTTGATCATACATTTTTATTTCCCCAGTCTGCCTATGTCCCCTAAGGGATTAGATTATAGATTCATGTTTCCTTTTTCCCTGGGTGTGTCTGCCTACATGGCGAAGTTAGCATTCACAAATGGACTGATTGGCAGTTTGGCATATTTTACTCCTAGTGCAGCATATGTCAACTGGCCATTGACTTCCTGCCAGTTATCCCTCTCCTCCGAACTACACTTTCCAAGTCCCTCCCTCCAAAACCTACGACAACAGAGTGACAGCATGGGGTCCAGTTCGCATTAGAACTGCTCTGTACCTGGTGTTCAAAGGACAACATCAATCTTTTTGTTCTCCCAGCTGAAAAGCTTGTGGTTGGAATTTCTACAGGAATGTGCCGACCGATGTAGATAATTAACAGAAAATCTTCCTGCTGCTTCGTCTCCTCCTCAGGAGAGATTATAACGGTTTTCAGCCACCATGAAAAATGAAGGTTACGATATTGTAACCCTAGTTATATTAGCACAGGCGAAGCCCTCTACTGGACTCTATGGGTACAACTCTCCTCCAATTGTGTACCCGCAATGGCCCACTGAAATTTGCACGTACGTAGCCGGCCAGTAGGGCATCTACAAGGGATGAGCCGGATACTCGTTTCAGACGAGTATCCGGTACGGATAATGCATTTTTGACGAGTACGAGCATGATACGAGTAAAACTGGTCAATATCTGTGCTCACGCTGAAGGAGAATCCTTATTTGATAACAGACTGTCTGCGCGCTCTGTGATTGGCCAGTCACACACAGCACCCGCCCTCCTGCACACACATCTCTGCAGCGCGAGCTGTCCTGCACTCACGCACACACAGACATTAATTGATCTCGGCTTGACTCGTGCTCACGTTGCTCTTTCGTACTCAGACTTTCTTCAACTCGTCTTTATTTCTTTTTTTATGATATTTAAAGTTACTTCGCGAACTTCTTTCATAACGTACGCGGTGTATTTGATAAGTCAGAGCCGAAAAAGGCAGAAAAGTTGCGTCGGTCGCGCTGCCTCCACTCTGCCCCCCCCCCACCCCCGTCTCTCTCCTTTACCGTCTGCTTGCTTTTAGTTTGGCTGCGGTGTAGTAAAAACTTCTGAACTCGTTCTGAACGCGGTTTTTGAAGATACAGTGAACCAGGCTGATATATTTCACCGTTTGTTATGACTGGATGTTCACATGAATCACCAAGTTCACACAGATCATTAAAACATAAACAGACCAGTAACACACACACACGCACACAGCTGAACACACAAAGTAGCAGTTATTAATGTTTTTATTGAAGGCTATATTATAAAAATAAGTGTATTATAAATATTACAAACTAAGCTTTAAATGCTGTATATAGGCTTTTTATAGGCTTTAAATACAGTAGATATTTTAACTGCTACACAGCGCCTCTCTCTCTCTCTCTCTCTCTCTCTCTCTCTCTCTCTCTCTCTCTCTCTCTCTCTCTCTCTCTCTCTCTCTCTCTCTCTCTTCTATATATATATATATATATATATATATATATATATATATACATATATATATATATATATATATATACATATATATATATATATATATATATATATATATATATATATATATATATATATACACACACACTGAGTGATACACACACACCTTAATCATCGTCTAACTTTGTGTGGGGAAAAAAACAGAATGTTAGGTAATTAAATAAATAAATAATTAAAATTGAATAAATTATTGAGAAAAAATTAACAATTTGATCATAAAATAAAACAGAAAATAGACAAAAAATAAAGTTGTGTTAAGTATGAAAACTTGTTCATGCATACTTCGTAGTTCATAATTTCCAACTGGATGCATTGTATGTACTGAAAAATATTCATTTAATGATTTTATTTTTTTAAAAATACTGTAAATAGTTCCTTTGCTATTGTGATAAAAAAAAAAACATTGAATCTCAACTCTGAGGCTTTTCAGTAAATATTTATCAAATAAACAACAAATCAAGAAACTTCTCATCAATTCGTATAAATTTCAGACTTTTTTTTTTTTTTTTTTTTTTTTTTTTTAAATAAATTTCAGACTTAAAATTATGTGCTAAGTCAAACCACACCCACTTCCGCTGAAACCACGCCCACTTCCGGGTTAAGCCCCGCCCACTCCGAGTACAGATACAGATGTAGATAATTTAGATGGTTTAACAGATACAGATACAGATACAGATAATGGTGTACTCGCTCATCCCTAGCATCTACCTATAAAGGCAGGTTCACAACCTGCTGCCTTCATTCCACCAAGCTTCAGCGTAAGGCGAAAGAGCGGCAGGGTCCTGTGTAGAGGGCTCCGCCTGTGTTAATATAACTAGGGTTACAATATCGTAACCTTCGTTATATCTCACACAGGCTTCTGGACTCTGGACTCTGTGGGTACAGTAGGCGAAGCCCGATATATGTACTCCCTGCAGCGGGAGAGGCTCCGCACACTGACCACGCCAGCTACAGATTAGGTACCAAGACCCAGTCACCACTTTATTAATCTTAGCCACGTATGGAGTGGTACCGGGTCCAACTTCCTCCCAGTTAGCAGCATCTGGCTAGACTGGGTGAAGTTGTGGCCTAACCTCACAGGGGTCTCAACTATGACCACGTGTGCACCTCACTGATTGTGTCCAGCAGAGCACGAACCAATGTAGGTGCATGACACCCTGTGGGGGTCAAGCAAGCAGACACTCGACACACCCTTCCTCTCACAGGTCCTGTGATCCGGCAGTGAGCACAGACCTGGAGAAGGAGCCCGACACATCCAAGAGATAGAACCTTATGAACGGCAGGGAGAAGACCATGTCGATGCTGCTGTACATAGGTCCTCAAAACTCACACCACTGAAAAAGCCGTGGACGTCGCCACACTTCTTGTGGAGTGCGCCCGGATCACAGTGGGCGGCTCTTGACCTGCTTGCGTGTAGGCTGTGAAAATACATTCACACAACCACTTAGCCAAGCGTTTCCTGAATAGGGCTCTGCCAGCTGTCCCGTCACCATATCACACAAACACTTGGTTGGTGTTCCTGACAGTGGCTGTTCGGTTGACACAGCATGTCAATGCACGCACAGGGCATAGGAGATGCAGTTTCACCTCCCTAGAATCCTCATGAGAGGGAGGGTGAAAAGCCTTCAGTTAGATGACTCTGGACCGAAATGAGCTCCTTATGTTCTTAGGAACAAAGGAAGGATTAGGTCTCAGGACGGCACCACTGCGGTCCCCACGAAGGAGTAGACAACTTGGATGGACCAACAGGGCACACAGTTCGCACACAGACTCGACTTTGGGGTGTCGAGTCTGACAGAAGCGACGCCTCACACCATCGAGCCGCTGGCGAGAGAGGTTTCCCTTCCGTCTGTCTATCGATCGATAGATAGATCGATATCGATAGATATATATATTGTGGACTTATTGTGTTGAGGTATGGGGGAACACATACAAAACAACAACCAACTCGATTTTTCTTCTTAAAAAAAAAGCAATCAGAATAATTAGTAAATCTTCATTTATACAACCAACAAACCCTTTGTTTATTTAGATGAAAATATAAAAATTTGAGGATCTGGTTGATCTCAAAACTTTTCTAATCATATACAGAGTAAAAAACAAACAAGTACCATCTGGTTTACAAAAGCTTTTTCAATTGAAAGAGAGCAAATTCTGTCTGGGAGGAACATTTATGTTTAATAAACCAGCAATAAGAACGAATGCCAAACTCCACTGCATTTCTTCTAGAGGTGTCCAGTTATGGAACAGCTGCAGTGACTAAATAAAAACATGTCTAAATATTGGAAAATTTAAACAAATAATGAAATACAAAATAATAAAAGGATATATGGAAATTAATAAGAACTAATGATGACCATGTATCATTTATATTGTGATTCATTATTAGAGTATATTAAGTGTTGTGCATTGTGATTTACAAAGAGGTTATTATTGTTATTATTATTATTATTGGTATTATTATTATTATTATTGTTGAGTATTATTAAGGATTATGTCGTGATAATGAGGATTGATTTATTTATAGTTAAAACTTTGTTATATTTTGATTTACAAAAGTGAGTAAAGTTATTGAGTATTATTTAGTATTGTTAATAATCAATATACTTTCATTGTGGACTGTATAATTTTGAGAGTTTTGTTCTTATTAGGTATGGTGTATTGTGTCAAGAGATTTTGTTAAATGACAGTGAATGTTGAATTTAAGTTGTCTTACAAAAGGGTTTCGGACTCGATAAGTTTTTCTAAACTTCTTCCAAAACTTTTTTTTCGAACTAAATGTGAGCGTTGCCTTTAATTTTAGTTTAAAAAAAATAAAAAAAATTTGTTAGATTTTCTTACCATTGCTGACTTGTTGCTCCGATTGGAAGACAAGTCTAGGTTAGGCTCAAAATACGCATACATATCAATGTTCTACATATTGTGAATTTTTCCATTTTCCTGTTTGCCAGCTTCCCAGATCATTTTAACAATCCTTTCCTGCCCATCTCTGTCTTGTTTGAGCTTCTGACTTTTTTTCCTTTATGTTCTCTTTGTATTTATTCACCATCAGCAGGTGATGTCTTTCAAAGTGACGAATCAGCAGTGGCTATGATTGGCTAGCAGATATTGTGTCTTGCTTCTGACCTTTGTTGCTCCTCAGATGTCCACAACAAATTGCTTCAGGGTATCTGCATGATCATACAGTGGCAACACAGTACAGGAATAACAACCAGCCAACTCAGCTGCAAGTGTGTATGCCTGTGTGTGTGTGTGCGTGTGTGTGTGTGTGTGTGTGTGTGGTACTGCTGTGAAACATTTTTTAATTACAGTCTTAAGTGCCTTTCTTTTCTGAAAAATTGACATTGTCCTGCACATATTAATTTAGGCCTGTGAGACTCAATAAACTGTTTCAAAACACCCTTCTGACTTGTAAACAATGGTGTGTCAAATAACAGTTGTTAATTACTGGAAAGCCTTCAAAAGTGTACCTATTTTGGCTGCAGGCACAATTTTTAAAATTGAGAGGTTCACATTCATGATTCCCTGTGTGCTCACAGATTTATTATATATTTTTTTCTATTCTTGTCACATGGACAGCAGCCAGTGGCGTAGTCATTAATATGTTTAAATTTGTGAGTCATAGATTGGAAATGGCCCGTTGGTCAAGCTGTTAATGGTTGTGTCATCCACAAGTGCTGCAAGGGTTGTAAAGTCCTCTCTGCTCAATGCTCACTGTCCTTGATGAACAAGCTGGTCTCAGCTATTTGCTGTAGAAGCAAGACTTTATAGTTTGTGTACTCTACATGTGCAAGTGCCTGCACATTTTAGTAGTTAACAAACTGTCCATGTCAAAACATGAAATGTATGGGACTCACTGTTGAGTCAACATTTTAAATGAACTTAAACACATTAGTTAAGAGTTCAGCTATTGTTAGTCATACTATCCAGAGTTGATAGGCTTTTTATAGTCAGGGTCACACCCAAGGGACCTTTTGGCCAAATCATACTGAGTTCAGCATGATGGATGGGGACTGTTACTATCGAACCAAGCTAACGCCATCTACAACCACCAAGAATCTGAGGCACATACACTGTGCTGCTGTCACAGCATTGCTTTGGCACCACTCTCATAAAGTTCCAAGGGCATCGATTAAACTCTGCTTCATTAATATGTATTGGAAATTATTTTCCACTTTGTTAAGGCAAGTTTTGCTCCCCTGAAGGTTAGGTCTCGTGGGAGTGTGTACACACACAAGTGTACACTTGAATTTGCACCACATTCAGTAGATTTGTAGTAACCAGTGTATCAGAGATAAGTTTTTAATTTTGCTCCTCAGTGGAACATTAAGTCTGAATCCCATGTTGTTAGAAATGGTGCAGGGCCTGTTCAATTCTCTGTTATTTTAACCACTGGTTTACCCATAACGGTTGGTTAAATCCTTAACCTGCCGTTAGCTAACCGACCGTTAAATATGCATTGTTCAAAGCATGGTTTGTCATGCTGTCAGCTAACGGCACCGTCAAAGTTAACCATGGGGTTAGCGTCATTGGTTAGCACCAATGTATCCCACAAGTCCCCATTTTGTTTACCTCTGGCATTGCAAAAAGTATTATTCTAAGTCTTTGTCTTCCTTATTGCAGTAAGGACGACACAGGGTGCTGACTCTCACTTTAGTTGACTTTATTTTCCCAACGTGAACCGAGCTCCTGTTAGCCACAACACACACTTCCTCATCCCCCAGCCTCTATCCTTCCCTGTTCTCTTCACACTCTTGCGCCCCCTAGCTCACTCGGCCTCACAATACAGCAAACCCTCAGGAACAGAACACACAGGACACAGAAAAGCAAACGATCCCTTTCACTTCAAGGAAAAAGAGGCAGAAATTTCTCTGCTGGTTAAGAAGCAAGATATTAATCTTTTTTAAATAATTAGTCCGTACCCACAGTTTGCAAGGCGATTTGGAGCATGCAACAAAGGATTATATAGACCTGAATGCATTCTGTCCCGAAGTGGTGTGCAGCTCTTTGTTTCTTTTTCTTTTTTTTTTTTTTTTTACTTGTCCTGTCCAGCATCATAGCAAGCAGAATAGAAATCCGATTGCTTGATTGTGTTTTGCTTTAGAGTTTTGCTTTACCAAGGGGAGCTTTATGAACATAAGGCTCCCCTTGATATCCTGTTTATTCATTTTATTTCCTTAATTAAACATTTGTCTATAACAGCATTCCATACCATACTGCTGGGCTTGACAAGGGAGAAATGAAAGTTAACAGAGATAATGATTGAAAGTGGAACAGTAAGAAAGGAGTGAGGAAGAGGAAGAGAGAGAGAGAGAGAAAGAGGAGAGAAAATATGAATCCACTTACACAGTTCACTGGTGCATCTGTACAGAAACCACTAAACATCATTCCAAGGTCTCTGTTGGAAAACAAAACAAGCAATCCCCTACAGAAGGATCTACAGGTGGCTTAAGTATCAGCAGATCATACAAACACATACAGAACTACGCAGAGAAGAGCTACAACCTAGTCAGAGCAAGGAGAAGCAGAGAAGAGGTAAAACCTAGTTAGTGCAACGGTAAACAGTGTCAACATGCATAATAAAGGGTTCTCCATAGTGATACAGTCCTTGCAGAGCCTCGTCTCTGCCCTTCACAACCATCCCTACCAGACACTAACAAGCATACGCCTCCTTCCCCCACCCCCCTTTCCTCCAACCACTTGCCCACTTCTCCTCCCTCTTCCAGCCTAAATTCCTCCCTCCCACATTTCCTCTTTCACGCTCTCATTTGTTCTCCCACACCCACCTCACTCTACCCTTGCCTCCGTGCCTCCTGGGTGATAGCCCGGGCCAGGGGAAGGAGCCGCGAGCTCCAAACCCCTGGCACATTCCTCCCCAACCCACCCACCCTCCATCCCCCACCCCCCGGACGCAGCAGGCCAGGCATCCCCCGAGCCAGCAGACCCCCCGCAATGCAGCCGGCCATGACCACTAGCGCGTGAGGCAGCCACTACCCCCTCCCCCCAGTAGTGCCCGGGAGACTGGGGTATAAAAGGACCCTGTCCGCCCCCCCCCTCATGACCATGGGTTGTTTGCAGTTAAAACTGAGGGGCAGTACCAAGTCATGTCGGGAGTGGGGTCGTGTAGGCAGTATGACCACCCAACCGGCCCCCCCTCCTTCCACACGCTATATGGCCCACCTCTCAGGAGTGGTTGTGAGCTGTCGTTATTTAATATGTTTAGGTGTCTAAGTGTGGTTAAAACTGGGGAGCAGGCTGTCTCTAGATGAGGCAAAAAAAGGCACTTTGGTGCCCCCCCTCACCATGCCCGCTTGACACGCGCCCTCCCCAAGACCCTACGTGTGTGTGTGTGAGGTAGAGGGGGAGAGAGAGACCCCCAAGAGGCACGCAGAGCTGCCTCTTTTTTTTTTTCTTTCCCCTCCCCCATTCTATCCTATCACCCCCACACCCTACCCCAAACAACCCACAACTTTACCCCCGTCAACACTCCCCCATCCCATCCACATCCTCCTCCCACCCCTCCCACATAGCCAGCTAATCCCCCCCTGGTCCCCATGTCCCCCCTCTCCTTACCCTAGCCGGCACCCCCACCACGGCCGTGACATACACAATCCTCCAACCCTGCCAGAACCCCTGCCCGTCCACCCTCCCACACACCACCCTCATTCACTCAGCTGCCCCGCATCCCATCCCCTCACAGATTGAACCCGCTCCACACCCAAACCCCTCCAACCCGATACACACAAATCCCACCAATGCACCCCTCCACCCACACTCGAAAATTCATCTCCCATGCACCCTCACCATCATTGCAGCTCTTTGTTAGAATAATCCCCGATATCAAAATCAAGGCCATGATAAACGCTGTCCTTCCTTCTCTGAACTGGCATCATGAACGCAGCGTGAGCAACAAACGCCATAATGAGAGATAAGCACACCGTTAAAACTTTAGCGGCAGTCTTTAGGTGTGTTAGCTTAAAGGGACATTGTGTAATCGGGAGCAGCTCCCTCGTACTTTTCATGCTGCGTTCGCGTGAAACCGGGCAGACCGACGACATCCGCTGCATGTAAAGTTATCACCGGCCTCTATGTGAAGACGTGGTCCGTCAGTTACAGTGATATCAGTCCACATCTGTTCGGTTGTCATGGCGATGTCGTATTGTTTTCCCTGACCCATGTTTTACCGTCTTTCGCTCGGCTTCATTGATTAAAATGACATCTGGTTTGTTACCAACGGCCGTCTGTCCGACTGCACGTGAACCCAGCGTCAGTGAGACGCTAGTCTCTCCCCTCTGCAGCGCGGTGACTTTTCAAAGGCATTATCTCGAACTGAGCTGAAAACTCCGGTGTGTCCGGTGAGTTTCTGTGTTTTCCTACCGTCACGCTTCTCCCGAACGCAAAAACATGGCGATACGACATGGCAGCCTCCACCGAGACGACCCGCTCGATGTGTAAATGAATGATACGAACGGCAAATTTAGAACTTAGAGGAGCACTTCAGTTTGTTGATGGGAGTGATTACTGATTAATGAAAAAACACTTTTGAACCAAATAATCAGTTTTTGTGAATAAAACACAGGAGAACTTACACAATATCCCTTTAAATGTCAAGATGGCACATGGTTAAAGTTAACTGAGTTTTGGGCAACAAGATAATTGGACTGTTATAGTTAACAGTCGGCTAATTGTATTTAATGGTCCAGGCAATCATGCGCGCTAACCAGTAGGGTTGGGCGTCGAATCGAGCATCGATGGAAACCGGGAGTAACTCTCTGATTCTCCCGGAATCGTTCAAATTTTTTAATTTCGATTCCTATTTTTGATGCCCAGTCCGCCGAACACCATAGAATCCGCAAGAAGCGGAACGTTTGTTAGCACTGAGTTTCTGGTACAACCAATTACGCTGACATAAGTGGCACAACTCGACGTATCTTTTGCTATATTTAGCGAGTTATCAGACCCTCTGATAACTTTCTATTTATAAAACCGCTAGTGACAAGTCTATTGACATTTTCTGGTCTTATCGGAGACTTTTGAGACCTACGTGAAATAACATTTCGTTTATTGTGTGCTCCCATGACCCTTCCCCTGCCTCGTAGCACACCAGAGGCAGCAGGAGCTGCAGACACAGGAGATGTTCATCTCCGCTCCATGAACCAGACTGGAAATAAAACTCAAAGCTGATCGACAGATATGAATTCCTCTTAACAATTTGGACAGACACATTTAATTTAAAGTACTGTAGCATGTAGTTGGCTCTTAATTAGAATACAGCCAGTTTAACAATTAAAGTTCTTAAAATAGTGAACTTTGACCAGATCTACTCAAGTTTGACCAGGGATATTTTTTATTTCTTTTTCTCCTTTTTTTTTAAAAAGTTGAAATGCAATTAAATGCCTTTAGTGAGAACATAAATAGAGCTGGAGTTTAGTAATATTAATGTCCATGTCTGTTGTTTGATTTAGTTGTCAACAAAAAAGAAAATATAAACTTTTTTTTGTTTTTAGCCTTAAAAGAATTGAAATCGAGAATCGATAGGAACCGGAATCGAAAGATGGGAATCGAATCGGATTCCCTTCCCGGAACAATTCCCGGAATTGTTAAAATTCAAACAATGCCCAACCCTACCAGTCAGCCAGAGGAGAATGTGGCAAGGTACAGTATGCAACGGAGGGCCCGGGTGGGATTTGATCCCACAGACTCTCAGGTGAGAGTCACGTGCGCTTACCAGTCAGCCAAAGGGATATCTCTGTGGCCAAATTGCCAGGGCGCATGAACAATTGGAGACACAGCGACAGGACCCCACACTGTCACATCTCTTCCCCCCTTTCCACAAGCGCGTCCTCGTGCTCCGTGCAGGGTGCCACTAATTTCAAATCCTTGGACTGTTTACCAGCATCACATGGATCCTGCCGACAACACCAGAATGAGGCAAGGTACGCAACAGAGGGCCCAGGCGGGATTTGATTCCACAGACTCCCAGGTGAGAGTCACGCGCGCTTACCAGTCAGCCAATGAGATAGTGGGTGGGTCGGTCAGACGTTGAAAAAGCAGAAAATTTCCACCTATTGTGCATTAATCTGTCTGCCAAAACTTAAAAGTAGCTGCATTCTGTACTTGTTTGGCCACACCAACTACTTGAGGTGCAGCTGCATACAGCCCACATCAGAGTTGTGCACAGGTTTTATCAACCTGTATCTGCCTGAACCCATTAAAATGATTAAAGACACACAACGGAACTTTCAGCAGTTTTCTAAGTGACGCGCCCCCTATCGGCAGCTAAACTAGCATCCATCTTGTTCGTACCTGTACTGTAAGCTCACTCCAGCCAGTAAAAGACAGTCTTATCTTGACTCTTGCTCTGTCCCTTCCTCTGTTTCTTTTCGTCTCTTCCTCCGGTGATGTTTCCTTGCGTTTCTTTACCGAATTCGACATGATGCGCATTCAAAACACCCGCGATGTTGATCCCTGGTTTACATCCGGTTGCTAGTGAGTGACGCGGTGCTGCAGCCAATAGTCAGCTGCAACGTCACGGTCGCGTCCCGGATGGGAATCTTACATAGTGCTGTTTCTGAGCCCCGGGACGCCTCTGGGCACTGACGGCTCGAAAATGCGCATAATGAATGTTGGTGTGACATCAAAACGAGTCGGAAACACAGATTTTTAAGGTCTAAAAGTTACGTTGTGTGTCTTTAACACATGAGACCCATTAACTGCATCTATCTCCCTAGTATCTGTCATTTTGCCACTTTGAAGATTTATCCATTTGATTTAGAGATTCCTGCATAAATAAGAAATTATCAATCCTGGTCTTAACGGTGTTCTCCATTCCTGCACCATATTAGGCTGCATGCAGTGAAAAAAAATCTTTGGCTGTGCTAGACATCACACCAGGATATCTCGTGATCCCAGCCCCTGATGTTTAAAACACTTCATTTCCACAAACTTAAAAAAACAAAACAAACTCATTTTCACCGGCAACCTGCCGGAACGACATAAACCCACACCTCAACCGTGTTATTAATCTTTTGCGGATTACCCCTGGGATATCTGAACTGCTGCAGGACTCTGGCGCACATTCTGCACAGCAAACCTGTGGTCATACGTAGTTGTTCTGACAACCAAGAGGCTTGGTTGTCAGAAACGATAAAATGATCTATGGATACACTTGGCCTATAATCCACCTCATATATTGAATATATATATATATAAAAAAATCTGCCCTTAAAAGGAAAAAGGTTACAAAAAATAGATTAAAGGTCTGCAGTACAATGATAAATACTTAGTGAAAAGCCATGGTAAAAACAAATGGTGAAGGCTGGACACTCCCTAATGATATCAACGCCAGGCACTGGGCCACAGTCATCCTGTGAAGTGACAGTATTTGGGGCATATTTTGATGTTTTAAGCAACCAAATGCCTTCATGACATTTTCTTTTTGATTTTAGGTCCAATTTTAGTCCTTTAACCCAAGTCTTTGTTGATAAAATGTGTGGTTCATACCAACTGAAATTCAAAGCTGCTTTGTGGTATACAGCTCACCTTGCCACAGTGTGTATAAGTGTTGCTCAAAGGGGCTTTTCTGACATCTGGACCTGGAAATTCATGATGATTGCAGTAATTTATTCATTTATCTAAATCTGACCTGTAAATTCAGATTTGGGCAACTTTATATCATGATAAGACATTTAAATTGTTGCTCCAGGTTGCAGGAAAAGCTGTTTTGAATTTATTCCAGCTAAAAATGCATTAAGGGCAGCACTGTGGTAGATTATTTACCCTCACCTCACAACATGAACTTTCTGGGTTCAAACCTTTTGGTTGATTGTTGGACATTTTACATGTTTTCCTTGTTTCTGCATTTGTTCCCTTCTGCTGCTTTGAATTGTTCTAGCAGTCCAAAATCATATTTGTTAGATCCATTGATCATTTTAGAAATGGCCACGAGGGTTGGCATAAATGGCTGTCTTTGTTCTGTGTTTGCCCACTTGTTGAGTATTGGCTGAGATAGGGTCCAGCCCCTATGATACTGGATGAAGTGAATGAAACTGATGGATAGATGAAAATGAACTGCGTTAAATACAATTTCATATCACATGGAAGATATTTTCGGTGATGTGCTTTGTGAAACATTCCTAAATGCTCATTTCGCAGGTGGCTCCTTATTGAGTCCAATCATTTTGGTCCAGGACATAGGATGCCTCATTTTCATGAAAATTGGCTGGCTGTTTTCTACCCCAGATTGTAAAAAAGCTTTCATCTGTGCTTTAACAATATTCCACTTGTTATGTTGATAAGCCAGTTTGGGCTCAGTGTGCAGGCTTTTTACCCAAATTAACCAAAGTTTTGGAGCAAACTGCAAGCTTCACATCTTTATATGCCACTATAAAAAAACCCATTTTGATTACACGCCTATGTATGTTGCTGTGATTTTCTCTGATCTGCATTGCTGTGTCAGTGACATGAACTATTATGTGGCTTATCTGGGTAAATGTGACGGGCATAGAATCTGTTCCAGTAAGTAGGAATGGACAGCTCCAGTGAGCTAACAAATAATTGGGGCCTTTGGAAGAAGATTGGGGTTGTGGAGATATTTAGACTGGCTACAGATGCAGACCTCTAGGATGGCACTGTTAAAGGGATTACAAAGTATTTTAAGAGTGAAATAACTCCAGCTAGTCAGCTGATTCTCTTAAAGGTTTTAAATAATACACTCCAGGTGTTGCAGTAGAGCCACAGCAGCTGTGAGGGTTTAACTATTTATCTCAATGTTTTAATTCTGTTTCACGAAACATCAAACCCACTATGGATAGTATTTCAGTCAAACTTGTTAAATGTGACATAGTCGATGTCTAATGACATCAATCATTTTGTCCCTTTTGTAATAATACTCCTGTGAAGCAGATCCAGGGCTCCTGAGCTCTTAATTCTTTATTTCATTACTGTCAGTCTATGTGTGTGTGTGTGTGTGTGTGAGAGAGAGCTCCCTTCCATTGTTTCTTGATGGGGTATAATACTGGCAGACCTGGCACAAAGCTAGCTTCATTGGGGGTGCTTTTGACAGCCTGGGCTGATTTGATTAAAGTTTGCAGATCCCTTTCTAAGGCTGCTCATTAAACCAGCCAGCCAGAGACCCAGTGACAAAACCACTTGGAATATATAATAGCCAGGTAGTGGGGAGATGTGGGCAAAGATTAATGAGAGTTGGAGGAGGGGACAAGAAAACACTGATAAGATAGAGGAATAAAAACTTTCTTTTAAAAGATTCCATGAGAAGATTGACCTCATCTTTGAGACTTGGCAACTGTTACTGACTGCAATTTTTCATCTTTACATATAGTTTGCCTTAAAGGTCTTATGGACCTCTTGTTGATGAAATGTCAAGTGTAATTTTAATGTGGCCCATGCTAGAAATATGGGCCTTGGGTAGATTAATTGAGCTCCTCCCCCAAATCACAGTTTCACTCCCTGGAGCGAATGAAAAAACAGTAACCTGCATTAGCATTATGAATATACCCCCAGATGTTTAAAATTAATCCACGGGAAATACCATTTTAATTTGTCAAAAGAGCAGGAAATGCTGGATTTCCTTTTAAATTGAAAATATCATGATGACGGATTTTACCTTAAAAAGCATCACACACGTTTACTCTCCTCCTGTATGCAGGCTCATGTAAAGAGAAGATGATTCTGCCTGAACTCTAGAAATAAGAGATTTAAATGAAGGTGTCAGCACTGAAAAGACGGATAGGTCTCAGTTAATGTGTTTTTGCCCCCTTTTTCTTTTTTTTTCTCTCTACTTGGTAGGAATTAACTCTTCTCAACTCTGGCTCACCCGGGATCGGCAGAGTAATGAACCCTAAAGGGAAAGCACTGAGCATGTTTATCTTTTTTCAAGCGTCTCTGCTGCCACAAACTCAAATTCCTTGGCTCAACCCTTGACTTATTTAGGGGCTCAAAGCTCAAAGCCAATTTCACAAACATGTCCTCCATCTCCTATTTACCCCTAGGTGTGTGCACTGAAGGAAGAAAAAAAAGGCTTTAGTGTATATGGCTGAAGATTTGTGTATAGCGTGTGCATGATTGTTCACCAGCACTGTTGGTGTGAACGTACTGTACATGCACCTGGGGGGCTTTACCCCCTTATGAAAGACAAAGGGAAAAAAATAAGTGTGTTTCATGTGTATTGCATCTTGTTTCCCAATCTCCTCTAGCTGCAAAGTATACAAAACTTTAGTTTTCATCTCCCTTTCTTAGTGGAAGTGCAACGCTCATCCAACCTAACTTTATTTAATAGACTGAGTCCTGGTCTTATCAATAATTATATACCAAACGTAAAAGATATAAGTATATAAAAGAAAAATGTTGCAAAGTTTGACGTTTTTAGGACAAGGGCACCGCCATCTTGCAGTACTCTAAGCTCTGACGTCACTAGGTTGGCTTGTCCTGCGGTCGTGAATGGGAGTCCTCTGGTCTGGTCCACAATTATAAAGATAACAGCTGAATGACGAAGACTGGTGAGCCAAAGGAGAAGAAAAGACAAAAGGGGAACCGCTACTGTATTCCTCCTGGGTCTATAAGCAAGTTTTCCCAAAGTTTAAGCTGAAGGCAGGACAGCCAACTTCCAGCTGAACCAGAAACCGGTCCTGCTGCTGCTGGCGGCTCTGAAAACGAAACCTCCCTGACTCCAGATCATGAGGTGAGAATTTTTTAGAGAAAATTAGGAAAATGATCAGGAGACTTGGAGTCTGGTAGCTAGAGGTCCACAGACGAAAGCCTGCAGCTGCTCTGACTGTTTTGATATCACCGTCTACAAGCTGAGATCCACTCACCGGCCGGACCGGTTTTACTCCTCTCTCCCCCCCCTTCCCTCCCCCTTTATACATTCTGCAGCATCAGTCTGTACCAACATCAGTTATGTATATATATCTCTGCCTCTATTCCTCTTTGAACCGCTCAAACGGCATGTCAAATGGCAACACTCATAAATCCTCCCCACAGCCTGATGATGAGCAAAACAGCTCTGGAGTAGGTTGATGTGAAATGACGGTCATAAAAACTTTCTAACTGGGACTCCCTGCTTTCCACGAGGCACCGCTCACTCCCTCTTTATCCTGTAGCCTGGATGCTTTGCATCTTTTCCATTGTATCCCTGTCTCGATATAGCATTTATTTTATTTTACATTAAACCTACATTAAACCGGTTACTTCCGCAAGCTTAGTTAGCGTACCTGCTGTTTTCCCGGACGCTCCGGTGTCTCCGCCCGGGTCTCCTTCAGGGACAGCACCGCCTCCAAAACGTCCACCTCCCGTTACAATAATCCATACGTGTAATCCAAATTGTTATACAAAATCCTCCACGCGTGACCTGGTGCACGTGGACCTCCTGACAGCAGACAGCCTCCAGCATCGCTGAACCGCAGCCACTCCTACAGGTGCTGCCAACCCCCCCCCCTCCCAACACCAGGACCGGCGTCTCCTCCTCTCTCCTCAGTCACACGGTGTAATGGCTGGAAAGCATCGGTACAGGATCTGGACGCTGGACTGGCCTCCCAGCTTCGCTTTCCATCATATTAATCTTCTAAAATTTGTTAATTATAGTGCAGCATAGCTGGTTATTCCTATTGATTTAATGCAGAGTCAGAGGGGAAACCAACCCGGTGACGTCAGAGCTTAGAGTACTGCAAGTTGGCAGCGCTCTTGTCCTAAAAACTTCAAACTTCGCAACGTTTTTCTTTTATATGCTTCTATTTTTCACATTTGGTATTAACGTTAATGTCCATTAATATGCACTGTCCCTCTCAAATAAATAAATGGGGGGGGGGGGAGTATTGATAAGACCAGGACTCAGTCTAGTAAATAAAGTTAGGTTGGTTGACCGTTGCATTTCCACTTTAAAGGCCCACAACAGAACTTTTAGCAGTTTTCTCATGGATGTGCCCCCTATTGACGGCTAAACTCATTTCGCATTGACCTGTTCTGTGAGCTCACTTCAGTCAGTAAAAGACTGTCTTATCTTGACTCTTGTTCTCACCCTTCCTCTGTTTCTTTTACTCTCTTCCCCCAGTAATGTTTCCTTGCGTTTCTTTGCCGCATCCGACATGACACGTGCTCAAAACACCTGCTGTGTTCATGTCTGGTTCATATCCGTTTGCTAACACCTGACGCTGGGACACAGCCGTGACGTTGCAGCCGACTATTGGTTAATAGTCGGCTGCAACGTCACGGCTGTGTCCTGGATATAAAACTTACATATTGCAGTTTCTGAGCCTCAGGACGCCTCTGGGCAGTGACAGTTTGAAAATGTGCATAAAAAGGTCTAAAAGTTACATTGTGTGTCTTTAATCACTTTTCTATTAATGCAAATATGACATGGGTTGTAGGGGCAGCAGTCTTTCTCCGGCCACTTTTTCCAGCTCATCTGAGAGTCCCGGCCAACCAAGAGACATTGGCTCTCCAGTCTTTTTTAGGACCTTCCTGGAGCCTTGTCCTTGTAGGATACGTCCAGAACGCCTCGCCTGGGAGGCCTCTTGGAGCCATCCTAACCAGATGACTGAGCCAACACCTCAAATATTGGACTTTGTTTGTGCAACTATTCTCTGGAAGCCAACTAAATAACGAATGCAGGATTTTTTATAGCCAATGTTGACTTTTCTTTTTCAAATGAATTCTTTTTAATGTTTACTTTCTATCTCCGCTTCAAATATGACAATATTTAGCATGATGTGCTGAAACATTAAAAAATGTTTAATTTTGAAATCGGTTTAGAAAAAAGATCACAGTTGCTTGCTCATCCCAGGGATACACCTTTTGATAAGAGAGGAATACTGCATTACATATGTAAGAAAGTATGATTAATGGGTTATTGTATTTTGTGGTAAAAGTAGCTCTCCTGATGTCATTATCTCACCAGCAAGGCCGCCTCAATGCACGGGCTTCCTGGAGCCCAGTGGCTGACGGAGTTCAAGGGCCTATAATTTTTTTGGGGAAAAAAAGCATAAAAAGTCAAAATATTATGAAACTTGTCGGTTTTCTTGTCATTCACATTATATGCAAATTAGAAACTGCTGATTGATCCAAATAAACCTGCTCCTACCAAGCCCCGCCGCCCACCATGTGACAATCTGATGACGTTCCATCACTTAACTTTTGATAGACAGGTGAAGGCTATGTTGGCCAAAAATGTAAGTTCGAGAGTGATGTCTTCACAAGAAAATTACTAAAGAGCATCCCGAAGCTCTTGGGATTCTTTCAGTCTAACACGAATGACAGCAGAGGAAAAACTCATCTAACTCACTGGAGGGGGCAGCGGTGCCCACGCTGATGCCAGAGGTAACAGATATAGGAGAGGAACCTATTTTCTACAGTCTTTTGAGAGGAACACAGAGTTGGAGGTGGGAAGAGGAGCAGTGGGCACACGAGCATTGGGGAGAGAGACGAGGGGGGACGGCTCATCAGCAGTGACCTGGGCCTCTGAGGAAAACTTTGACCGGCCCAAAGTACGTGCTTACTGGGTAAAAATGGGAGCGAGAACTTGTCAAAATAGAAGTGCTGATATATCTGAGTTAGAGTGCACTTTTCAGTCGCAAAGTAATGGCTAGTATGTAAACAGAGACCGGCTGTGTTACTCTCCATCAAACATGCGGGTGTAGCAGAAGGCAGTGACATCCACAGCGACAGACTGGCGACCTGTCCTGGTGTACCTGCCTCTCACCTGATAATAGAAAGGCTCCAGCAGCCCTCTGCGACCCTGCAGCAGTGCAGAAAATGAATGAATGACAGTGATGTTCCCAGAAAAACCATGATTGCTTGTATTATTCAAGCAGCTGACTGTGGGACAGTAGACTCTAGGGCTGTCAAAAATGCTCCAAAATGATCTTAGAATATTTGCTCTAAAATTAACACATAATTCGAATAAATTTGAATATCCATTTGAACAATGTGCCAACAGGAGGACAAACTAGGGCTGGACGATATAGAAAAAAAGATAATCGATAAAAAAAGAAATCTGTATCTATCGATATTTATCAAAAAAGCCATTATCAAATTAAAAGCTATTTTAGGTGCAGCCCTGGCCATTTAAGCTTTTGCTAAATTACCTACTTACTGTATAATAAAGTTCAAACTAAAGCCGTTTTCAGACTTGCATTGCGGAACATGAGCGGTAAAGTCCGTCCGCTCTTTAAACAGACTCGTCTTTTCGGTCTTTTCAAACATGCCGCTTCCTTGCGGACTTATTGTGTCCGGGCGCTTTCAGACATCAGGAAATGTTGCAGAAAAGTCAGCACAGCCCCGCTCTCCCTTCAACTCTGTCCAGATCATTTTCTTGTGCTTTCAGCCAAAACAACGTGCCGCAACATTTCCGCTCTTGTGACATGGAGACCAGCCGGTACATGTCCGCTACATCTCCGAAGTAAAAGACCGGTACGCATGTCTGAATGCAGCGTTATAAAGGACAGAGTTTGCAATATTACCGCTTTCCAGTGGAAGTCTGAAAGGGGCATAACACTGAAACCCAATAGGCTACAGCAGAAAACTGTGCTTCTATATTGAACTTTTATTGACTTTTCCTTTCCCGTTTTTTTTTCTTTTTTTCTTTTTTTTCTTTTCTTTTTTTCTGTTTTTTTTTTTTTCCTCCTCTTTTTTTTTTCCCTTTTTTTTTTCTTTTTTTTTTTTTTTTTTTTTTTTTTTTTTTTTTTTTTTTTTCTTTTTTTTTTTTCTTTCCTTTTCTTTCTCCCCCCCCCCCCCTCCCCCCCTTCTTCCTTTTTTTTTTTTTTCCCTTTTTTTTCCTTTTTTTTTCTTCTTTTTTTTTTTTTCCCCTTTTTTTTTCCTTTTTTTTTTTTTTTCTCCCCTTTTTTTTTTTTTCCAAACTAGAGAAACACTTCAATGACCAATGTGAATAGGTACTGGACACAGGTTCTGTTGTTACAGGTGGGAAATATTTGGCTTTCAGGCGCGAAGCACAGGTTTGGAGACACCAACAATGGCAGTTATTTGGGCAGCTGGAACTACCAGTCAACCAGCTGGATCAACCAGTTTGATACTTTCTTAAAGGCCGTAGTTTGATTTGTTGCTATTATTTTTTCATCATATTTTATGTTATTATTGTTATTATTATTCATTCTGCTCACGTTATTGATACATCAATATCATGTCAAGCTTAATACAAAACACTCAGGAGCCTTAGATATTATTTTCAATAATGATACTGTTATTAAAGGTGTCATAACCTGCTGTTTTACATACACAATCCCTCTTAAATGATCTTCAAATGAATTTTTAATTCTAGTTGGGTGGGAGGAAAATTTAATGAGCTCATTTTAACCTCTTTTAATCCCCAACTATTGTTTGTCACGAGAATACGCACGAGAGTTAGACCTGTCTGTAAGCGCGTTCACAAGGCAAACGTCAAAGCCAAAACAAAGTTTTATCAGGACAGAGCAGGTGAAGGAAATGATGTCCCAACAGAGAAAAACGTGATAAAAACGTAATGGTGCAGTTGATGAAGAGGATCCGCGGAGTAAAAGGGTTGGACTCTGATGAATATAAGGAGCGGACATGTGACGTGAAGTTAACCAAACAGTATTAGCTTCTGTAGCTACATTAGCAGCTTGTCCGCTCGTCAACCACCGTTTACTGGTCTCTTACACGAAAGATAATAAGTTTCACAAGCAGCAACACTTACCGTCTGCACATCCTCACTGATAAATATAATCCACGGCTCCCTGGTAAAGCTGTCTGTCCTGTTAGAGCACTGAAAACTGCTGAATTTCTGCCGAGGCAACTCAGCATGGCAATCTCCCCTCTCCTCTTCCTTGTCGCCGGTGTCCTTTCTGACAAAGCTGGTCTACTCCGTGGCAGGTAATCAGCTGCCTTCAGGTGGTGCTAAAGATGCTAGCTTAGCAGCTCGCTCGCAGCCTCTCGAGTTCACGTCACAACAGCTGATCATAACGACTCCACGGCAGGTAATCAGCTGCTTTTAGGTGGCGCTAAAGAGGCTAGCTCAGCAGCTAGCAGCCTCTCTCGTTCATGTCATTGGGAGAAAGAAATCCAATTCGCGTACTGTGGAGAACGTGTGCTTGTGGCCGATTCTGGTGAGAAGAGAGAGCCCGCATTCAAAGACTAAGTTACTTTCACTTTTCGGAGTTTCTGGCACGTTATAACTGAGGTCCTGTTCCAATACACATGTTTTAACGTGAAAAAATGGGATTTCTGGGTGATGACACCTTTTAAAAAATGAACAAAAAAATCAAATAAATTTGGAGGACAGGGCAGAGCCTACAAAATGTCTCAGCCCAGAGGCCTACCAGTAGGTTAATGCTGCCATGCCCACCAGCGTTCCTGTTCCCTGAGGAAAAAAACAAATTGAAGTTCTAAGTATAAAAAAAGGGAAAAAAACTGGCTTAAAAACAAGACTTAAAACACATTTGTTTAGAGAGTCTTATACCATAGTTACACACTCACCATCTCAGTGTTGCCCCTTGTTTTGTTTTTACTGTTTTTAAATGCTCCTCTGTACACAGTCCATGGAAGCATTGAAAGGCACTTTTAAATTAAATGTTTTTTAATCATTAATATTAATTTTTGTTATCTTTTATGTTTAGATAATTATGATGTTAAATCATAACTATATTTATTAATAGGCAACATGTTTGGTTTGTAAGTTGTGATAGTAGCACTGCATAGACCACATAGGCCTACTTACCATATGACTAGTTAGTAAAAAGTTTAATTGTATTGTATTTATTTAACTGAGCTCCACCAGATTTACCAGTGGAGCAAATTCATATTTGAAGGCTGAAGAATACAATAGAGAGACAATACAACTCCTATCATCCTGAAGATCCAGATATTTCCAGTTATGTTACTTTTTACACGTTTTTTAGTTTTAAGGCTAACTTTTGTTTTGGCTTGTTTGGTTAGAGCTACCTTCAAGCAACACTGGTTTCCGATACTAAAACTTTGTACTTCTGATTGTTTTGATGACACACTGGCATCAGTTTTGCATGTTTCTGAAGCTGCCATTGCCCTGCATCATCCTGAGGGAAAGAAACTGCACTTCACAGTAGGGCTGGACGATATAGAAAAAAAAGATTATCAATAAAAAAAAAAATCTGTATCGATCGATATCGATATTTATATATAAAAAAAGCCATTATCAAATTAAAAGCTATTTTAGGTGCAGCTCTGGCCATTTAAGCTTTTGCTGAATTACCTACTCATAACAAAGATCACACTAAAGCCGTTTTCAGACTTGCATTGTGGAACATGAGCGGTAAAGTCCATCTGCTCTTTAAACAGACTCGTCTTTTCAAACATGTCGCTTCCTTGCAGACTTATTGCATCCCGGCGCTTTCAGACATCAGGAAATGTTGTGGAAAAGTCAGCACAGCCCCGCTTCTCCCTTCAACTCTGTCCAGAACATTTTCTTGTGCTTTCAGCCAAAACAACATGCCGCAACATTTCCGCTCTTGTGACATGTAGACCAGCCGGTACATGTCCGCTACATCTCCGAGGTAAAAGACCAGTACGCATGTCTGAATGCAGCGTTATAAAGGACGGAGTTCACAATATTACCGCTTTCCAGTGCAGGTCTGAAAGGGGCATAACACTGAATTCCAAGTCAGTCTTTGCCTGGGTCTGCGTTTGTGATTGGTTTGTCGAAAGAAGTGACTGTAGTATCCTGGTACCCAATAGGCTACAGCAGAAAACTGTGCTTCTACGTATATTGAACTTTTATTGACCCTCTTTTTTTATATTGAAAAAACCTCTATTGATCGATATATATTGATATTGAATTATCGTCCAGCCCTACTTCACAGCTGTTTTTATCTAGCCTGGAGCATCACATAAGAGCTGTTCTTTCCTTTTTGCACTGCATTAAATGCCAGCAACTGGATATCAGTCCACTGGCTGTTTTGAACCTAAATATCAAAGGAAAGAAAAGAAAAAAGAAAATGATAGAGCAAGAGATGAAAGTCAACATCTGGCTGGCTTTTACTCACTGGAAGGAACTGAGAAAGTAGATGGGAAGCAAGACAGAGTTAACCTTCATTAGGGCACATCAAAATCTGCAAAGTTCAGCCTACTTTAACCACATTTAAGGAATTTAAAACTACATGGTTATGTTTAGATGTCTAAGATCAATTGGAAAACAGAAAAACATTATTAGCAGGCTTTAAAGTGCTGATGACACGTTTTTGACATTTTTGCCACGTTTTATCAACCAAAATGTTCTTCATGATGATCTGCGTAACAAAAGCAAACCCAGCTGCATAGATGAGTTATTAGAAAACATTGCTGCTTTTCAGCACATCTGACCAGGCTGTGGTGCTGTGAGCCAAAACCGGATGTGACATCTGCCAGAGAGTCTTCGCAGCTTATTTAACATTGAAGTCAAAGCCTTCATTGCAGTTTTTATGTTCCTTTTCCAGTTTTACAGACAAACAGTAATGACTCAGCCTTCAAATTTTATTGACAGTTAATGGTTAAAAGCATGTAAGTACAACGTTAGTTTATTTAGGTTTCCTACAGAAATTTTATTTTGAAGAGGATAAAGAAGCAGGTCGGAGTCGGACTTAGTGGGAAACAGTAGACAGCAGTAGGAGCCCGTCTGCACGTCTTTCCTGTCTACAGCGTTTGTTTACTGGAGCTTCAGGCACCAACGTGTTGAGACTTCTAACACAATGAAACTGCGACCATGTCCTCTGGAATATTCTTTTTCAACCATTGTTGCTTCATCACATCGGTCAAGCTACTGTATCGGCAGACAGCTGCG
The DNA here is from genome assembly GCA_023101725.1 of Atherinomorus stipes. Classification (NCBI taxonomy): domain Eukaryota; kingdom Metazoa; phylum Chordata; class Actinopteri; order Atheriniformes; family Atherinidae; genus Atherinomorus; species Atherinomorus stipes. The sequence continues at coordinate 349,973 of JALJCO010007519.1, read as the reverse complement.
GCTCGGTTATACAGGGAGTGCAGAATTATTGGGCAAGTTGTATTTTTGAGGATTAATTTTATGATTGAACAGCAACCATGTTCTTAATGACCCCAAAAGACTGATTAATATCAAAGCTGAATATTTTTGGAAGTTGGAGTGGGGCTTTTGTAGTTTTAGCTATCTTAGGAGGATATCTGTGTGTGCAGGTGACTATTACTGTGCATAATTATTAGGCAACTTAACAAAAAATAAATGTATACCCATTTCGATTATTTATTTTCACCAGGGAAACCAATATAACAGCTCAACATTCACAAATATACATTTCTGACATTAAAAAACAAAACAAAAAACAAATCAGTGACCAATATAGCCACCTTTCTTTGCAAGGACACTCAAAAGCCTGCCATCCATGGATCCTGTCAGTGTTTTGATCTGTTCACGATCAACATTGCGTGCAGCAGCAACCACAGCCTCTCAGACACTGTTCAGAGAGGTGTACTGTTTTCCCTCCTTGTGAATCTCACATTTGATGAGGGACCACAGGTTCTCTATGGGGTTCAGATCAGCTGAACAAGGAGGCCATGTCATTAGTTTTTCTTCTTTTAGACCCTTTCTTGCCAGCCACGCTGTGGAGTACTTGGATGCGTGTGATGGAGCATTGTCCTGCATGAAAATCATGCTTTTCTTGAAGGATGCAGACTTCTTCCTGTACCACTTATACATGCATTTACTTACCAGTAAACCAGCATGTCCAGTTTTTTTTAATACTTATGGGTGATGAAGCATTAAAAAAGAAAAGAACAAGCCCACCCACGTCTCTCTCCGTTGTCTTGAACAGGCTGTATGCTGCATAAAGCGCTGCAATTCGGTGGTCAAATTTCCCGCGCTGCCCTGCAGATGTGACGTCAAATGATGCTGCATCCACATCCCCGACAGTTTTGATACAGGAAGAAGACGGTCGCAGTAAATTCAAACACTGTAAGCGATAGTTAGGGATTCTTCTGCCGTCAGCAAACGATCCAGATCAACTGAAAGACACTAAAAAGTGTGACTACGAAGAAAATATCGCTCCCGCTCCCGTGACGGCTTGTCTATTGGCTGGAGTTACCTGAAGCGGCAGTTGTGGCAGTCGCGAGTTTCATTTCTTAATCTTTCCTCTAGTCCCTTAAAGTCAGTGGTTTTGAACCTGGGGGGCAGGCTCAGGGCTCTGTCAGTGGGGGCCCAGCCAGGCCCATAGTTTTTTGTACTTCTAACAAAAAAATGGGCATATTCTTTAAAGTACTAATGAAGAAAGGATGATTCAAAAGGCATCGCCCCCCCCCCTCCCCCCAAATGTAGTGCATTATTTCATGTATCTCATTGTAAATGTTTGGGTGCATGTGGTAGCGGTGGTGGGATGGGGGGGCTTGACATTATGATTTCCAATGAAAAGGGGGCCCTGCAAAAAAAGTTTGAGAACCACTGCTTTAAGTAGAATGAACAAACGAACGAACGAGTACTATTGTCCTGTGAGTTCAGAATTACCTCTGTTAGTTTTTGGGAGGTTTTTTCAACACTTTACAGTGTTGAGAAAACCTCAGTACAGCTGACAGAGCAGCTCACGACTCAGACACCACCAAACTGAAAACTTTGAACCTCTGAAATTAACGGACAATAGTACTCATTCGTCTGTTTATTCTATCAAAAGCATTGATGAAATGAAGGATTTTTGCTGCAGGTAATGCCTTATTGAGAGGCTGCCCCATCTCTCCCATTATACTAGATGTACACCGATGGACGACTCAACGTGATATCTTCCGAAGGAGTCAAAGTGATACAGAAATTTTACCGGTGAGTAAATACACGTATAAACTCCTAGACATAAGGTCCAGGTTGAAAAAAAAGAAAGTTATCCTTTAAAATGGACCCTCAAGAAAAAAGCAAACTTATTTGAGACCAGGCTGATATGACCATCAGCGTCATAGTATAGTCTCTTTTGAACAATGCAACTAATAAAGATTACAGCATGTTGGTCTTGGTTAACTTGAATACTTCACTCCTGATTTCCCCAAATTCATGGAAGCTAGATTTATTGTCTGCTTTACCAGGCTGTTTATGAATTAGAGGGACTTTATGTCCTCATGTCCAGCCATACACATCCAGTACTGTTTCTGCTTGAAAGCCAAAGGCCCATGAGACCTGCCCTCAAAAAACTAGTGTAGAAGGGTCCTGTTATAGGGTCCCACAAGGCAATTCTTGACTGAGTGTTTGTCCTCTGTGTCCGGCATGGACATGGCTCTTTGTTTCCCTGCCATTTTTTCCCCTTTGACATCGGTGACAATTACTCCAGGCCTCAGGGAGAGAATACAAAGGACACCTGCAAGGGCACCCCTGAAACTCAGTTTATATACACCAGAGCATATATTGCGCATGCAGACTCCAAATGTTCACACAGGACACTTCTACAAGCCCTAAACAAAGATCTTGATATTAATCGGATCAAAATGAGCTGGTAATGATTCTTCCATAAACCTAACTTTATTATTCTTAAACTTTTTTTTTCACAATATTTGTATATCTATGCTGTGTCTCAAAATTTTTGAGCTTGTAAAATTGATGCAGCTCTTTCCCCCTCCAGAAGATGCAATTACAAACATTTCCCCTGTTTGCAAACACATCAGATGCCTATTGATGTTAATTAGGAAGATTTTAGCTACCAAGTCAAGTGCTCAGCATTATTTAACCATCCATTAAAATTGTGTAATGTGCCCATTGAATAATTTTCCCCTCTAACAAGATAACTATCCATCAGTTTGTGTCAGCTATTGAAAGGTTGGTAATGAATGGCTCCTACAGATGACCATAAATAATGCAACACACCTTATCAAGGGAGGGAACTCGAATGGTCTCCTGTTTAATCGTATTGACTGATCCACAACTGAGGTTTTCTACATTTGGTCAAAGGTTTTGCTAAACTATGAACTTTTAAGGTTAGTCGACAATGTTTGTGTGATTCCAATTAATGTTACTAGAACTTGAAATGTTAGATATTCCCTAATTCCCACAGTTATGGAATATGGAAATATCACACTAAAGCACTTCTGAAAAGAAAAGGGTGGTGGTGGTGGGGGGGGGGGGGGGTGTCCATAATCCACCCACAAAAAGCCTTTTCATATCACTCCTATGGTCTGTGAATGTGCCACATTTAATTCCACAGGATGATAGCCAGACTGTGAGCTTATATTTGATTATAATCCATCTCCCTCATCGCAGATCAGCCCTAGTGATTGCTTTGTGCCGTGTTTGACAAGATTAAGCCCCTTTTTCCTTTTGTTAGACATGAAGATTGTGTTAGATATGGTACTTCCTAGTCGAGGTTATTTGAACTGATGCAGTATTAGACATGGATTCAGATATATCGTCGTGTTAGGCCATACATATTTATATTTCATACATTGTAGGGAATTTGTCTGGATTGACAGTAAAGTGTCTTTTGCATATAATAAAAAATTGTTCTTGTAAATAGAAACTGAGCCTGCTTGGCATAGCAACCAGTAACCTTTCATGCAAAGTTTGTATTTACTTTGTACAAAGCAACTGTTGGTCTCCTCTTTCTCCATATGCTCACAGTTAAATGAAGTTGCACTACTAGATTAAAGTCCCGTAACAGCTGCAACATGACACACTGCCAAGTCATTAAAGCATTTCAATCTCAAACTCAATTAAACTAAAACTGGTGAATCAGCTTACTCTGTTTGGACATTCTCTGTAAGCCATTAGTGCCCAGTCAGATAGATTCCAGACCAATCAGCAAACTCAAGGTGTTGTGACTTAGTTTGTCTTTAAATGGCTTAACATACCTTTAGGTAGTGATATCTTGCTCAGAAACTGAATTAAGGAAAAATCCTGTTTCCCAGGTTTGTTTTCCTGTTTAGGAAGACAGACCCATTGTCTCGACAGTCACACACTCATGCATTTGGTGCATGATGATACATGAGTAAAAATAGCATAAAATATCTGCCTCAAGCAGTTCCATCTATGGCCTTTGGGTGCTGTAGTCTATTCTTGAATTATGCATAGTTACAAAAACACAAGTATGCTTTTGTATTTAGGTATTTAGATGGTTTTTCTAATCATATGTAAATGTTGAAAGAATGGCAACTTCTCCAGCACAGGCATTTATGATCATTTAAAAGGAAAAAAGGACACATAGAAGGAATAAATGGGGTTTTAAGGCAAATAATGTATTATGTAGAGATAATCCAACATGCTTTTTCATGATTCCTCACAGGGCACAAAATGGCAGATTATCTTAATTTTTGTTTTAGGTTTTGGGATGACACACATTTTCTCACTCAGCAAAATAATCTGTCATTACTGAATCAGTATTACTATATTGAGATGTTGGCTTAGGCTGGGCACCAGAAACATCTTACAATTACAGGATGCCTGCAAATAAGGTTCAACGATATGATATATCTTTTCATACAGAATGCACAAATGTTTTTCCTCCAGTCCTCCTCCTGTTGAAGTGGTTGTGATAAAGCAAAGTGAACTTTCCCCCTCCATCATATCATGCTTGCTACCTGTCCAAAAAAGGAAAAAAAAAAAAAAGATCAGACACTCTTTCAGTGATTATTGGCCTTTAGATTTGATGATGGCACACATTTGCTGTAGCATCTTTGTGACATTGTAGAAGCTTATCAAAACATTTATTTCCACCCATAGTTTATTAATTATTCGCCAAGATCTTGTGTTTATGATGGGAGAATCTGACCATTTTGCAAAGATTTCTCAAACAGATCCCAAAGATTCTCTAAGTGGTTCAGGTCTGGACTCTGTGGAGGCCAATCTGTGTGTGAAAAATATGTCTCATGCTTCCTGAACCACTCTTTCACATTCTGAGCTCGATGAAACCTGGCATTGTCATTCTGGAATATGGCTGTATCATCAAGAAAGAAGAAAAAAAAAATCCACTGATGGAATAGCCTGCTCATTCAGTATGTCCGAGTATCTGATCTCACATAATGTTGAACTTAGACCTGAACTTAGACCTGAACCTAGACCTGACCGATTGCACAACCCTAGATCATAGACTGCTCCCACAGGCTTGTACAGGAAGGCATGGCTGCATCGACTCATCTGCCTGTTTTCCTGCCCTGATGCTCCCATCACTCTGGAACAGTGTAAATCTGGACTCATCAGATCACATGACCTACTCCCATCACTCCAGAGACCAATATTTATGCTTCCTAGCAAATTTAATCCTTTTTTTTTTTCTTGATTTCCTCACTGATTACGAGTTTTTCTTATTGCTACACAGCTGTTCAGTCCCAATCACTTGATTCCCTTCACATTGTTGGTGTAGAAAATCTCTTGCTTTCACTACAAAACATAGCTGGGGTTTCTGTTGTTTCTACTTGTTTGTAAGCTTTGAAAAGGTGTGTTTTGTTACAATCAGGTAAACCTCATACTGTTGAGAAAAACTCAGTTTTTGGAGGTTTACTGCATTTTTGTGGCCACAGGCTATGACCGCAGTTGCCTACCGCATTCCTCCTTATATCACTCCCCTCACTGACCCAAAAGCCCCAGCAGTCACAGAAACGGATTGGCTGAGATTACTGCGCTCCCCTGCATTAGAAACGACCTGCCCACGGGCAAATATGATTGGTTAAAACACAGCATCCATGGCTGTTTTCCATGAGGTAGAATGGAAGCCCACAGCAACGCACCAGTGGAGCAGGGTTCATAATACATATTTATACCTGCAGTCTGTGAACCATTTATACTTTCATGCTTTTCATTTATGTGCTGCTCCTTATCTACTCACCCCTGGCTGTGTTCCTCATTAATGGGGGTAGATTTGTCTTTTGTGTATTTTTGCTATTATCATATTTATTTTATTTTATTTTTCTAGTTTTTGCTGCTAACCTTGTGGAGAATACCTCCAGGGAATTAATGATACAAGCAGGTGGCAAAGGGAGAGAAAAAGTGACGGCTTTAATAAGAAACTTTGAAGGACTTCCTTTGGCCTTTTTCTCAGTACCAGTACTGTGTCACAGCCTTTGCTATTGACAAACCCTGCAGATTAGACATCTTTAATGCTCCTATAGGCAGCACTTTAGTTCAACTCAGACAATATGTTTGCTTTTTATTATCTTCATTTGCCACTTATTGTCTTTGCAATACACAGAATGGCACTGCATCTGAACTGTATTCTTGATGTCATTATAAGCTTGATGATGATGTAAAGTTGAAATTGAGCCTCATTAAAATGCACAGCTCAATGCCAATTTCAGGGGTAAGATCAACTTTTTCTTCTATCTCACCTAAAGCTGCCATCAAAGCCAAGGGTTATTATTGTTCCCTTTTTTTTTCTAAGAATTGTAATCACACAGAAAGGAGAGCTGCAATTTCTTGTTGAATCACGACCTTTAAAATGATTCTTCTCTAGATATCTAATTGGCAAGAGGTGAACAATTATGAGCAGCACAGTCATTGATTAAACTGGATCCCCTTGTACTGTCGAGCAATAATGTTCTTTTCTGTTGCCAAGAGAACGATGAAGGTGCAGACAGTGATTTGCGATGCTATAGCTTTTTGACTGACACCAAATCCTCCGTGGGTGAACAATGCTTTAATGGCAATGGAAATCTTTGCAGATACAATTGCTTGCTGCCATTTGGCACCCAGGCCTCTTATGCTTTTGTTAAGAAGTCACAAAATTGCTATGCTATTATGGAACCATTCCACTCCTCTGCTCATCATCTCTTCTTGAATAAAGTTGGCCCAGGAGTGAGATAAGCAGGGAGAGGAGAGATGCTGTTTAACTCTTTATTGCAAGAGACCTAGACAAAACTGGATTTTCAGGAAGAATGAAGGGAGAGTTGTGCATGTTTCTTTAGAACAGCTGAGGGTAGAGAAATGTATTTAGTTAGGATCTTAAACCAGGGGTTTTGTTTACCTTTCTTGTAACCCCTGATGCCATTTAGCTTTGTTTTAACCTTCAACGAATTCAAATCCTCTCCTTCTATTCTTTTGTTTATTTTTGTGGCTACTTTTCTTTCCAAACCTTTCCAACTATTCTGATTTGTCAACCTTTCTACTGTTTTTTTTGTTCTCCTCTTATGTAATTTACGTGTCCGTTTCCTTCACCTCATTCCCCCTTTTTTTTGCCTCTTTTCTCTACACAAGAGAGTAGTGGGGGGTCTGATGAACATGGAGAGCCCGGAACAAATCAGTCTATTGATCCCTCAAGTGTCCCTCGCTCTGCACTTCTGATCGTCAGCAGAAAACAAAGTGTTTATCAAGCGAAACCTTCCTAGTCTCCCTCAACCCCCCCCCCACCACCACCACCACCACCACCACACACACACACACACACACACACACACACACACACACACACCCTGATGCAGCTCTGCTTCAACATCCCCCTTACTGGTAATGGAGAGCCTGTCCCTGAAACCTGTCCACCCAACTTGTCTTCCAATTATATTTCTTTGAATGTTCTGTCCTAACTTTTAAATATTTAAAAATGATTTTTTATGTAGATTTCTCTTTCTGATCCTGTCCCCCACTTCAGCCAATTTAAAGTTTGCTACTGCTTTGCTCAAACGGAAGAGCTCATTTATGATGATGCACTACTGCAAAGTAGAGACTGACGTGGAGCGGAGTGTTTATCAATCATCTGCAGTCTATAGGGCTTAAATTGGGCCTAAATTTTGTGGGGTACGATTGCATTATGGGTTCTTTTGAAAGGCTTGAATTTGATTGAAATGGAAAGCAGTGCCTCCTTGCTCTGAAAATACATCAGTGCTGATTAGATTATGAAGAACTGCAGGGGTGGAAAGGAGGGTGTTTAGAGTGGTGGCAGATATGAGGGTGAAATGCAAGCAAAACATATTGTGCTAACACTCAAGTTGGTCGAGGGAAATGTAAGTAATGTCTGTGGCTGGAGAGGAACCAACAAACTGCAAATAAAAGAAATTCCTGGATCTCAAAATCTTTCTTGCTCTGGTTGAGGTAACCTCATATCGATGAGGTATTAGTTGGAGTCAGAGGTTCTGTGACAGAGCATCCAGCCTTTACGTTGACAGACAGACAGAATGGATCCATGCCATTCCCAGCCGCAGGGCTCCCAGGCCTTGCATAATCAATCAGCCATTAATGGAGTAAGTGGCTGTGGAAGGATATTAAATGTTAATTGCTGTAAGGTATTGATAACACCCATTGATCTCTGAGATAATTGCAATCAGTGAAAACAAAGATACATTATATGAGACGAAGCCCACTTTACTAGAAGCCAGAGCTAATTATAATAAATGAACATATGGCTGAGATGTTCCTTTGTTGTTTTCATCTCTTGTTTGTGGGTCCATGAGGGAATAGTTTAAATATACCAACACAAACTTTCAAGCCTTCTCCCTGGTAAGTTTAGATTAAAAAGCTTTTATTAATTTTCTTAGCTTCTTTAATTAATGTTTCTTGGTTTGATTACTGTTTAACAAGGTTAACATTTATGTTTGCCTTTTTTTTGCAGTTAAGAGAGATTGCACTACAGCATTATTAATGCACATGAACACATGATTTAATCAAAATAAAAAAGTGAGTTGATAGATTTCAGTTAGTGCTTATGTAAAAGGAGGACAACATGCACAAATGAAAACCTTCACATCGTGTTTCTTTTGTGTCCATTAAATGTTAATTTCGTGAAAAAAAGTAATGTGTTTCTTTTGGTTTAAAGATGAAAAAGGTTTAAATGGTGAATCTTGAAGCTTAGTAGCAGCTTCCTTTCTAATTTTTGTCTGAGAGATATCAATTCTTAGATGGCATTGGCCATCTTTGCTAGGAAAAAGCTGAAGTCCATAAATGACTCGTTGGGAATAACAGAAGATGGCAGCATCATTAAGTTCATTACAGATTAACCCCTCTGTAGAGTGTAAGGTCCATTGGAGGGTTACAAGAAAAATCTGCTGCTGGTTATCTGAGCAAGAGTTGAGATTTTGTGCTTTTTCAGTTTTTGTGTATACCTGCAGCACATGCCGTTGTGCTTTTGCAACAGGAATTCATATGCTTGTGTGTTTGTATGATGAGGTAGAGTGGGGTTTGTAGAGAGTTGCAGCAACTCCCAGGCCACCTGAGAGGAATTGGCAGGCCAAGGCGAGGCCCCATCTCAGAATGCCTGTTGAATAATGCATGGCCTCAGAGCAGTTGGGCCCTCTAATACCACATTGCTCTCAGACACTCCTCCTAAGATCAATAACACTTAGAAGCAGCTTTATAATGAAGGAGACACTAAAATTCCATCGTCAGATAATTAGTTGAACTCTACCTTCCATTCCTCACCCCTCTTTTTCCATTTTTCTCTGGCCATGGTGCAATCCCTGGCACATCATTTGTTAACAGAGAGTAATGTGGATACAGGATTTCCTTTGATGGAGAGTTTCGTGAGGTTTGATAAGGAAATTTGTCAGGGCAGCTTGCCATGTTTGAAAACCAGAATTTAAGAGTGAGAGCTGGATTCCTCTGAGTTTTTTGGAAGTGAGAATAAAGGAAGAGAGTAACAGACAGACAGTGTGAGAAAAGCTGTGAGTACCCACTCCCTGACGTTTGCTTTCTTATTTGACATATCCTTTCCCTTCTTCCTTGGTATTCTAGGGCCTGGGGGCACATCTATTACCACTTTACACTAAACTTTGGCAGCATATCAAAAACGTTTCACTCAGCTATGAATGGGGTCTTTTTAAAGACCAGTAAGTCAATTTTGATAGTGAGCAGTCAGAGGCAGGGTGTGTTGGTCATTCACACACACTCTGTTATGCATACTACCCACTTCTCTACCTCTACCTACTTTGTTAATGTGAATTCATACACTGACTTGGCTCTGGAGGCAGGCGAGCACTCTGCCCTACTCCACTGGGAGGTCAAGGGTCAGGAAGTGATAATGCAGTGTAAATGTACTGGCATGGGATATGGAGTTTATTAGGGGTCCATTATAGCTTTTGAGTGACACCACTCTGTGGGAGATAGAAGAGAGGGGAGACGTGCAATTCATCCTAAATTGCCTGTGGTGTCTTTGGTATGGTGATTTTTGATGTACGATCTTTGGTCAAGGGTGTTTGGAAAAAAATTTTGAAAAGTTCTTCGTGCATTACCATTGACAAGCTTTGTATACATCCTGCAGGCAAGCAGTAAATCACTCCCCATAAATGGAATACATCTGTGTATGATCACGAAGATGAGTCATAAATTACATCCAGCCCCACTGCAGTGCCCGCATTTTGCTTGTTTCAGTCCCAGAAGACTAAATACCCTTTCTTTATCCCTTCAGCAGCCACCCCAACTCCACTTATATTTGCAATCAGCCTCTGCAAAATCCACTGCTGTCATCTGCAAGTAACTAAATTTATTAGACAAGAGCAAGGAGCGGAGATTACAGTGGACAGAAGACTGGCTTAATTTGGACCAGGGTCAGCATTTCATTATTGAGCTTCCTCGCTGTTTATTGGTGAGATGGTGGAAGTGGGAGTAGGGGGAGTCATAAAGTCACCCAGGGCTGCAGGGTTCTACAGGGCATCTCTTCTTTTCACTCCTCGAGTTCCTTGAGGTCAAGTCAGCTTTAAGGCTCCTCTGTCAGTGAAGAATAATAGAATAATAGCATAATTAACTGGCAAGAAGATTTTGCCCTGGGGATGTGCTCCGCTGCTCAATTAGAATAAGCTGGAGTCTTGGTCCTGGCTGTAATTAGGTCTCCATGGGTCCTAATTGTCCTGCAGTTTTTTAAATGGTGGCAGTCTGGTGGACAGGGATGTGCAGTAAGAAAAGTGGAAATGGTCGACATTCACATAAAGAAGGCAAACCCCAGTTTTACTAGAGCAGTTCCCATGCTGGTTTGGAGCTGGAGCACATCTTATCCACGAGGGCATAGATGAACATTTAGAAATGTCACTCATAGTTGAGTAAACACAAAAAACTTTTACAAATTTGTTTAAATATGCAGTTCAGTGTTTTGATGTTAGTTGATAACGGCTGATGGCTTTTATAAACTTGTTTGAACTGGCCTTTATAAAAATGTCAGTCATGCATGCAAAAGGTGTTCATAGATGCAGACTGATGAACTGTCTCCTTCCTCTCTGGTCCTTAACAGAAGCAGGATTGTTCAAACAAAACCAGGCCCTTTGTTGGAACAGTCATATACATTGACTTTTTATATAAGCTTTGTGGTCAGCTCTATTGTGACAACCCCCCCCCCCCCAAAAAAAAAAAATCTCCCTCCCCCCAAACTAAGCTAAACTAAAGTAATTCTTTCTGGTTCATGAAAAGCAAACATGTTCCCAGAATGTTTGCAAATTAAACCACCTCCAAACATCACTAAACCTTGAAGATGATCTAAAAGGGTAGGAAGTGCAGATCTAATTAAGTTTGCCAGCAATGTTTCCTCAATACTGACAGCTTAGTGGACTGTAAAAAGATTTTTTTTTTCTTGCTTGTGGGGATCTATATTGGCCTGGCAAACCTGTTCTCTGAATACCAATTAGATTGAGACACATGTTGTATCATCTTGACAAATTGATGCTTTTCAATGTTGTTTTTACTTGGTTACTGCAGAGGCAATATTAAACCAGGCATATCTTACTGCAAGTGAACATTAAAGTGGTACAAACTTGTAGCTTTTTTCATTTGTAATGGTAAAAAGTGACATTAATGCCATGGTGTTTAACTTCACAAATGTTTTATATAATGTTTCTTTACAGCTTGTTATGGTAAAAGATGTGTTTTTTCACTTTTGAAGAATTGAACTGCTCAGTTGCTCCATTGTTACCTGTTTGGGCTCCATCAGCATGCATCACATAAGATCACCTTATCTGGTTCTTGCAGCATCACAGAGGAATGTGTGTCTGTAATAGTCCGGCAAAGCATCGAAGAGTCAACAATGTCATAGCTGGCAAGGTGCAGCTCCTGGACGCACGGCTCTAACTGAGCTCACATTGAGAAAGATGGGAGTACATATTGGTTTTCCACACGACTGCTTGTACTGAGCCATACTGGTTACAGCAGAGAGCTCTGCTTCATTTCTGTTTCTGATTCATTTGAATTTTCATCACCTCAATTGATCCAGACCCTTTACTCAAGGGACAAAGATACACACTAAATGACTATTGACTGCCAAGTGTTTGAAAAATGCATTTGTCAGACCACCAGTGCTATTGATGAGGCTGTATTAAAAAATGTATCTGTAGAATCAATGAAGAAAAATCAGAGTCCATAGCCACAGACTACCAGTGAATGTTTTGTTCTCTATTTTCTGTTCTATCCCTTTGTAGCACTGATGATTTTCCTCTCTTTTTCTTTCTTTTGTCTCTTACTGCTTTTGTGCTAACCTCTGCTGGCGCAATGCAGTAAACCAAGGGAGGCAGCGTGGCAGGGTGTGTGTGTGAGTAAGTATGTGTGAGGAGTTGTAGCAGAGGAATCGACAAGCATCTGTGGGTTTACAGTCTCCATAAATCCCACTTACCCACGGAACAAATGCAAATGTCTACATCCCCACCAGTATTTTTAACCTCAAAATAGCACATTTGAAATATTACACATTATTCATTGGTGTTTAAAGTTTCAGATACCAGAGCTTTGAAGGGTTTAAATTAAACTTTTTTTCTTCTGAACATAGACTTTTTTTTTTGCGCGTTTACCCTCAATTTTTGTTTATGTGCTACTTGTGTTGTATTAATATTTCTATGATGAAGCAAAGACACGTATGAACGAGTAATATAATCAGCCATTTCCTTAAAGGAGTCATCACCCGGAAATCCCACTTTTTCACGTTAAAGCGTGTGTATTGGAACAGGACCTCAGTTATAACGTGCCAGAAACTCCGGAAAGTGAAAGTAACTTAGTCTTTGAGTGCGGGCTCTCTCTTCTCACCAGAATCGGCCACATGCATGCGCTCTCCACAGTACGTGAATTGGATTTCTTTCTCCGAATGACGTGAACGAGAGAGGCTGCTAGCTGCTAAGCTAGCCTCTTTAGCGCCACCTAAAAGCAGCTGATTACCTGCCATGGAGTCGTTATGATCAGCTGTTATGACGTGAACTAGAGAGGCTGCGAGCGAGCTGCTAAGCTAGCGTCTTAAGCACCACCTGAAGGCAGCTGATTACCTGCCACGGAGTAGACCAGCTTTGTCAGAAAGGACGCCGGCGACAAGGAGGAGGAGGAGGAGGGAGATTGCCATGCTGAGTTGCCTCGGCAGAAGTTCAGCAGTTTTCAGTGCTTTAACGGGAGGGACAGCACTACCAGGGAGCCGTGGATTATACTTATCAGTGAGGATGTGCAGTCGGTAAGTGTTGCTGCTTGTGTAACTTATTATCTTTTGTGTAAGAGACCAGTAAACGGTGGTTGACAGACGTACAAGCTGCTAATATAGCTACAAAAACTAACACTGTTTGGTTAACTTCACGTCAGACGTCCGCTCCTGTCCAGCTCTTTTACTCTGCGGATCCTCTCCATCAACCACACCGTTACGTTTTTAACAACTTTTTTCTCTGTTGGGACATCATTTCCTTCACCTGCTCTGTCCTGATAAAACTTTGTTTTGGCTTTGACGTTTGCCTCGTGAACGCGCTTACAGACAGGTCTAACTCTCGTACGTATTCTCGCTAAAAAACAATAGTTGGGGATAAAAGAGGTTAAAATGAGCTCATTAAATTTTCGTCCCGCCCAACTAGAATTAAAAATTCATTTGAAGATAATTTAAGAAGGATTGTGTATGTAAAACAGCAGGTTATGACACCTTTAAACAAACTTGATCTTTCAAAGATAGGGATCTAAAATTCTGCATCAAGTCCATAGTTGTAACTTTTATATTTGTATAACAGGAATTGGTGACCATTTATGTCAATGACCCCCCCGCCCCCTTTATCTTTGTAAAGACTTTTATTTATTTATTATTTTTTATTGCATTCTCTTTTATGCAAATCTGAATTTTGTCTGAGTTGTGGACCAATCACAATTATAGTCATCCCCAGCTGTCTGATAGCTAGCCGTACAGTTTGATGGTTGTGTTTGCTGTGGGATTTTAACGTCCTCATTTCATGACTGACTGGACTTTATGGAGGAGATGATGAAAGGTGCGACAGTCCACACTATCTCATATATCATGTCCTCTTTGCACACTCACTAGGTCTCTGACTATCTCTCCCTTTCCCCCTCTGTTTTATCTCTCCCCCATAAGATGGCATACCTTCCAACTAATGCTCATGTCAAGATCATTAGTTAGTGATGGACAGCTTTTGATGTATTTGATCATTTACTGGTAGAATATGTGTAAATTTATGGACTGAAGAACACAGTCCCAGTCAAATTGGAGGACCTTTGCAAAGGGTGCAGGGTGACTTTCGGTGTTTGAAAGCAGGAAACCCAAGAGGCTGGAATGATGATGGGCCTTGATAAGAGCAGTGGACTTGGTTTTTGTTTGGTCTTTATTGCCACCAAAGAAAATAATGGAAAGAAAATGGTGTTGAGAGTGTGTTTGAAGCTCTTTGAAGTAATATTGACAGTGTTGTTTGTAAGTCAAAAGCTGTGTAGATAAATGGCCATTTCCGATGCCAGAACTGAGGAGGAAAGATGTATTCATTTCTGCTTTCTGAATTAGAATTAGGATTGGACTGGTTTAATTATTGTTGTAATTGAGGAGGCCTTGCATCTAAAGCTCTTTAACTACAAATCAATACTGTTTGAGTACAGGTTAAAAAAATACTTCCTCATGGGATGTGAAAGTGGTTTAACAGCCGGCTGCTTGGATTCTCGGGTGAAGAGTATCGGGCTTAATAGTTTCAAATGTAAAATCCAGGTCAAGAGGACTTTGGAGAGTTAATTAAAGGACAAAGGAAAGATTTGAAAGCACTCTTGAGGGTGAGTAGAAGCAAAATTGAAGGCTCAAAGGTCAATGCATTCCTTTCTAACAGTGAAATGGTTTATTTTTGTACGCAAGTGCCTGCCCACAGTAAACCAAACAAGTCCTGGTTATAAATGTCATTGTAATAGTGAACCAGGCCAAAATAACCCCCTGAGGACCATCCATGTTTGGATGAGATCAGCAGAAAAGACCCTTATCACGGTGTTACGGGCTTCCCTGTTGCGTGGGGAGGGTATATGTCTTGCATCCTAATGTCATAATCTATTCTTCATTAAGGCTTAATGCAGCAGTTAACACAACCTTAGATTAGCATCACACTGTGCCCTCACAGCAACACAAATGAAGGCTGGGTGCCACTGATAAAGCTTCAAATGCAATAAAGATGGCAAAAATATGCAACAATGACACCTCAGAATGTCAGCAGCATCCATGGCCATGGCCTCCATTAACACCCAGTCTCATTAAGAACAGTGAAGTGTTAATTCTAAAGGAGAGCTCTCCATATTTCTCATGACTCTAATTCAGAGAGAATGCTGACGTTTGGAGGGCCTGTCATGAGGTGCCATGTGTTCCCTCGTGGATGGTGCCATCTGGCCTGGTTTACAGCGGGCTGCTAAGGCCGCAGCGAGGGCTCAAGCAGCTGATGTTTAACTGGCATCGGCTTGAACCCTAAAGCAGGACGAGTGTGTGTGTGGGCAGCAGCACTCCCACACCTACAGTCTGTTAAGTTGCACTGCCTCTCTCTGTGGCAGATGTGGCAGTCTGAATGCCAGCCAATTATAGAAAATACATGACTGTAAGGCAGATGAATATGTGCCTAGTTGTAGAAACACCTACATTGTGCCAACACGAAACCTCATGACTGTGGTAGAAATAAATGATGAAATTAAAGGAACATTTAATTGGAACTCCTCATCAATCTGTCACCCATCTCAAGTGAAAGAGGCTTTTTGAGAAAAAGGTGGGACCATAAAGATGGGAGCAATCAAAGTTCTTGACAGAATGAATAATGGATTATGGAGTAGAAAGAAGAGATAATAGGAGGAAAATGGAGAGAAAAGGAAACTGATGATTGACAGTATGTGTGGGGTAATAGTGTGCTGATCAAAATTCACTAACACCTGCATATAGGCATCAAGCTGATAATGCAGCAAACCTTTCAAGGCTGGGCTGTTGAAAGCATGTACATCCTGCCGTGTTTGTACCTCCACAGCAACAACTCCAGCAGCTCAAGGCCATTTTAAGTTGAAATTTG
The DNA here is from genome assembly GCA_023101725.1 of Atherinomorus stipes. Classification (NCBI taxonomy): domain Eukaryota; kingdom Metazoa; phylum Chordata; class Actinopteri; order Atheriniformes; family Atherinidae; genus Atherinomorus; species Atherinomorus stipes. Next base: position 333,840 of record JALJCO010007519.1, on the reverse strand, counting down.
ATGGTTTCTTATTTGATATATTTTCGTTTTTGAAGCTACTACAAGTAGTGTCTTTGTAAAATGATCCAGCTTTAAAAATGTGCTGTTGTCTGATTCTTTTCCTGCTCTCTGAGACTCCTCATATGCTCTTTGTTCCTCAAAACATTTAGTAATGAGTCATTGTGTTCTCGATGCCACCTTCAAGATAATGAGCAGTGAGAGCATTAAGCTCAAGTCTCTTTCAGAATCACTTTGTCTCAAATTACATCTGTGAATCAGCCTCATGTCGCCTTAAAAAATGTGAAATGGGAACATTTGTCCACACCCAGAGCTAAATATTGTGAGCTGGCAATGTGTCTGTAGGCGAGCATCTTCATGACATACAGTAGTGATACATATGGATATGTGAAGATTTATGCACCAAGCATGCATATTTTTGCGTTATGCGTAACCCATGTAGCATCTAAACAAAATCTTGTGTATTAATGTCTTACCTAATCATAACGTTTAATGACTAATCCTAGCCCCTTGCAAGTGACAGAAGTAGAGAGTGAGCTGTGTACTGTAGAGTAGAAAATTAAAGACTGTGTGCGATGGGTCTTGATCACATAGTTTTGCACAAGGGTCAAAATATTAACACCGACCACCACTGCTTTACGTCCTCTTAAGCTGCTAATTAAATGTGTGTAACGTGCACACTGTTAGCAACTCTTCCCAGGTGAATGTCATCATGCATGGAGAACACCGGTGGATGTTAAACGTAAAACTCAATCTGTGTTCATATAAGTATGTAAAACATAACTGTGTTGAATATCCATTGACTAGTGCAATTATGCTGTTTCTGCAGAAATGAATTGGTGTACATCAATGTTTTTAAGAGGTTTGTTCCATTTTTATGGGATAAATTTGTGCACTGCTATATTGCAGTAAAGTTCACAATCAGCAGTTTCAAATAAGGTGTTTTAACATCATCAAACGATGCCTCCCCCTCCAAAAAAAAAAAAAAAAAAAATGCCACCTGGATTTAACTAAGAAAATAGCCTCCTATTGCAAGGTACTAATCACTCTTTATCTGATCACATTTACTCTATGTCAGAGGGAGACTCCATCGTGGTGTCATGTTACCATCCAGTCTCAGAATCATTGATTAATGTAATCACAGATGCAGCATTTCACCCATAAATGAGTTTAAGATTGACACTCCAGTTTATTAGGCTGCATGCTTCAAACTGTGTGGACTGGTGGAGTGTAATTAAAGCTCTCACCCCAGCAAGTAATGACATGCACCAGGCACCATGCTGTTGTGCTGAGCATAGCATTATGTTTCCTGTATTTGTGATTTTATTCGGTATTTGTTAGGGGTGGCTAAAGATTTACCTTGTCGAATTACATAAAGCCCAACCCCATATATCCCGGGGGGCTAAACTTCTGTTTTAGTAAAGCAATGCTTTCTTTTTAACTTTGTTACTGTATAAAATTAAGCCAAAAAAGCAATTTCAGCTTGACAAAAGAATTACATTTATTAGCAATATACAGCAGAACAAAAGAAAGATGGATGGAGATAAACACAAGTTAAAACATTTTTCAAAATCCTCTGTGGAGTCCTTTAAAAGTACAAGCGGAAAAGGCTTGTAGTCTTTCCAACCAAAATGTCATTAAAGCTAGGGTTGGCAATGTTGGAAAAACTGTTCGAGCAAGCGACATTTTAAAAAAACACACCACCCGAAACCCCACCTTCAGAGCGCAGGGATGTGTGCGCCGATGTTTTACGAGCAGGTTAATGATAACAGCCGAGTGGATAGCTCATTAGATTGCTAGTAAACAGCTGACAAACCACATTTCTAAAAGCTTTAATCCACTCACCTCCAACTCCTTCTGCAGTGTAAAAAGTCCACTTTGCAAATGTCAGTGCCTCCAAGACTCGATCCTTATCTGTTGTTTTTTGTTTTGTTTTGTTTTTTGGGCACAGTAAAAGTTAGCAGTCCATTGGCCATATTTGTTTACAGTGAGCAGCACACAGAGTGGTTCATGTGGGCCAGGTAGGGATGGTGAGAGGGGAGGGACAGAGACAAGACGTAAAGGCATCAATTTGTTCTTTCTATACGATGCAAATGACCAATTCCTGCCTTTCAGTGTGAATGGCAGGGGTTAGTCAGAGTTTTTACAGAACTGCAGCTCTCACAGAGGTCTGACTTTTTTCCTTCCTTTTTATGAATACATTATGTATTGATTACTGTCAGGATGGAAGGACCAGTTCACTCAGTACAACAAAAAGTGTTTTTGAGCAGGATTACCAACTCTGGCTTTAATCTACAAATAAAACAGGGCTGTGTAAAATTGCTATATAATTTCAAGCTGCTCAGGGACTTGCAAATCCTTTCAAAACTCATCTGTGTCCACATATTGCACATTTAGATGTTTTTGCTACTAAAAAAAACAACAAAAAAAAAACCTACTCTTGCCAGTAAAATTGCTCAGGATGCAACTCTTTCTGTTTTCTCTTTTTCTTCATTCATTGAATTGGGATGTATGATTATGGTAATCTCACCCGGCCTACACTTGCACCCTCGAGGATAACACCAGCCGTCACTGTCTCAGTGAAGCAATGATAAAGTGTAATATTGGCATAATTCTGTTATACATGTATTTATGACAATACATCGTTATTTGTGTGTGTATGGGAGTATCATGATAATGTATTCACTATGCTTTCTACAATTCAGGTAGAGCTAATGTCAAGAAAGGGATTGACTTACTGTAGAGCTATAGAAGCCCAGAGAAAGTCAAGATCCTTAGTGGTACAGAAGCAACGCAAGCCAAGAGGGAACCCATGAGCATTGAGAGGTCAGGCAAGCTGCTCGATTTGACCCCGAGAGCTAACAAAGTGAAGACATGAGCAAGGATGCAAATCTGGAAGTCCATTCTTTCCTGAAGCAGCTACTTTAGGACGCGTCAGGCTTGGTTGGCCTGAATGTGGCCTTACTTCAGCAGCTAATGGCTTCCTGCAGCAATGCTTAAAGTTGCAGCAGTTTCTCCGTTGCCCTTACTTCTGTCATGTACCAAGAATCCACTCTGCTAGCTCCCAGGCTAGCCCAGTTCCTGGCTAATTTGCCTGGGGCTCCCAGAACTACTGTCTTTCATAGTTGGCTTCTGTTAAACTGGGAAGAAGCAAGCAAGCTTCTCAGCTCTCACAGCTTGTTAAATGCTACAGCTCCTGTCTTGCCCTATTCTGACTTCTTGTAGTTTGCTTGATTCCCATTTAATGGGCTTTATGCACAACTTCACTACTTCCTAACTTAAGCCAGCTCCTTTGTCTCCTGTCTTTTATTGTTGGACGATTTGATTAATCCAAGTGTGCCTGACCTCAGTAACCACAGGGACAATGGTCAGACACACCTGAATTAATCAGTTTGTCCAGTAATGAAAGACAGGAGGAAAAGGAGCTGGCCTAAGTTCAGGAAGTAGTGGAGTTGTGCATAAAGCCCATTGACTCTGCAAAGGCAGGAAAACTAGATAATAGAAGTATTGTGTAATAACACAGAAAAAAAGTAGGAGCACAAGGATGACTGGGGGAAATGATCTGGCAGAGAACTAAATGAGGAGCAGGTAAAGGACAAGGGCGCAGTTGGCACTGGGGACGGAGGGGACGTGCCCCCCTCAGTTTTTTAATGACACCGATCTACTTTTCCTTGGTAAAGGCCCATTTATGCTCGACACAGAAGACAGATACGCAGACGGATGGATAGTTTCGTCCGTCATCTGTGTCAGTTACGTGCGTAATTGGGTGCATTTTTGAGGGGCTTGTTAGTCCGTCGCTCTACGCAAAAGATGGAGTAATACCACCGGAGTCCACGGCGTCAGTGTTGAGCTGTGGAGCTGATGTCCAGGAACAAACCAGAGAAGAAGAACAGGAATTGGAATAATAACGACGCAAAACTGCCGGGGTCAATAGCCCAATAAAAGCACCTGAGACAGAAGACGCCAAACAAACAGAGGAGCATCTATAGGCATGGCTGGAGCTTTTGAGGAGAGGCTGTGTGTCTAAAAATACACTACGTCATCACATCGCTGGGGCACAGGGACAGGCAGCGCTGCCGCCTAGCGCACAAACTTGTTTATGAACCATGGGAATGCAGAAGATGCAAGGAAGTATGAAGGCAGCCACGCAGGGCCACACATGAAACGGACATAGCCATTCAGTGTACGTAAGTGAGCATAATAAATGGCCCTGAAGACAACTAACATCTCCCGATCCATCCCCCGCAAACAAACACTTTCCCAGACATCGCCAGATAGCTAGTCATAGCAGTGCGCATTGAGAGCCCGGTGTTTGTGTTACGACTAATGGTGCGTTTCAGTTACACACTGTCAGAATTTCCGAACTCCATGTCAGAATTTCAATCATAATCCTCTTTGATATCTGATCTTCAGCTCAGAAAGTCTGATTCATCTTACCAACCCGACATAGAATTCATGCTGTTTGCTGCTTACTTAAACAGTAGTTCCTTGTTTTGTTGTATAAGGCTGCATAGTGCTGGGAGCACTCCACCAGGATTATGTTGATCTGAGCTCCCACTTCCGACACACACCCTCTTCAATTGAACACACCACAAGGTTCATACCTCAGGATCTGAAAGAGAAATTTCTAACTGCGCGTGTGCCTGTTGCAGTTATATATGGAGAGAATTTTGTTTCTTTATCATTTAATCAAATATCAGAGGTGGGAATTGTGTAGTCAACAAGTCTTTCCCATTTCATGTATTTATTCAGAATAGATTTGAAACCAAAAAAGAAATTTGAAAGCAAAAGAAAGTCAGTGGCAATCAAAAACATTTTTTTAAAATCAAAACAGAACAGGTTGCAATTGAAAAATAAAATATGAGACAGAATATTTCTTCAACTTTAATCAAAAATAATGTTTGAAAGTAAAATATACAAGTATTTTGCTTATAAATCAGTCCTCTTTGATTTCATGTTAAAAAAAATTTGGGTTGCAAATCTGTCCTTTTTGCTTGAAAAAATTCTAAAGTTTTGCTTGTGAATTCAAGTGCACTTGATGGGTGGGGCCTACACTGGTGGATTAGAGACGTTTTTCTATTGGTTGGTGTGAACAGGTTCCAGCCTTCCGCTTTACACCCACTTCTCCCTGTGCTGTGCTGCTTGAAGCAAAGTTGATAGCTGGTAGCTCTTGCAACGTTTCCCATAGGTAATGAATTGCACTATATACAGTACTGTATGATTGGCTACTGCCTGCTGTACATCCACAACAATATCACCACCACAATGAATTATAATGCTCTGCTGCTGCAAACACACTGCTTATCAGCGACATGGTTGTCCCTGCTGGCCACGGCCTGAGCTCAGTAGCCGACAGTGAGTGAACTACAGGGAAGCATGTACAACGTAGGGCTGTCATAATATCTGTATTTTTGTATCATATCACAGAGGGATCGGACTGTATGTGAGAGCCTGGGAGTGGTAGTAGCTATGTGAGATTGCGACACTAGTGAAGACCTGACAGCAGGCCGTGGAAAACATGAAAGATGGCCCCAGAACAGCTAGACTGGAACTGGTTTATGTGCTGGGATCATCAGCCAGTTCAGAAAAATGTGATAATGCTGAGGAATTTGGGGAAATCACATTTTACAAGCTAGAACCGGAGTAGAACTGTAGCCAGCTGCCTACAGTCCGTCTCCAGCCTCAGCTCCACTGGTTCAGCTTAAAGCCTGCAAGACCACACAGAGGGATCCTGAACTGTAAGGAGCGACCCGGAACAACAAAAAGCAGACAACAGACCCACAAAGGAGTTTACAGTACAGTAGATCCAGGTGTGACAGAAACGAGGCACTCGTCCCTGTATTAGCTTGCAGCTAACGGCAGCCGCAAGCTAGCTGCGGTAAATAATTAGCCTTTAAAAAATGAGAAGATAACAACTTACATGGTTCCAGTGGAGATTTAAATAGTTCCCGTTTATAAGGATGAAGATGAAGGGAAGGATGCATCTTTGGAAGCAGCTGGAGGAGATCTGATGACCGGAGACGTCCTCATATGACCGAGCCGCAGGTGTCTGCCGATACAGAAGCTGTATGACCGATGTGATGAAGCAACAATGGATGAAAAAGATGTCCGAGGAGATGATCGCAGTTTCATTGTGTTCGAAGTCTCAACACCCTGGTTCCTGAACTTTCAGTAAACAGATGTTCTAGACGAGCAGAAAGGTCCTGTTGCTGCCTGTTTACCGGTGAGTATGACTCATAGGTACAACTCCGATCTGCTTTTCCTTATCCTCTTCAAAATATAATTCTTAATCTGTAGAAAACCTAAATAAAACTAACGCTGCCCTTACGAGCTTTTAACCATTAACTGTCAACACAATTTGAAGGCTGAGTCGTTATTGTTTGTCTGTAAAACTAGAAAAAGAACTTAAAAACCGCAATGAAGCCACTTCAATGTTAAATAAGCAGCGAAGAAGAGGCTCTCGCAGACGTCATATCCGGTTTCGGCTCACAGCGCCACAGTCTGGTCAGAAAAAGAGCGATGTTTTCTAATAACTCATCTATGCAGCTGCGCTTGTTTCTGTTACATAGATCATCATGAAGGATGTTTTGGTCAATAAAACATGGCAAAAAATGTCAAAAACGTGTCATTAGCACTTTAAACCTAAAGCATTTTTCTATTATACTGTAGGTTACTTTTCAGGAAATGCTATCATTGTACAGTATGTGGACTGCTGGAGAGAAATGGATAGCAATAAAACTCTTCTTGTGTGTGGTATCTTTAGAAGGGGGACCTCAAATGATGCCTTAAGGCTCAGTGTGCTTGAAAGTTGATTTCACAGTAAGTTGTTAAATTGCGTCACAGTGCCCCTTGAAGACAATACCTAGAAACAGTGGAGCAAATGCACTTATCCCTCTGCTTGAAAAAAAGAAAAAATCTCATCTTCCAGTTCTCAGCTGCGGCAGTCTTTCCAACTTTGTACAGAACAGACATCTCTCTCTTGTTTTGTCTCTGAGATGTGATAAATTAATGTTACTTTGTCTTGAGATTTATGACCTGCTGTCTTTCCATGTGGCAAAATGAAGTTAGGACGAGTGACACATTCTAATATTCTATACTTAATGGTGAATAATGCTGCATACCGCCCACACACAGCCCATTGGTATCAGAGCAGTGGAATATAAAGCATACCCAAACTCAATTTGAAACGCACAGGTGGGAAAATGGCATTTCTAATGGAGGAGGGAGGTCATCAGATTGGAGGTAGAGAGCGAGCTGATCTGAGCTATTTTTTTGTGGCACTGCTGGCGCTATCAATTTGAAATGGTGATTTGGATGGCGATAGGCTGGCTTCGACAGGTAATCTGGTCCAGCCATTAGAGCCTGTTAAGTGGCTGGGCCTCAGTGTCACACCTTGTCCATCAGTCTCTATTTGGTCAAACATGGACTTTCCATCCCCCTTAGATCCCTTCTTTAGTGCAGGTAACAACATGGCAATAGTCTGGCAGAGGTGCTGACACCCCAAATCGACAACAGAGACTAATGTGTTTTAAATGAATGAACTGACCTGCCACATCAGCCACCACCAACCCCCAGCTGCACCCATCCTCCTTCAGTCCCATCATCTAACCACTCAACCTACACGATAAGGGGCTGCAGCTGTGGAGGGGCACCTGATTGCAAAGGGTAATTAAAGCTAACAGGTTCATAAAATGGCTGGAAATATCAAAGTACTCCAATTTCCTCATCAAATAGGGCCAGATTAATGTCTCCTTTGAGAGGATGATACTAGCCATGGCTAACTTATAGTACGAATATGGGACTGAGCACTGTTGTTTGACTGCAAAATATCAATCCAATTTTGTAGTCAAACAAGTTGTTTTTAGTAATCATTCATACTATAGACGAATCCGGCCAAACGCCGCAACTAAACCGTCCACGATTGTGCGTGGGGGGGGTGGGGGTGGTGTCTGTACATGTGTAATTAGAACAGGTGAGAATCTGACTTTTTTCTGAACAGCATGAAGGAAATCTGGAAGGACTGTCACAGATTTCTGCTGTCTGTGACAAAAGTGGATGCTGCTGCTCAGTCCACTGATCGTATCGGGAGGAATATCGGACACACAGAGCAGAGGAGGAATAACTTTCTGCCACAGCGGAGAAAACATTGGATTTAATCCCCAACAACAAAAACACGGTAAATTATGGTGAACACTTATTAATCTGACACTGTCTTCCACATATGCTCCCGAAAATGACACATAGCATAACGTAATTATTAGGGGTGTCCCCAAATATTCGACGATTCGACGATTCGTTTCCAGAACTGGGCTTCGACTGCCAGTCTCTAAGTCGAATAGTCGCAGCATTTTGTTACCAAGCAAAAATCATACCATCCTGCAGTAGGAGGGTGCTGAATGTTATATTTTTACACAATATTCATTTGTCCTTTAAATAATTCATGTTATAGGTCCATTAGCAGCCGAATAATTCTATTACTATCAGTGTGGCATACGGATGAGCCGGGCAGGCGGGTTTAAACCCGCAGTCTTCCGACTGAGTCGCACGCGCTGAGCACTCAGTCAAAGCGACGTCTCTATGACCAAGTAGCCAGAGACATGATGAAGGACCCTCACCTGTCACGTCATCATCATCGATGTAGTTATTTCCACTAATTTACAGCATCAGTCTGTCAAGGTGGAAACAGTCTTACAGACATGAACACCGCGTCTACAGTACTCCCGTGCGTAATGCTGAAGATGGATACGCTGGCACTGCTGGAGGATTATTCAGCTTATATCAGGAAAGAACGCGTTTTTAAGAACCATCATTTCCTGAATCATGAACCTGTGGCTGATATCAGCCTCCCTAGAGCAGCGCTTTTGTCTTTGTCCTGAACTGGACCGCCGTCTCGCTGCGTCAGCTGTTGAGCGCACATGTGGAGCGGCTCCTGAACGGTGGAGATGCCAAGAAAAGATGCTGCACTATTCCAGCAAGTTGTGGAATAATCGTGGCTGTGATGTTCTGCACATTCCCTTCACCTCCACTCCACGCCATCCAGAGCAGATTCTCCTATCGGCTTTGTTGTTAACGAAGCGAGGAGGCTTTCCGCTGCGCGGATTCTAACTTTTACTTTCCGTTTTACATAGATATAACTTTGTACTTCGTTATGAGCCTATTTTTTTTTTATTGTTGTGTAATTGATTTATTTATTCAGTAAAGGTTATTCTATTGTAATTCCTCTGTATATATTTGACATTTGGACTGTGCGCGTCAACACCCTTTTAATTTTCTTTCCTGACTTTAAATTGTTAAGCAAAAAAAACAAACATAACAAACAGACAAAAAAACAAGAAATAAAAAACATTTGAATTTATTTGATGAGGTGTTCCAGCTCTTTCTCTGGAGCAGGAAAAGACGATTATGAATCAAGAAGGGGAAAAAAAAACAAACATGATTCGACTATTCGTCGGCGAATGACATGATCTGACGAATCAGGTTCGACTATGAAAATTCTTAGTCGGGGACACCCCTAGTAATTATGCTACCTAATGCTAACAGAGACAACTGTGGTGTTGCTGAGAGTTAATGGCTAATCTGGGAGATATTTTGAAATATAACGTTATTTGCTCTGATCAGGGCAACATTGGGACCAGAAAATAAAAACAGTTCAGTCACAAACAGAAACTGATCACGAAGACAGTGTTCTGAAACCTTTAGTTTCATCTGCAGAACATGTGAACGCTAAGTGATCCGTACAGTCCTTAAATTATACCAAAAGCCAAATATGTGATAAAATAGAAAAGTAACGCCCTTATCAAAGTTTAGTTTTTTAAACTTTGATAAGTAATGAGGAGATATGCGTGTTATTATAGTGTGGCTTTTCATTAAAGCCAGTTTCCGGAGATGAATAATAGTTTAAATTAATTCTCTGATGTAAAAAAAAAAAAAATGTATATATATATATATATATATATATATATATATATATATATATATATATATATATATATATATATAAATACTTTAGAGATCTCCAGATAACATACCTATAAGTTATCATTACCTTAGACGACTGTCCAACGTTGTTAATCCAGATATTCACGTTGCTTTCCATGTTGGCAAATGGGAGGTAATTGGGACTGTAACTGTGTCACTTATTGTCACTTATATTGTGTAAAACACAATATAAGTGACAATACACGATTCTCTCTTTCGTTTCCTCACTATTTGTCTCTCTTTCCATCGTCAGTCTCCCTGGCAATGACCACTGAACTCCGCTCTGCCATAACTTCTTATATTACCGATCTGCATCGCACGTAGCGACAAATTACATCATCAACTCGCGATGCCATCTCAGCTTGAAGGGCGTGAGTCTTAGGCCGTTTCTCAATATGCGTACTTGTGCATACTTGCGTGCTCGTGGACTCGTGAAACGTCATCACCCGCTGTCCAAGTCACGTTCCATTAAAAAGTTCACTTCTCTGCAAGTGCGCTGGAATTCCCTGGATGAAAACTTCCTCCACCCATTTTACCAAGGATGCATCAGAGGAGGCTCGTGCGTATTTGGCCAGACATGAATCCCAGCATGCACCTGAACACGCGCAGCTTTTGGCAGCCGCCTCCTCCCTCCTTCGCCTCCAACAGCCAAACCTGAGTGATCATTTCCATTCTTTACTGTTTATGGCCTTTTATCTGCAGCTCTTCCTCCTGCTTTGCTCTCACAGGTGTTTTTGATCATATAATTATGACCTGATTGTCTGTTGACAGGCAGCCCTGCTCACTTGCTGCAGACTGTTGGTGGTGATGTCACAAGTTTGCGTTGTCCCAATCCGTCAAGTAGGCGGAGTCTGTGCTTGTGAACTCCACAAGTGTGGACTCACAAGTACACAAGTATGTAGTACGCAAACTAGGAATTGAGAGACAGCCTTAGCTTTCAAATGAAAAAAAGATATTGCTCTAGCTATTATAGTTTTTATTTTAGAGCAGTTTAAGGAGGATTATGCTAACAGGTAACTTCCGGCTGCCGCCATTTTTTTTAAGGGTTAGAGACCACCGCAGTGAAGAAAGATCGGCTCATTCTACACATCAGGCAATTTTAAGAGCATGTGGAGGAAAGAAAAGAATAGTGTTTAACATTTGAACTTGCGCAATGTACCTTTAAAGTTGTTATCCCCAAAATGGTCCAAAATTTGAACCTTGAGTCAAACTTATTAACATCATTCCCATCAACAGTACAATGTCAGATGGGATGCTGTTTTTTTAAGCTTTATTATCTTTAATTCTGCTATATAACAGGTTTAAGGGGGTAATAAGTTCTTAAGAATAAATGATAATATAAACATAGGAAATACCTCAACAGATGAAAATCAAAGCACTTGGAAACATTCCATTACAATATTGGTGCATTGTACAAATGAGAAAAACCTTCCATCACTATTGTAGTGACCTTTAAATGCCAAGGAATGGGAGGCTTGTACATTGACTTTATGCTGCTTTTTGTTTAAATTGCACTTGGAAAGATTCACATTCAGGCTGCAAGCTGCACAATCAATCACTGGCCATGAAGTACATTTTCCCTGTAGAGCTACAGAATAGGGAAAACTTAGCCAGTGTGTGGATTTTTTTTATATGTATTTATTTATTTTTGACAGTTAGATGGTTTATTGGTTTAGAAAATGTGGACAAGTCTAAAAATTTTGCTGTCACACAAGATGTCAGCAGAGCCTTCCCACTGATAAAATCATTTTTCTCTGTGATATGATTTAATTATATCAGCAGTTATGTTTTTCTTTTTTACTTTATAGAGTTTATTTTCTGAAAATTGATGATGTACAACCTCAGTTCCAAAAAGTGGGGATACTGTGTAAAATGTAAGTAAAAACCAAATGAAAGGATTTGGAAAACTTATAATAAATTATTATTGTATTCAAAATAAAACTTGAGATGAAAATAAAATGAAAAAAAAAATTCTTCTTTTTTTTTTTAAACCCCTGAGGAAAAATACAGAGGCATAGAACACAGTCAAATTTGAAAGTGAATAATTTCATTTTTTTCAAGAGCAAAATATCTTAAGAGACAGGACGAGACCATTATTACCACTGTATAGCTATCTTCTTTCAACAATAGTGCGTCTGGGATCTAAGGATACCAGTTGCTAGATCTTTGGGAGGAGAATGCTGCCGTATTTTCCTTGTATTTCCCTTCCTCCATCAGAGATTGAGGCTTAATGTCCTTCAGATGAAAGGACATACGATTAAAAGAAAAGAATAACTTTTAAGCCATCCACTAAACAGTCTTTCACTCTTTATTAGCCTTTTCAAAAATATACTTGGCCCAGAGAAGATGGTAGCATTTCCAGACCATATTTACATAACAAATGTACTGTACACACTGTAGAGCGTTAACCTGCATTTGTGGCTCTCACAACAAATTTGCAGATTTGTGGAAACTTTCAAAAGTACATTCTGCTTTTGTTGGGATAGTCAAAGTCTCTTCCATTTATTTAATTGAGAAACATCCATATGAAACCCCTTCATTGTGAACCATCTGCTTACAGTATGTTTAAGCCTTTTGTCATGGCTCTTAAGCTACATCATGAAACGACTGAACCTCTGCTCATCTTTACCTCTGAAATACTCTGCCTCTTTGTTTGTACCTACCTGTATATTACAGATCTGTCGTTGATTAAGCAAATTAGTTTCAGCTTGTTCTTGCAGATGTTATTAGACACCTTCTTTTTCAGCCCTTTATTTTTTCCTAGTTTTAGAAAATTTTATATATATTCTGCTTTGACTTGTAGTGCAACTAACAGTGTAGTAGAAGAATACTGTATGCACACCACTATTCAAAATATGCTAAAATAAGGCAAAATTATAGACCGTCTATATTATTTTTCAAACAATTTTCAATGGAACATAAACCATTTGATATCATCTCTACTGGATCAGCATCAATCTTGGCATTATTTATTTTAGATACAGTAAAATGAAATGAAATGAAAAATACTTTATTCTTCCCAGAAGGGAAATTCAGCATTGTAAAAAGCTCACTCCTTTTGCTTTTTTTTTTTTTTTTTTACAATACAGCATTTATATGAAATGATAATATAGGAATAATATAAGAATAATAAGTCAGTCAGTCAGTCAGTCAGTCTTGTTCTTTAGGGTGATGGCTGCTGGCAGGAATGAATTTCTGTATCTCTCCGTCCTACAGCGAACCTAACGCAGCCTCCCACTGAACACACTGTTGATTCTTCAGCGTGTTGTGGAGAGGGTGGGAAGAATCCTCCGTCATCTTCATCAGCTTGTGCAGCATTCTTTTCTGAACGATCAGCTCCAGCGGCTCCAGAGTTATCCCCAGCACAGAACCAGCTTTCTTGATCAGCTTGTTTAGTTTCTTCAAGTCTCTGGTTCTGATGCTGTTGCCCCAGCAGATGGCTGTAAAGCTGATTGCACTTTCCACAAGTAGCACATTTAATTAAAATGTGCATGTGGCATCAAGTTGCATTAATGAGAAATTAATATTACACTACTCACACAAAGTTAGGGATATTCAACTTTAGGTTTTTGGAGAACGGAATGATGTAGAATAAACATTTAACCATTGAACCATGTACATGTGTATTGAAAAGTTTAGAGAAAGTTTATTTCAGTTCACCTGGAAAGGTTGTAGTGGATTTTAGATTCATTCTGACCTCATATAAAAAGCCAAATATCCTTCATTTTTTGTGAGTAGTGTGTTTGTAGACTCTGTGTATTTGTAAACGATATTCATTTACTAAAAACATCTATGAATCTGATAAACAATACATGTGGTCCATTACCAATTAAAGAATTAACAAGTTATTGAACTATCTTAAAATTCTAAATTTGTGTGGGGAGGTGTATACACAAAGAAAATGAGAAAGCTGCACCTTTCAGTGGTTAAAAGTCCAATGAATGTTCTAATAAGTAGTATAATCCTTTAGGATATGGCTAGTCAGACTGCAATCAAGATAAATGAATGACTGGTCTTAAAAGGTTCACATGTTTTGCTCATGGAAAGGAGGGGAACTAATGGTAATCACAGTCTCGATAAAACAATTATCCCCTCTCAAGCTGCTGCCACATCTGACACTTGGGTCAAGATGGGAACCTGCGATCAACGCTCAGCACCTCTATTTTTCTTCTGTCTGTGCCTCTCAGTGATTTTTTTTGTCCTCTTTTTCACCTAGACATCACTGTAATTAGTACCCCTGTCATTTGCCCTGACATTGGTGTGCACGTTACTGTGTGCATGTTTAAATGAGTTTCTTAGGCAAGATATATGTTGTCTGTGTGCATCTGTGTGAGTGTGTTGGACACTGAGGGGGATAAAACTGAGAAGCAATAGGTCAACACCCAAAGAGATCGATTCTCAATCGCTGCAGAAGCGCGTTCTCTCTTTTTTCCTGCCAATTCAACACATGATTAAAGGTGTCGAGGCAATTACCATTCATCTGGAAGGAGACACGAAGAACAAGCCCAAAAAGAAACGTGAGAATCAATCCATTATGAGCTGGCTTTTTTCTAGCTCAAAGGTGTTCTCCTTTACTTCATGCTGCTTCTTTTTCCTATATCTTTCTGTCTCTACCAATTTTTCCCCTCTAGCCCACTGATCTATTTGTTCTCATATGGAAGTTTCATATTTGTTTTCTTGAGTTTGAGTTTATTTAAAAGGGACAGCGGATATTAATGTACATAGAAAATGTAAATATAGAGGGTTATTGCATAGCTTTTTTCTAGTCCTTTGACAGACCAACACAATAAAATAAACATGAAAATACGAATAACAATAACATTAAAACATTTAAAATAATAATGCCTACTGTATCTTTACTGTTTACATTTTTTTTAAATCTCTCTATCTTGCCTGATTATACAGTACATAGACACTGATAGTGAATATAACAGGCACTTTACCATATATTCACTCCTGTGTCAACAGTGGATTGATGAACAGACTTTTATCCACAAGGAAATGCAATTGAGCTGATGATTTAAAATAGGGGTTTTATTTATCTCCCTAAAATGCAAGAATTCGTACAAAGTTACAAAAGAACAGGACCCTTAAAAGAGGCCAAACTAGTGAAACGCAAATCATAATGCTAACCTAACAAAGTACCTTAAAACTGTTCAAACAAGTGATTTAACACAAAGAAACCAAACTGACCCAACAAATAGGAAACAATTGGAAACTTAAATACTTGTTTTAACAGGTCTGATAACCAAGAAGGAAAAAGAATTGACAAATAAACTAAGCAAAAGAACCAAGACCTAGCAATTTAATTATTCAACATGAAAGTAATTAAAGTACATGAATAACGCATCGATAAAAAAAAACATTTAAAAACCAAAACATTTAAAATGGCAAAACAGCAGCAGTGTGAACACTCCCAAAGTCCTTTGAAACTTGGTAAAGAAAACATTTCTGTATAATTTGGTAGTGTGTGTTGTACCTCTTAAGACCACAAGATGCAAACTAATTCAGCAAAGATATTACACAGATTATGTAGTACTATACAATTCTGAATAGTTATATTTGCTGTTTTTAATTAATAAGGATTTACATAAATAACATAAAATACAATTGTCCACAGATGGCTTAAGGACTTTCAAGTAGGATTTCCCTAAGGATCTTCTTGGTATTTAAATTTTAAATCAGTGAATTGTCAGTGCACACAAAAATATAAAAGGATGTTGCACTCGTCTATAATGCTGTTCTCTCAACTGCTGATGGTACTGTAGCTTGCCCGAAATATAGATATGCACCATGAAAAGCAAGAGGGGTTTCCAGGTGTGCAAATATTATACAAGAATATTCTTTTAGCCTCGAGAAGGGAAGCACACAACGTGAAGATGGAACATTTTAAGACCATTTAAAGCAGGCTTGTCCAAATCCAGTACTTGAGGGCAGCAGCCCTGCAGATTTTGAATTATTGGGTCGTTAACAGGCTTGCGGAGAACTTGAGAAGAAGCTGTTGGAAAAAAAAATCTATTTTATTTGAGTCGGGTGTGTAAGGGTAGGGAAACCTTTCAAAACCTGCAGGGCAGTGGCCCTCCAGGGCAGGATTTGGACAATCCTGGTTTAAAAGTTTCCACATGTTGTTTTGCTCATAAAAAATGTAAAGATGAATTCAGTCATCCTACAAAAATATATTGAACCACAGCAAAGAAGAAGATTTTGTAATGTTTTGCAAACTGGTTAAAAGTAAAACTAAAATTTCCTGTTTACATCAATAGTCACTTCTTGTTATGGTATTTATAGGGATGTCCCGATACCGATGCCAGTATCTGTACTCGCTCCGATACTGGCCTATTTTGCTGTACTCATACTCTGGAAATACTCACAACAGTACCCGATACCTGACATCTCGTGACTCGCTGTGTTTATGCCACCTTGCTGGAAGAAAAATACTCTTTTTTTTTTTTTTTTTTTTTTTTTTTTAATAAGAGCAGCGGTGGCTTTGAGCTTACATTTTATATTTTAGATTAGAAGATGCTTTTCACTACATGACAATAGAAAATATATCTGACCCATATCATGTCTCTGCGATACTTCTCAAAATGTTGGCGGCGGTCAGAGAAGACCTTTTTTTCTCTCCCTCCCACCGGAGCTGCGGTACCCCCACACATACAGGTACATACAGTTTTGGACATTTAAAAAAAAAAAGATATAGTTTATTAATCCCAATTAGTGAGCCGGTTAGGAAATTCATTGTCTGCATTTAACCAATCTCGGGTTGAACCAAAGAGCAGTGGGCTGCTAATTAAAGCAGCCCAGGGTGCAGTTGGTGGGGATTAGGGACCTTGCTCAAGGGTCCACAGTGGTTCACCTGAGTGCTGTGCCGGGGGCTCGAACCCACCAGAGCCTGCGGCATTGCCACTACACTACTCACTCCCCCATCTCCTTCAGGATTCAGTTTGTCTGTGGTAAGTTTACTGATAATTCTGTTTCCTACGCTTTCCAAACATATGTTTAAGATGGTATAAGTTTCAATATGTAAAATTATTGTGACGTATTGCTAAAATACAGCAAACAGCAGCTGCATCAGATAAGCTGTTTATAAGCTTCTAATGACTTATTGTAGGCTTTTATTTCTGCTCTGAGGATGTAGTTAAAAGTCGTAATAAGCTGGCAGCAGCATGCCCGCATCACACCTGAAAATGCAGAGATGCTTCTCTTTATTCAAAACAAATAACCAAACAAAAAAAAAAAAAAAGGAGAAAGAAATGCCTCTCAATCCCATTAATTAGGTACAGTACTCTGAACTCAGTAATCTGTACTCTGCTGATACCAAGTAACTTGGTATCAGCAAGTACTCAAGTGCATGTACTTGTACTTGGTTGGCAAAAAAGTGGCATTGGGACATCCCTATTATTTTCTGTCATGTAGGCTATACAAGTTCACATTTGCCTACTTGAATTGTTGTTCATAATTATGATTCATCTAAAATTGCACAGTTGACGGGGCAATTCAGACTAAAGACTAAGCCATAAAGTTGAGACGGCTATCTGTAGAGAAGGGGGAAACCATCATTGCAGCTTTTTACCAGCTTTATAATATTGCTATATGAAATTGTATTGCACAGCTACACTGAACAGTTAAACAGCCTCGGAAAGGGGATATTTAACTTTTTTTTTTCTTTCCAACAAGCAGTTGCACAACTTTCCTTTCTTTGATTGCTTGTTTCCTGTGCAGCCCATCTGTACGATAAACCTAATCTATTAGTGATGTTTAGTTTTTTAAGCCTTTTTACCCAAACGGGGAAGAAAGAAGGATGGGAAATGAGGTTGTCTCCATTCTTTGTAATTGCTTTTGTAAGTGGGACTATCCCAGCCAGGTCTGGCTTATGCATTAAGGGCATGTTGGTCACAGATCATTAAACCCAGCTAACCTAATTATACGTATGTGGGTGAATTCATTACGTTCTGGTGATTGTTGACTGTTCATGTGGATTAAGAATAGAAAGAGATAAGAACGGGTCTTGTTAACTGCAGCTCTGTTGACACCTAGGCCTCAACTACAGTTGCAGCAAATAGGATATAAAATTACCTAATTCTTACACTTATGCAAGGAGCTTCACACACACACACGCACACACATACCGAGAGTGATTTGCGAAAGTAATGCTTCATTTTATAGTTAATATCAATAGATCTCAAGCAAACTGTTGAGAGTGCAACAGCCTGCAAAATCAATTCATTTAGAATCCAGTTTACGCATTGCATTCCTCAGGGGTTGTGATAAGCAGTCTGTGTTAGTTTGTCGTGTTTGATGAAAATATGACAGCAAGGCACAACCCAATCCCCAAGAACTTGGCTCTTTACACCAAAATCACACAACTGAATCTTTGCTCATCAAATCTGAGGGGGCAGACTGTCTCCCTTAACACAGCAGGAAAGCAGGACTGATGTTCCACTGCAGAGTTTTGCTTTGAAGCAGGAAGGTGATGCTTGTGTTGTTAAAAAAAAGAGAAGTGCTTTCACGATGATCCTTTTGTAATTCTGCCACATTGTTTAAACCCAACCAGGAAGTGGCAGGATTTCACTGAGAGAAGGTCTTGTTCTCAGGTCACACAAAGCCCATAGTTCAAAGGGCTGCCCAGAACGACACCATCCAACCCCATTCATTATTTTTTAGAGACTTGACAATGATGTCTACACCAATGCGGAAATGTTTCAGTTGTATTTAATGCCACAAGTAGAGACAGTATTTTGTAGGTAGCAATTGTAATATTGGGCTGTTTATCCAATGGCTTAACATGCAGTCATTTCAGACACCAAATAGGCTTCAATTTATGTGAAAACTATGTTTTGAATGGCAACTTTTTCATGTAGAGTTTTGTAATATAACAAGAACTACAAGCACATGAACTAATGTAACCATAAAATTTCAGGTAAACAAAAAAATTACCATGTGCTTTTCCAAAAATCAATGTATGTATTTTATAATCTGTCTTTAGGTTGTGCTGATGTGGGAGGAAGAGTCATATTTAAGGTCATGCACAAACAGATTAAGTTGGAGGACTTGAAGCCTTAAATGTGACACAGCCCAGCCTCCATCTTTTCCTCTGTTTGTCAGTAACAAAGATATACAGTATTTTTGTATATATACTGTATGTATATATATATACACAGTATATATATATATATATATATATATTACTTTTATATATATATATACTCCTCTAGAACTTATTTAGGATTAAAGGTGTCTCACCAAGAATTCTGCATTTATCTTAAGTAGACTAGATGATTGAAACAATGTCCACACAGGGGCAGCGGCTGTTTAGTGCAGAATGCTGCTGACAGTCCGCACACGCGGACTTCACAACTGTCTTAATGTGAAGCTAAAATTCAGGTCTGAGGCCTGGACTACTCGCAGATTTCTGGCTTGGTTTTAGCCTTTAAAGCAACCCTTACAATCTTGCATTTCAGAAAGCACAGCAAGATTATTTGAATATAAACAGTCCCACCTCAATCCTAAGACCCACCCACCATTTCCAGAAGCAAAGGTCTGACAGGCAGGTCCCTCTGCCAACCCTATGTGCACCCACTGCAAGGATTGGTTGGAGTTTTCATTGAATATTTAGAGATTGGAATAATATTTTGTTTTGATTAATGGTGGGTCTGTCATAGCATTTTACCCTATTTAAAAAATAATGTAAAAATGCAACATTGGTAGGATAAGGGTTGCCTGAAGTTGTAAAACAAAAGTTAATGGCCCTCATTTATCAAATGATCGTACGACGGAAATCTGTACATATGACCGTTTCCACGCAAGACTCAGCATTTATCAATTTTGATGGGAGCGTAGGATACGATCAAATCTCACGACAGCTCTGAGTTTGAGTATGCAAGTTTGAGTCAGTGTGGATTTGCAGTGCAGCACAGCCGAACCTGAAAATATTTCATAAACAAACCTTAAACTGTCTGGTTTGGGTGTTACACAGACCAGACATTTTGATTATGTCCTTTTTTGTTCAGCTACCAAAATCCCTCAATTGTAAGAGGGCCAACCTCTTTGTTGACTGTGAAAAGTTTTTTTCAACAAAATTGTCAGCTTTCAAATGACAAGGCAGCTAAATTAACACCTGTTTAAAACAATTTTATTAATTTTGACTTTTCATGATGGCAGGACCTTAATGGAAAGTTCAGGATTTTTGACATAGGGCCTCATTTACAAGTGAGCCCAGGGTATGACTTATCACTGAAGACAGTTTCAACATATTTCATCCCATTTTTCTAGTTCCAGGAGGGCCGATACCAGTGAGAGTCAAAAGGAAGCTTCCTAGCCTGTCATTAAAACCAGTCTTATCCACTCCACAAAACATCAGAGGCAAATCAGCAAGCCTTTCTTGTAAATGCTTTGTTAAACTAGTAAACTTGTGAGTTAAACAAGTAAAACTAGCCTTGTATGTAGGGGTGCACCGATTGATCGGCCAGCCGATCGATCGGATCCGATTTCCTTAATTTTGGGGGATCGGGGATCGGCCGACAATAAATGTAAAACCGACTTATCTACCGATCGTAATTACTTCCGCTAAATTCACTTTTGATGGTTTAAGTTTTTTAGTTTGTCTTGTAGATTATTTTATTTATTACTTAAACCCATATTATATGCATATCCAAAATAAGCAAAATATTGTTGTGAACTTTATTTTTAGTAAGAGGCTCAAAGCCATTTGAAATGCAACCAGCTCTAGTTTTTTTTAATACTGTAAAAAATTAGACTGAAGGAATGGAAATTATATTTTTGTAGTTTGGACAGCAATGCTTGAAACTTTTCATTTATATTTAAGAACAGTAGCTTGTGCAGTAAAACTAGTTTTCATTGTACTACAGGTATTTTTTTAATAAAACAAAATTGGTACATTGAAGATGTTTGCTGTCAATTTTCAAAAAAATTGGTATCGGCAAAAATCGGTATCGGTGGGTCAGATTTCTTAAAGATCGGCAATCGGTGATCGGCCAGAAAACTGCAATCGGTGCACCCCTACTTGTATGACAAATTTCGCATTACATATTGAGAAACTCTTTCTTACCAGCTCAGAACATATACTTTCTTCTGGGTGATTGTGTTACTATACATCTCACACAGGCTTTGCCCTCTACTGGACTCTATGGGTACAACTCTCCTCCAATCACATGCACACGATGGCCCACTGAAATTTTCATGCACGTAGCCGGCCAGTAGGGCATCTACCTATAAAGGCAGGTGCACCACCGGCTGCCCTCATTCCTCTTATTTCAGCATCAGCGAGTGCCCACTGACACACCATCTCCTAGGAAGGAGTCGCCACTCCAAGAACTTCATCATCTCTTGAGGAAGCACGCCATCGCTGGACTGGATCAGCGCCCGGCCTGTCCGAGCTGCCGAGACAGGCCCGGTATTCGCCGCCAGCAGCAAGCCGACTACTTAACTGACCGTGGAGTTCTTCTCACCGTGTCTCCTGACAACAGTGAGGAGGAAGAGCCGGATTCTGACAATGCCATGGAGGAGATCACCGCTCCAGCGCTACCACCTCCACTTCGCCTACCAGACCTGCTCAGCTCCCGCCACAGGCTTGCTGCATGATTGAGATGAAAAGAAAAACCTCTCTCTCACCAACGGCTCGATGGTGTGAGGCGCCGCGTCTGTCAGACTCGACTCCCCTAGTCATGTCTACTATGGAGGAGTGTGTTGGGCCTCATCTGCCCCCCTCCCACGACCTCCGAAGCCTGTGAGCCGTCTCCGCAAGGAGTTACGGCCCTGCTCAACCGCCCTGATCTGCTTCCGCCTCCCCAGTGCTTCCCGACACCTAGTAGTGCGTGAAGGCGTCATGGCCGGAGCCACTGAAAACCTGGACGACAGTCACGGGGGTGACATCTTTCCTGCATGTGCAGGCCAAACGGAGACTGTGTTTCCCAGTGTGCCCCCGCTTAAACCTTTCTCCTCCCTTACCTACTTACCTCCCCCCTCGACCCCCCGTAAAGCCACCATTACCCCTCTTTATAGCGCTTCAACCAGCGGCGATGCATAAGAAATGTCGCTCCCCGCTGGTTGTAGTGGCCCTGCCGTTAGCCGCGCACGTTGCTGGCCAGCACCGTGTCTCTTCCACAGTCGGTCCGGCTTGGCGTGCTGACCCTCTGACGAGAGATGGCTGTCACCGCCGAGATGGTGATGACAATCTTTGCTTACATCAGCATGACAGGGCGAAGAGAGTGTTGTGGCAGAAGATGAACGCTATAGCCGGGGGCGATGCATAAAGAAATATCGCTCCCCACTGGTTGTAGCGACTGTTAGCCCAGCACGCTGCTAGCCGACACGTGTTTGTTTCACGGTGGGCCCAGCTCAGCGTGCTACCGCCTCAGCGTGCTTTCACCGCTAACAGCGAAACAATCTTTCTCACACAGACGCGAGAGGTTGCAGCCGCACTAATTGCTTATTAACCACCTGCACCACAGTGAAGCGGTCAGGTTAACACAAGCTGTATCTCTGGAAAATAGCAGTAGGACGATCAGTATGTCCTCCACACGTTTTCCACCGCAAATTCCACCGCTGCTCTCTCAGTAGCTGTGTCGTCATGGCTGCGAGATGCCAAGCAGTGGCAGTGCGTTCAGGAAACACCACGCCAGCTCGGACAACAGAGATGAGTTCATGAACAGCCCCTAGAGTTTGGACAACCGGGCCAGGTGTGTTCAGGGACGACTCAGCCCTTTCACAAAGGGCCATCCAGCCTCATCCCTTGGCTGCGCAGCCAAGGGATGAGGGTCTTCTTTTATCTAGACAACCTTATTGTGGTGGCCAGGTCCAGGAAATGGGCCATTTTTCAGAAAGCTCAGTTGATACTTCACCTAACCAAGTTGAACTACTCACGAGGCACCCCCCAACCAGCCACAGGCCAGTATTTGGGATTGTGCTCGATTCTGTCAACCTAGGCCACTCTTTGAGTCCAGATGGACATCCCTACAGCAGGGCTCAGGCTTCTTCCATTCCACCTCTTATCAGCCCTGGACCGTGTGGCATTTCACCCAGTGGTTCCACTGGCTCTCACATCGCCGTCTTCAAGGTGGTTCAACAGCCTACGCTTAGACCTCAAAGCAAAGTTTTCCGTTACTGTCCCCCATCGTCAGGGCAACCTCAGTATTGGGATCCCCAACATTTTCCGGGCCCACAGTCAGTGACCTCATCACATCAGTTCCGATCCTCCTAATGGGATCAGAGGCACCTCCTGGCAAGCGAAGGGGTTGCCTCAGGGGGACCGTCACATCAACCTCCTCATCACATATTCTTTTCTCAACACTTCATAATCTTTAAGGAGCCGTGATAGGACCAACACCACAGTTCTACATCAACAATTACTACCGTGTACCCACACCCTTACATGCAAACCTTCATGGCTTCAGCACCTATCTCACCCTCATCCGAAAAGAACAGGGAGGCCGACCTCATTCTGGCGGCCCCTAATGGCTCAACCAGGGGACAGCAACTGCCTTCGAACAACGGATCTTTTCTCCATCCACTCTCCTTGTTCTCTCCCGGCCCCCACCCGGGCCCAACTCCATGCCAAAAGGCACTTCCTTCTCCCCTCTTCTCTCCCCCACTCTATAGTGGAGTGGCTGGGCATTCAGGTGGCTCCCCGCTGCGTCAGCTCCCTGACGCGCACTACCCTTTTCCTCCACCTGCCCATTCCCCTTACCGCTTCACAGAGCAGCGCGTCAGGCACTGCCGATCATGGGTTAGCCTCTTCGAGCCTGGCCTCTAAGAGACAGGCTAATACAGGCTGGGCCAACTGCTCAGGTGGTGAAAACCATCCAAGCAGCTATAGGGCTGGATCTACCACTGCCTGTTACAGAGCTAAGTGGTTGGGTTTTCGGCATTGGTGCGAAGAGAGGAAAGTAGATCCAGTGACATGTTCAGTGGGAGACAATCTTTCCTGTCTGGGGAGTACATATATCCAGGGAGTACATACTGTATATCGGGCTTCGCCTACTGTACCCATAGAGTCCAGTAGAAGGCGAAGCCTGTGTGAGATATAACGAAGGTTACGATATTGTAACCCTAGTTATATTAGCACAGGCGGAGCCTTCTACACAGGGCCCTGCCGCTCTTTCGCCTTAAGCTGAAGCTTGGTGGAATAAGGGCAGCCGGTGGTGCACCTGTCTTTATAGGTAGATGCCCTACTGGCCGGCTACATACATGAAAATTTCAGGGCGCCATCCCGTGTGCGTGATTGGAGGAGAGTTGTACCCATAGAGTCCAGTAGAGGGCTTTGCCTTTTTTAATATAGCTAGGGCAGGGGTCGGCAACCTGCGGCTCCGGAGCCGCATGCGGCTCTTTAGTCCCTCTGTTGCGGCTCCCTGGCATTGGAAAATGAATTAATGACTATTCTACTAAAGTGTATTGTATTTTGTTTGGTTCACTTTAATAATGTGATTCTAAAAGACCAAGACAAATGTCCCCTTGAGAGACAATAAAGTTTCTTATCTTATTCTAAATTTGAGGATTATGATGATCCCTCTGAGGAATTCATGTACAGTTGCGCACTTTTCCAGAGTTCTCCGAGCACTGCAAATGCAGCACGTGAAATAAAATCCAACTCAACTATTAAAATAAAGACATAATTTATGTTTGACCATTTTGCAAAGCAGCCCATTGAGTGTCAGGTGCAACAAGCAGGTAACTGCAGTGAAACGGCGAGTAACTGTCCAGCATGCTATGATGCGTCTCACAATTCTTTACGCAGCCAATCAGTGTTAATAACTGCACTTCATGCTCACGTGCCGCTATTGTGCAGCATAGCATGATACAGCCCTACTGAATCAGCAATCACGGAATGAAATATTAAAAACGGAATTAATTAAAAACAAAGAATATCACTGAGTGTGGACGTGCCGCGGAGCGCTGAACTTTCCTCCTGGCGCACTATCCCACGAACGCCTCACAGCAGAGCGTCTCTGTTGTGCTGTTGCGCTGTTGCTGCAGTTCTGGCATTTAAAGTGAATAATAAACGAGCAAAAGCTTATTTGTCCACTCCGACCCTGTCATGCTGCGCTTTGATCACTTCTCCAGCCAGGTAGGCCGACGATAGAGAAGAAAAGTGTCTGATGCACTGAGCATGTTCAGCGCTGCGTGGGCAGATTCATTTGTTTTCACTGCTGACCAGATTATTTTGCGTAGCTTTGTTCATATTTTGTGAAACAGTAATTTCATTTTTTGGGTAGCTTACTGCACGCGCCAGTAAAAGGATGACGGCACAGACAGGACAGCGTGTTTGGTTTGCTGCTGGTAGATTATTAAAGCTCGTCTTTTTCCATCCTACATAAATACAACAAATAAAATTGATTTTAATTTTTTTTTAAAGTGACCTTCAACCCGACGTCTTTTCTTTTTTTAGTTTAAAATGTTTTTTGCTGGATGCAGAAATGTAATTTCGTTTTCTCGTTTTTATGTTAAATGCAACACATTTAACGTTAAAGTTTTATTTAATTATCAATGTTAAAAGTCAGTTGATGCTCCAGTGTTTTCTTTATTGTAAGAAACGGGTCTAAAAGGCTGTTTGGCTGAAACAGGTTGCCGACCGGCTTATTTAAGACTTTTACATTTTTGCGGCTCCAGACAGATTTGTTTTTCGTTTTTTTTGGTCCAATATGGCTCTTTGAACATTTTGGGTTGCCGACCCCTAGCTAGGGTTACAATATTGTAACCTTCGTTACTACCTTTGTCAGTGTATTCCGGTTCATAGATATAGTGACAGTTAGATGAAAAAAGTTCGAAATCGTGTTCAAAATCCGATATATCCTCATGCCTTTCAGACGTGGCCATAGTTTTGACTATATATTTGTGTAATCAAATTCCTTCATGCACGTAGCAGCAGATGATATCAGTCCGCTGCCAAATACAGGAAGTAAACTTTATAAAGTGTCAGCAGCAAAAATCAAATGCAACAAAATGCAGGTTAGTTTTATTTGTAACATTATTCTATTACAGTAACACAGCATTTACACAAATAATCCTAAGCTATAAATGATTTGCCTTGGATGTTCTGTGGATTGGTTAAAATTGTTTTGATGACAGGCTAGCATATTCTTATTGACTTACACTTGCATTTGCATGGGTGACCTCGTGCAACTAGAATAACGGAATGAAATGTGTTGAAACTGTCTCCAGTAATAGGTAGTATCCTGGCTCACTCGAAAATGAGGCCCTATATCAAAAACCCTGAACTTCCCCTTTAACATTTTATTATATTTCTGTGTTCCAATTACATTTAGTGAATTTCTCAATCATTTTAAGTGATTAGCACTGTTTTGAGTATTTTTTTCTTGTCTTTTCAAGTTCCAGTATACAAACAAAGAGAGCTTATTGTGGAAAAACATTGAGGTTCATCCTCTTCCTCCTTCCCATGTCTAGAAAGACGAGGAATAAATTAATGTTTGGGGATTTTGGCCCTCTTATGTCATCCATTAACATTTTCTGTTTTACCTCATCTCATTAATATTCTCTAAAACACAATTCCACATCACTTCATATTGCTAATGGAAACCTCAAATTATTCTTTTTGTCCATCAACAGGATTGCAAACAAACACACATCACCATAAAACAGTACATTGCCTCTGTGGCTTGAAGGAGAGAAAGCAATGAAATTGATTGATAATCAGTGAAAAGGATCATAGTAAAGATGGTTTTGGAAATTAATGAGGCTATTGTATCAACACATTTTCTTTTCATTATACTCCAGAGTGAGCTCAGTACTGATGAAGTGCCAAGAGTGAAGAGTGCTTTTTAGGTGGCAGACCTTGGTTAGTTGTTAATCATATAAATGGCACAGTACCAATTAAGGCCCACAGTGCTGGGCGTTAAGGCTTTTAAACGGCCCCCTATTACCCTGAACCAGTCTCCTACGAACCTTTAATTACCATCTTTACTAGATGGCAGACGGAGGCAATGACTATATCAATGTGTGGATAAACTTTAAGAAAGGGGCAATTGCAGTGACTGACTTTTGTTTTATTTCTTAAAATGTAAAGAAATAGGGTTTGAACCATCAGTTTTGGATACAGATATTTTTGCCATCAAGGCAAATCAGAAGAGGGAGAAATGAGGTAGAACAGGAATTAAGGAATACAACATGGTGGACTTCTCATCGGGCCCTGTGATGCAGTGATGAGTGACAGAAAGAGATGCAGCCTTAAAGAAATGTGAGCAATTAGAAAAGATGTTGTGAATTCATAAGATGTGCAGACTGTACAGCAGGCGATGCTAATCGCTCTTTGTGTACATCTCATTAGACTAGACAGAGCCAAACCACCATCCAGAAACAATTAAATTACAAGCATGCAAAGTGAAATCAGTTGTCAATTATGTTATCGTGTCACTTCATCCAGCCAGTTCTTCTGTTGCAGGGCCTGTTTATATCGTGATGCTGGCTTGACATTAGAAGAAGCTTTATTTCTCATGGTGCTTGAGATATGTAGTTAATTAAAGAGAATAAAAAAGATCCTAACAGGGAAACGGAATTAATTATATGTTTATCATCTTGAAAAGTAAGAGAATGTGGTCAATTTCTCCTCAGACTCAAGCTATCATAAATGGAAATTTAATTCAGCATTTGCAGCTGCTACAAAAACCCACACATTATATTGTCATGAAATGGTAAGAGATACCGGGGGGGGGAATTTAAAATTCAATCAGTTAAGAGATTATACTGGTGAAACAGGTTGAATCTTTTATTGGATAAAG
This sequence comes from Atherinomorus stipes, assembly GCA_023101725.1. Taxonomy (NCBI): domain Eukaryota; kingdom Metazoa; phylum Chordata; class Actinopteri; order Atheriniformes; family Atherinidae; genus Atherinomorus; species Atherinomorus stipes. Next base: position 306,115 of record JALJCO010007519.1, on the reverse strand, counting down.
TGTCTGACGTTCCTTGGGAAACACATGCTGACTTTAACATGTTATTCTATATTGGGCATATGAAAACAAGTTAGAAGGTAGGGATTTGTATATCTGTAGTATTCTATGTTATTTCTTTCCACAGTATGAATTGGCGGCGGGTGGAGTTTGTCTCAGAACATGAAAACAGTGATCTGCTTTTCAAGTGATCCACAACTTCGTTTCAATAGGCGCATTTGGACAGAGAGGTTCTAAGAACGCAGTTCCTATAACTACGCCTCCCGAGTTTAGTTATAAGAACTACCCTTCGCCTTCAGTGTGGGTTCGCACATGAGGGAGGACGTTCTTAGGGACCATTTGTGACACAATCGTTGCAACAGTGACAAATTTATGCCCCAGCATATCATATCTAATACAAAACTGAGGTTTCTCATCTCTTTTATTCAAAGCTATTATAAAAGCTAACTTACCAGCTTTCCCTCATCACGGTCATATGTAACAGAACAGCCCCTCATTGGAAAACTGCTCTACTAATGTCTTGTTTACCTTTTCGCTGAAGTATGCCAGGACACTTAAGCGGACAGACCGGGGTTCGTTCACTCAAGTGGCGCAGATTGTACTGACACAATTTGCAACTGTATTTGGGTTTTCCATCTCTTTTTTTCCAAGCTATTATAAAAGCTAAGTTACCAGCTTTCCCTCCCTTTCCCTTGTTTACCTTTTGTTTAAGTGCGCCCAGAATTTTAGTGGCCGGTCGGTCCATTAAAGTGTCCGGGCAGCAGCCGCAGATTCTACTGCTATACTTGCAGCTGTGTTTGGTCATTAGATTAATATGAAAATAATTGCTTTTGGACATTTCAAAAAAGTTATCGATTCGGGACGTGCACCATTTTGATCGATTCAATAATGAATTGGTACACTCCTGTTGTAATTGTTCTTGTCGTTACTACGATCTCGGTAAACAGCTGTGAGACTTTTTAAACATGGTGGGGCTGGAAAAGCAGAGCTCACGCAAGGGCGCGGCTTGCCAGTTGTACCAATCACCAAACACCCTCGTCCTATGAACCCCAAAAGACCCTGCCTCGATAGGAGCAAAAGGTTATAGGAACGTGGTCTGAGGTCCCTAGTTCCTATTGTCCGTCACAAAAAAACAGCCTGGCAAAAGGTCAAGGAACCCAAAAGTCCACAGCCAAAGTGACACAAAAGCGAACCCTCTCTCCTACTCCTCTCCCTCTCCTTTTTCTTCCTTTTTCTCTCTTTCCCTTTCCTCTTCATCTTCCTTCTCTCTTTTCCGAGTTCAGGTCCTTCTACATTTCTTTTTATTTTTTTTTTTCCCTTCTCTTTTTGTCCTTTCCTTTCCTTTTCTCCTTTCTTCTCCCTTCTTTTTTTTTTTTTCTTTTCTTTTTTCTTCTTTCTCCCTTCTTATCCTCCCCTTCTTTCTCTTCCTCTCCGTTTTCCCTCCCCCCCCCCCCCCCCACCCACCAAACATACAAGCATTTTTTCCGGGGGGAGTTCTCCCCCACACCCCCCCCCCCCCCGAATAGGGCCCAAATATGATATTTTTCTTTTTCTCTCTCTTTTTTTTTTTAGGGACTTAGACTATACCTTTAAAAAGATGGAAATGCAGAAGAATTTACCATATAAATCAACAAAAATGCTGTTGCACAACCTGCTGGCACACACAGTTTTTAAATGCATTTTCCATCTATATAATCAGGAAAAACTCTAATTTCTTGAACTTAAGCTTTTGCAGTACATGCACTTCAAAGTGGTTTGCAAAGATTTTGGCACCCATCTGAAATTTTATGATGATTTGCTCCACCTTTTATAAGAAAAGATCACAACATTAAGATTTTTTTCTACAAATGTAGATATTTGAGTGCCTCCCACACCAAAATTCTTCGAGTAGGGTAACATATTTTATTATAATGTGAAAAAATCAGTTATTTTAAGTCCTGTTGGGATTCATAGCTGAGAAGTGGCAGCACAAAATTGCTTTGATTAGCTCATTAGATCTTCAATTACAAAGGCAGGTGGAACCAATTATCAGAAAGGCTGTTTAACATGGGTAATTGCTGGCTGTGCTTGCCCTTGGTTCTCTCTTCGTGGCAACATGAGGACCTCTAAACACATCTCCACTGACCTAAAAACTAAAATAACTCATTGTTATGAATTTGGAGAAGGGTACAAGGAATAATCTACAGCAGGGATCAACTCCGGACCTCTTGGGCCAGTGTCCGGAAGGTTTTTAATGCCCCCCTGTGGCAACACATTTAGCCCAAATCAATGAGTCATTGTGCAGAACTTCATAGGCTGTCGGACCCATTTGATTTGAGTCAGGTGTGTTGGAGCACGGAAATGTTGAAAACCTGGCCCTAGAGGTCCGGAGTTGATTATTCCTAATCTGGAGGACATAAACTGTATCTCCACAGTCAGAAATGTAGTGCAGAAACAGAAGGCCACAGGAACAGTGAAGGAAAGATGTGGAAGACCAGAAATACAGGAAAGGGACAGTTGAACAATGGTTTGAATAGTCACACACAAGCCAAGAAACCTGACTGAACTGGAGGCATTTTGTATGGAGGAATGAGCCAAAATGCCGCCGGCCAGACTTCAGGGACTTGTCTGAGGCATATGCAGGCTGTTATTGCATTAAAATGAGGCTATACTAAATACTAACAGAATTATTTCTTTGGGTTGCCCAAATTTATGCACATGGCTTTGTTCATCATCATTCAGCATGTTTACAAGACTCCATCTATTACGATGTGCTTCTTATTCACGATTTTCCTGAGGTGGTTACCCGGCAGCGCCATTATCAACAGTTATGGACGAAACTTCTGGTGTGCACAGGAAGTAGCAGTTTAGACAGGTAAAAGCTCAAGCTGGTCGCAAGGAATGGTGTTTGCGTCTTGATAAAGCTAGAGGATAAATTTGGTGTTTGGATAAAGAAACGAGATGTCCCAGAGTTCAGGGACATCGTGTGTCTGTGGTTGTACATTCTGATCATGAAGTCCATGATCGATTTATTTATTTATTTATTTTTTCCTTTTTCTTTTCTATTGTGCGCATGTGACATAGTTTCATTGGTTGTCATCAGCATCACAGCGGGACAGGAGCTCTGTAGGGGAACTCTGGTCCACACAGGGCCAGCTCTTCTCTCACAACCATCACAGGCCCTACTTTATTGCTGTGGAGGTTCTGGACTCATTCCACTTTGGCTCTCTGCAGCAACCTGGCTGGAAGAAAGATTCTGGTCCTGGAGTCCTGCATCCACTGCCGACAGAACCTGGTCCTGATAGGTTTTACCTCTCAATGACGCAGGCTCCGATTTTTGGACAGGACTTGCATGAGATGCTCCTTGTAATAAATCCATTTTGATGTTTTTAATAGGCTACAAGATTATTTTAAACAGCTGGTGTTTCATTCTGCAATAAACTGATGTTCACAAAACCTGGACAGGCTGATATCTGATTGCTGCTACAAGGCAACACACGTGTTGTAGCCACAAGTTATTCTTCTCAGATAAATATGAAGTATAAATGTAGGTTATGCAACACAGGGGCAAAGATTTCACAAATCCTCTTCATAGTTTGGATTTGTTTTTTCAAAGACACTGGACTTATTGGTGTGTATCCACCCAGGAGGACCGGGCCCCCCAAACGACCACCCAGCATGGGCCAACACCCACCCCGATGCCCCTACCCCACACCACCACCACACTCCCATATACACTCCTTCCTCCACCCCACACACATACACCCACACCTCCCTATGCCCCCAACACACACCACACACATGCACCAACCCACCCCTCTCTCCAAACTGACACACCCACACCCTTCTTCCTCCATCCCCTCACACACGCCCCTACGTTGCTCCACCCCCGACACACATGCACAAATCAAGGAGTTTTGCTGCAGATAATGTCTTATGTAGTAGCTGCCCCATTATCGCCATTTTACAGGATGTCTAGTGACCGGCGTCTTAACGTAAGATCTTCTGAAGGGCTCAAAGTGTTGCAGAAACTTTACCGATGAGTAAATGCACGTATAAACTGCTAAAAATAAGGTGCAGGTTGAAAAAAAAAGAAACTTATCCTTTAATGTAACAAGTTGACTGCCATATCTCCACAGAGGAAAGTGCTTCAGAATTCCTAACATAGTGCTTTTCTTTCTTACTGAATTCATATTCAAGCTGCCCTAGTGGCTTAATTTTCAACATCAGAAGAGCCATGGCTCCTTCATGTACAGTATAATAACTGATACACTGCTCCGTCCCAGATGGTACTTAAGAAAAAAAAAAAAAAACTTTAGCAAAGTATGCGATGGGGTGATGCTTTATTATATCACAGTCCATTTTTTAAAAAATGTTATCTTCAGTTCAATTAGCTGGGTTGCACTTCATGATCATGTCACTATCAAGAAATGTATTTCAACATTATTTCCATGCCCTGTATATGCTTTACAGTAGAATAATACCGAAAAAACAGTGAAATGGACACCCCCTCCCCCAATAAATAAATAAATAAAAATATATACACTACTCACAAAAAGTTAGGGATATTCAACTTTACGTTTTTCGAAAACAGAATGATGAAGAATAAATATTTAACCATTGAACCGTGTACATTTACATTGAAAAGTAACTGAACCTATTGAAGAACATGTTCAGTTCGTTAGCTCTGTCCAGACCTCCATCAGTCTGATCCCCCTTTAACTTGAAGCCAGTGATCATCTTCATTCCCAACCACACATCCCTCACGTTGTTCTGCTGGAGCTGGCTCTCCAACTTCTTCCTGTAGTCCTCCTTGCACTTCTTAGTCTGTGTTTTCAGTTGTTTTTGTGTGGTCTTCAGTAACTCCCTGTCCCCATCCCTGAAAGCTTTCTTTTTGATGTTTAGCAGCTTTTTCAGGTCACTGGTGATCCAGGGTTTGTTATTGGGGAAGCATCTCACTGTTCTTGTTGGAACGATGTTGTCCACACAGAAGTTTATGTAATCTGTCACACACTCAGTCATGGTGTTGATGTCATCTCCATGAGGTACACAAGAGGACATTCCAGTCTGTGGCCTCAAAGCACCCCCTCAGAGCATCTTTGGCCTCAGTAGACCAGGTTTTAATACTCCTCCTAATGACTGGCTGCTGCTGAACGATGGGCTTGTAGGTGGAGGTGAGAAGAACCAGATTATGATCTGATCTTCCTTAAGGAGGCGGGGCAGAGGAGCAGTATGCATTCTTAGTATTTGCATAAAATAAGTCCAACATCTTATTTTCTCTGGTGGAGCAGCTCACAAACTGCTGTAAAGTTGGTAACGTAGCAGAGAGGGAGACATTGTTGAAGTCTCCAGAGATCACCATGAATGAGTTTGGATGCTGTGTTCGTAGTTTAGCCACGACGGAGCTTATGACATCATAGGCTGTCTCTGGTGCGGTATGTGTAATTAAATAAGCCGCTACCAGAATAACACAGGCAAACTCTTTGGGCAAATAATATGGACGGAAACTCACAGCTAACAGTTCAATGTCTCTTGTGCAGATCTTCTCCTTGACAGTGATGTGTCCTGGATGGCACCAACGCTGATTGACCAGCACTGCAATTCCGCCTCCCTTCCGCTTCCCGCTGAGCTGTTTATTTCGGTCTGCACGGACAGTCTTGAAGCTGTGTACAGACGCATTACAGTCCGGGATGTGTTCATGCAGCCATGTCACGGTGAAATACATAATACTGCATTCTCTGTACTCTTTCTGAGACCTTGTTAGCACTTCAAGCTCGTCCATCTTGTTAGCTTGCGATCTCACATTACCCATCACAGCAGTTAGAAGAAACTGTTTAAATCTCCATCGTTTTTCTCTTTGCCTTACCCCTTCCCTGCATCCTCTTGTCTTTCTCTTTAACTCCACTGGGATTTGACGTGTTATTTTGCTAATAATCTTGATTTGGGAGAGTTTTAACAGTTGATCCCGGTGGTAAACAATTTTTTCGTTGCTATGGATACACATCATAACAAGTAGTGAAAAAAGCCAAATATATGAAGAAAAATCTCCTGAATTGCACAGCCTTCAAACCAGCATAAAAAATCCTCCCAGAAAAACCTAATCTGACAAGTAATGTCAATGAAAAAGACAACTATACTGTATTTGAAAAAACTCAAGGGCTGCGAGAGAGCTGTTTTTTAAAATGTAGAATTAATCTTTTTTTAAAAAGTCATGAATGTGAAGTAGCCTGCAGAAATTAAAGAAAAAACAAAAGCCAAAAGAGAAATATTGTCCCTTGAGTTCAACCAGTAAAAGCAAAAAGTATCCAAGAGTACTAACATAAATTAAATTTGGGGAACTCACATGCTTGAAAGTCATGTTTGTTTTGAACCATGGCACATTGGTTTTTAACTACTTTTTTCTCATTAATTCACTCTTAAGACAGATGTTACGTCCCCAGCTCAGGAAACCCTGCAGATAAGAGAAGAATACTTGGGGAAGAGTATATGTGCATTCATACTGATGCTGCGTGCTCCTGGCCAAATAGTTAGTGATGTACGGCATAAGGACTGCCTTCCGCATCTGGGAAGTTGAACATGGAACCATCAATTTCACCATATTGCAAAGTAGACCAACAACCATGAGCTGCACAGCCACTGTTTTCAACAAGCTCCATTTCTATTTCTTTTAACATTATTTATAAACTAATTGTGTTTTTAACTTTTGTTTTTGTCAAACAGAACTTGTTTTACTATGAAATACAGTAAATGAGTTCAAACTTGGGCCCTGTTTAGATTGAAGCAAGTTCGTGGCAGGGCTTGAAGTGAACATATTCAGCTACAATTGCCTTGTATTTTAATACAACTTATTATAAGTTGGTTTAATTTGCACACTGCTCCCAAGTGACGATAAGAACAATTTTTGTATATCATTGCATAGGAGAATATAATTTAGTGCTGAGTTTGATAATTACTACTCTGCTGCATTCCAGTGCTAATTGCTGGCATTGCTTTGGTTATAACACAGTAATTTGGGCCTAAAGACATGAATTTGGTCAGAATCACACAAACTGAAACACAAACACAGCTACATTTACAGACGTGCACAGTTTTTCAATGGACAAGCTGCTTGATTGAATAGACATTGCTCTGTAATTACAGACTTTAACAATATGCCCAATGCCGTCTGTTCCTGAGACTCCCTCATTCCACTTCCATTTGTCCCCAAAGCTGTTGACCTGATGACTTCATTCATGACCATTGAAATGGGTCAGTCTGTCTTATTGACACAGCATGGACATTATGGCATGTCAGTGTTATGATCACAGCTCCTGCAGTAATGACTGCTGTTGTGGATCAGTCCGAGTAAACGGTTCTTGCTTCGGTTGAGGAAAGTGTCGGACGTCCTGCCTGAGTCACTCAGTCTGTCAGCCAAACACTTGGGGCTGTTTTGGGAGACAACTGCCCACATTCATGATTGCAGTCATTCATCCATTCGTACAAGGAAAAAAAAAACCTGAGAATGACTTGGATTTTGACCCATCCTCCTCACTCTCTTCAGCTATCACACAAACAGCTCTGAGGGCCTGGATCACAGCCTCTGGTCTCTGATTTGGAAGGTGGCAGATGGAGGGCACACATAGATAATGATTCTGCATTACATTAGCACATGTGCAGGCTCAGCAAAGACCTGCTTAGAAAACATGTATAAAGCCTTATTTTATAGGCTATAGAGAAACTAAGATGCATAAATTTGATTCAGTAAGATTCATGAAAGCACCTTGTATAAACAATGAATATAAAATACAGTTTCCCGGAAACATGCAGTCGCACCATAGGCAAGCAAAATTAATTGGTAGTCTTGCCATCTGCTGACTTTCTGAGATATGCCAAGGGCTTTGTTCTTGGTTTGTACAAAAGACACACCAACTAAGAAATGTATTTCCTCACTCGACTTTTTTGTGTACCTGGAGTGTGGTCTGTCCATTTAGACAAACTCTTGTAGACATTTTACAGAGCAAACTGCCAAATGAATATTAACTGCTTGAATGTCAAAAAGAAAGATAAATGTTAAAAAGCCTCCTTTAAGTTTTGTGGCTGTCTTTTTTTTTTTTTTTTTCTTTTTTAGATTTCAGCACCAGAAATTACATCATGCCACGGGAAGCAGCTGACTTTTAGTCCATACAGATGAAAACCCTGGGATTTTCGCAGCATCCGGTGGCAACCCTGTTTATGGAAGTTGAGGATGCTGTGCATGCGTGCTGCCTTTGCTACTATCCGCAGTGCTTCGCCTCTCTACTTCCGTAGCATATAGTTCCATATTGAATGCCGCCTAGTCCTTTGATGTGAAATTGGCTTCTCGTTTGTACTCAATCAGAATGTGCGGATCATGAAAAGTAATTGGAAAAAAATTCGAGTTAATTAGTTCACTTTTGCCAAGTGATGCTATTAGAAACCACCCGATTACAGCAACTGCGCTAAGCTAAGCTAAAGTCAGTGCTACGAGATTCAGAGAATGACTGGGTTGGCTAGAAAACGCTTCTGTCCACTTGTCCAACTCAGGGGACCGTGGGGGGAGGCTCAAGTTCACCCAGAGGTGGCATATGCCTTTAAGGGGCAATCACTTTTTTAATACAGGGCCATGTAGGCTTGGATTTCCCCCCCCCCCCCCCCCTTACTAAAGAAGTTCTCCATTTGAAAATTGCATTTTGTGTTTACTTGTTATCTTTGTCTAATATTTAAATTTGTTTGGTGATCTGAAGCATATAAGTGTGACAAAAAAATAAGAAATCAGGAAGGGGGCAAACACGTTTTCACACAACTGTAAATATGTCATGTCTGCCCTCCATCCAATCTGAACCCTTCCCAATCCTCAGATTTAAAGCAGAAGCAAATAAACATGTTTTCCATGTACACCTTAATTCAGAATTATTTCCATGTAAACACAAAGTAGAATAATCTCATTCTGAATAATTCAATTCTGAATAATTAATTCTAAATTTAAAAACATGATGTAACTGGAACCAGTGAAAATACCAATAATCATAGTCAGAAAGTGATATGAGACATCTCAAGAAACAAGGAGGACAAGTCTAATTGTCTTATGTTTAAGTAAAATAGTTAAATAAATACATAAATAAGAGTGAATAAAAGCAAATAAATGAAAGAGTAGCTAAAAATAAAGAAATATGATAAACAAAAGCCAGAAGTTGTTTGATGAAAATAAGGTATACCAGAGGTTGAGGTTAAGGCATCATTAATTTTAATTTTCGAAGATGCTAAGCATCTTAGAGAAGCCCATTAGGACTGTGCATGCTTACTTTTTGAACTATGCACTATGCTTGATGACTCAGATTTCATATATCTTTAAAATTTCATTTGACCTTTTTTTTTTTTTTTTTTTTTTAACAATGTCACTGGAGAAAATTGTATTCATAACAAGCTTATTAAGGTCCCAGTTCTCTGTAAAAATAATATCCTAGTTTAATTTTATGTGCTACTTGCAACATTAGCAGTTTGTGCTTCAGCTTTTGCTCCAACTCAAAGAAATTCACATAATTTGGTATACCTTATTCATTTCACATCACGATAACAAAATTTAGATTTATTTAACTTCAGAAAATTATAAGATTTTTGGAAATTCTGCTTGAACTTATTACTCTGAAATAGGTTCTTCCATTTGCCATGAAGGACCTGAGATTTTTGTGCTTTAACAGACTGCAAAAAGAATAGATTTCACTATTTTAGAAGCATGTCCAGTGTTATGAATATAAAACATAATGGCATTTCACTCAGTTCCATTTCGGTGGAAAGAGTGCCCTCCATCCCTGTGAGATATGAAGTAAGAATACTCTACGGTTCCCAGAAACAAGGTTACCATTTAAAACTTGCACCTCTGCCAATTCCTGAACAGGTCCAGTGGGGGTAGAATTTAGATGAGGTTAGTGAAAAAGCATAATCTCCTCAATTGCATTGTTTTCCCAGTTTTACATTATTTTCGGGGAACATATGCATCTTGAGGCTGTGTTCAGCGATTGGATGTGGTGAATGTAATTTTCTCTGTCCCCCACGGCATTGCATAGGTGCTGGTGACTTAACTTAACTTTAGCTTTGATGCCTAAGGCCATGGCGGGATCTGTGCCACCCATGTTCCTCATAATCTCCCAGGAGCAACACAGTCCCTGAGCTCTGAGTATTTAGCTTGCCACAGGAAACATTGTTGCTGTTTCTAGTGTATTTGCATATTGTATATGTCTGAGTTTATCTTATTCTCTAAATGCTTGAATGATTGGCTTTTGTCTTGGTCTAACTTCCTACAATGCTTACATTTGTTTAGATTGGGTCAGGCAGTATAACCAAGTCAATCACCACAGCAACAAAAGCAAGCTTGTAAGCACCACCACATCCAATTAGTCTTCCTTGGGCATCTTGGAATTTTTGCACTTTCTTCTAGTTCACACAAATTTTTATTCATGTATTTACTCTAAAAGACGATTAAAATAAATCACGCAACATAATTTAACATGCATATAGTTCCAGAATTGTTTTGATTTTATTTTAGTCATTTGCCACGCATAGTAAGTTTGATTACGTAATGAATAGAGACTTAAAGCTTGAAGTGCAGACATTCAACTTTTATTTAAAGCTTCATTTTTTCATCTAAATCGGTGGAATTTGATTGTTGAATATTAGAAAACGTACTTTTCAGCCGACAAAAAGTTATTAAAAAGTTGACTTTAAAATGCTTTAATCTCTGAACTATTCACCTCTGTTTTGCAACAGAATCTGTTTGTCTTTCCTCATTCTGAGAGAGAAAAAGAAGAAGGTGGATGTTGGTAAAATAATGGAACTTGGACATCCACAAAAGACAACACTGGTGGATGACTGTTTGGGGCAAATACATTCAACTGTAGTTTTGTCATTAAAACCGTGTATACACAAAGGCAGAAGTGTACTCATCTATAGAGTAACAGAACTAGTATCAATTAAGATTTGTGTGCACATCTGTGCTTGTGTAGGCTGTATACGATACATTACTAGTGCAGTATACAGGCTTGCTTGGATTTTGATTGAAATGCAAATATACAGATGGAGTGTGGCATGTTGCACCTTTTGTTGAAGTTTTCCAGCAAACAAAGAAACAGACAGTGCTATCAAACAATATGGGAAAAAAACAGTGTGTCAACAAAAACAACAAAACTATTAGGTTATTTCTACGTTTCTCTGAAGCATGGAACATATGAGTATTTAATTGTTGGACAGCAAATACTGTAAAACCACTGTCACTCTGCATGTTGCATACAATACTAAAGTATGTTGAGTTTATTGTCGTATGCTTTGATAAATGGATAAAACTTTCTGAATTTGGCTCAGTTCAGCGGTGCAGCCACCTTCACTGTAGTTAACGTCTGGTTTAACCGGCTGTTGCTGTGTTACATTTAACTCCTGTATTGCCCTGTGATGCTGTATCATACCACATTGTGCTGCCTGCAGAATCCCCGCAGTTCATATGAGGCAGAATCAAACCTGCTGCTGGTCATAAAACCATAAATGAAAGGAAAACCATGCAGAGGAAAAAGAGATGCGCCCGTTAGGGCATCTCTGTGGCTGTGAGGCGTACAAGTTTTCCAGGGGCATATGGCCAAAGAGAGGGGCAATGTCGGCCATGGCAGTCACGGCTGCCGTGAAGTTCCTGCCCTGTGGTAGCATGCCGCTGCCGAGTCAATGCAAAGGAAACACTAATCCAATCCCTGATCGGGATGCAACAGCCGATTCCGATAGTCTGAAGCCACACGATTGGCCCCAATTTCAGATCACGTGAGCAGATCAGGACATCCCTAAGTACAGTTGTTAGTAAGATAATGACAACCTGTGTCGTAATACTTATTTCCTCATTGAAATCAAGGTTGATTATCGATAAGGAATCATTTAAAACACATATCAGTCAGAGGAATCGATAATGGCATTGTGTCCAATAAAATTGTATGTTCCCATTCCTACTGAAGAATGCTGGGAGGTGCATACATTCTTACCACACGTTGTTTTTCCTTTAAGCACAAAGTTATGTTGCTTAAGTACCAGTTTATGTGCTAGGAGAAGGTGAATGTATAGTTTTTACATGTATGGATAATTTATTAATCTGGCCCCATGTCTATAATGATTCTAGGAAGAAAGAATATCTTTAAAATGGAGAAAATGAGAAATGTGCCACTTAAAACTGAATGAAAGAATAAGATTAGCCTTGTTTTACTATTGTCATGTTGATTTAACAAAATTCTAAATAACCAATAGATGGTGGTCTTGATTCAAGGCTCATTGCTGAACGGGTATTATTTTCAGTTAGCTGGGTGTCCTGCAAAACACAATTGTGTGTGTGCATTTGGTAGTTTGTAGACATGTTTTATAGATCATTCTGTTTGTTAATTTCGAAATTTATGTTTATTTGGTCTAACTGGTCCTACTACCCAGCCAGGAAGTGATGTTCTGTCCTCTTTTTAAGGAGTTAAGTTTAACTACTCCTTTTGAAGGAACAAGGTTTTATGTAGTATAAAAATATGGTAGTTTTTACTGTCTTTTTATTGTTGTGGAGGTGAACATGCAGTACTGTAACTGTATCAGATGGTGGGAGAGGCATAAAAGTGAAAAATACCAAAGAGGCTCACCAGGCAATTATAACAAGATGAGGATGAAATGTAAGATGTGCGTTTTTTTCTTTTACTTGGATGGTCATGCAGATAGACACACCAGTCTTGCCCTCTCCCACTCACTCTTCTACATGCAAACTCAAAACCTGGTAATTTACTTTGGCATATAAAGACAGAGCTGTCTTTACAGACATGTTGCACCAGAAGCCACCCAGACGGTCACAAATACAGATATGCCAACAGTCGTGACATGAAAAAGTGTGCAGTCCCATCATGTGCTGCATACTCTTCCTATCAAGCCAGTGTACTGCAACTATGTTTATTTCTGCCCACACAGGGCTGTCTCTAAGGTACACTGCTGCTGTGACATTTAGAAGAAATTGGCTAAAGCTAAGATGCATTTTAAGGAGAAAAAAAAAGGTCTCAGTCATAGGCAATTTAAGCCTATCTTGGGGGTGCTGAAGCAACCCTAAGTTGAACCCCAGCACCCCTAAAACTTGAGACAAAAAACATACTGTAATATTGTACATACATAATGTACATTCATAATGTAATATTTTTTACAAAAAAAAAAAAAAAAATCCAACAACCCCCCACCCATCAAAATGTTTTGATCCCACCCACCTTGCATATTTAACATAGCAGCAGTAATAACCTGACTTTGATTTTATGATAAGGATCAATAAGGAGTGACTGAAGAGAAAAAGAGGCACACGATGCATTGTTCACATTGCAGAAGGCTTCATATAAGTGTTGACCATTAACTTTTAAAGGCCATGACTGAAGCCTTGCTTGCACACCTTGAGCACAGCTGCACAGAGACATTAAGTCATAGAGGCTACCTCATCACCCATTAATTAATCAAAGGGTTAATAAAAAGGTTCAATCTTGGCTGGCACACTCAACTCCCTGCTGACCACCCTTTAATCTTACCCTTTAAATATGCATTAGTACTCTCAGCTGAGCTTTAATGGCCATTAGTCCCTCCCCTCCCATAAATCTACACCTTTGGCCCAGTGAAAATGAGAAGGTGTATGTATTGTTATCAAAATCCTCCAGCTGAAATTTTATAGCCAACATGAATCTTTGCTTGTACTTCCTGTTACCTTATGGGGCGATTTTGATTTAATTTGTGCATAGACGATCCAGTGATCTGACTTTCAGAAGATGATTTGAATCAAATGTGAATTTACACATGGATAACTGTGAGCAATAGGGGTGGAAAAATCTAATCGAAACATGAAATTGGAATTTTTGTTTAAAACTTTTATTTTTTTGTCTGTTTGTAAGTTGCAAGTGAAGAAAGTGACCGTTTTCCACCAGATTCAAAACGGGAAAAAAGCATGTTGTCCCAGCCCCAGTGAGTACAATGTACCATGAATTTCTGATGGAAATTCCCCCCACCCCCCCCACCCCAAGACCTAAGTGAACTCAAAATTACCCACAATGCATCTTGAAAAGTAAGAAAAATAATGAGTGTTCATGGTCACTTCTTGCTGGGTCAATATAGACCACAATGCACTCTGATCTGGACTGCGAAATAGTGCAAGAAGGATGCTAACACATCTAGCAGGCAAAAAGAAAAACTGAGTCTCAGGTGGTGTAAAATCCAACATTCAGCCAAGGTTTTCAGAATTTGTTATCATTCTGCTCATCCATTGTGGTAACAGCTGCTTATTCAGATCTATATTTTGATTGATAATCTATCTTGTTTACTCCATGTGTCACATCTGACCTAGAATGACGTACAGAGAATACACTCTTAAGGCTAAACATTTAATTTACCCATTGCAAATGTTGGTCACCAATAGTTTTACTGAATATAAACTGTACTTTGAAAACCACTTTGGATGTTAATTAAGACTACAGGGACAAAAGGAGAATTAATGTACTCAAACACTGTTACTGTTGTTCATTCTTCAGCCCAAATAATATTGTATTTTTAAATATTTCAAAGAATTAATTTTCCACAAAGAAATAACAAAATTGTAAATTATTTAGTTTTTACGTTTTTGTTTCCTAAATATTTCAGTGTCCTATGGACATAAGCATAGCACACACTATTTTCAGGGGAATATGTATGTATGTATGTATGTGTATATATATATATATATATATATATATATATATATATATATATATATATATATATATATCCTGTATATGTATATATGTGTAAAAGCTAGTTGGTACACTGGCTGCCTGCTAAATTTCATTAGCAATTCAGTTTTTTAATTCCAGATTTTAAGCTTTGTTGGAACTGTTTTGAGTGTGCAACCTTGCTTTTAAAAAGGCCTTCATGGTTCATTTCCAGTCTTTCTCTGTTTGAATAGGAAAGTCGTTATTGTGTTAAATGTCATTTTGAGCTTCAATCAAATACCCCAATCTATGATGATTTTCCTCGTTACTCTCCTTTTATTACTCTCTCCTTCCCTCTGTCATGCCCCATATGACCTGAAAATATATTTTTGTCCAAAGGCATTTCTCTTATTTGCAGATCAATTATGAACATATGGATATCCAGGGACTGACAGATGCACAGCCATTCAGTTATTGTAAACAGGCCAATAATATCAATGATGGGAGGCTAAACTGCAGAGGCCACTTTGATTGGCTCTAAACATGTCAATAATGTTTATTTAAGAGACTGAACTGTACGGCCCAGTGTTTCTCCACAGATCCATTTCAATTGTAGATGAAATCAATGTGTTGGGGAGCTTATGTAATTTGAGAGTGAAGTGAGTGGCTTGCCCTTGCTTTTTCAATTTTCACGTTGACCTCTCACAGATCCCCACTAGAATTATAATGGCAAAAATGGAATAGTAACAGTGCTGCAGTGGAGGGGACAAATCTCATTGCACATGGGGAACAAGGTCATCCATTTACATTCTGTATCCAGCTGCAAAGTCACTGTTCAAAGGAAAGGCCACCATTACCAGCTCCCCAGTGGGGGTATCAAGTCAATTCCCACTGTGTACACATGTAAACACACACTCACAACCACACACACGCACACAACCATCTCAGAGAGATGAGTTGGAGCTTTCCCTCTGACACAGATCTGTCCGCACTCCCCTCAATCCCTCTGACCTCACCTCAATTAGTGGGAGACATCTTTGTTTTGGTTGCCGTGCCTAATTAGCATGGTTCACCACTGAGCAAGCGCTTGATGAAATTCATTTATCAAAGGGGGCTGGGACAATGCCTCATGTCACACCATTAGGATAACAATCTCTCTCATCATCTCTGCAGCTCATTTCTTGACGCTGTTTGACAGTTTTGAGTGAGGGAATGAAGGAAGGAGGGAGGGAGGGAAGGGGCAGAGCTGCGCACAGAGGGGAACATCATGTAAAACAGAACGCCTGAGAGAGAATGCGTTTGGACACTGAGCGAAACAGACAAATCATGTTAGCAGGAGACATGAGAAGAAGAGCAAAAAGATTGGAGAGAAATGAGTGATATGGCAGATGGTGGAGGAGAGTTGAATAGTTTGTGAAAGACAAATAAATGAGGGAGGAAAATGAGAAAACGGAATCCTCACAGGTCTCTATGCTGCAGCCTGTTTTCTGCAGACAGATATGTTTATATATGATTTGGCAGCCTGAATCTCCCCATCACAGCTTTCCCAGGAGAACACGGCTTAATAAGTCTTTTGTATATGCAGACTGCTTATAGAGGCCACTGCTGCCATCTATACGCATGTTATATTCAAAGCATCTTTGGCTCTCTAGACAAACACACACCCTCACACATTTTCTCATACCCTCTAAGCCATAAATGTCAATATGAAAAGCAATGCTGGAACATCTCCCTCTCTCTCTTTCTGTTGCCGTCTGTTTGTGTTTTGCTCCGTCCTTTTAGTGAGATGGAATTGTTTATCTAAATTGCTGGAGGATATTGTGAATCATTTTTCCAAACATTATCATTTGTTATTTTTCACATGTTGTGCAAATTGATACACTGGTAAGGGAGGGGAAGGGAGCGGTGGGTAGGGATAGAGAGAAACACCCATCAGACCATCAATCAGAGCGGAGTAGCCCACAATGACAAGTAGAAGGTCCCTGGCATTTTTGACTGACATGATTGATGTGTTTTTGAAGTGCAGGAGGAGAAGGTGTCAAACTTACTTTCTGGCACTGAACAGATAGATCACACGTCACTCTGCCGTGCTCAGTTGGGATCAGTGATACGCTTTGCAACAGTCAGTGCGCATCTACTTCACCAGCCGGGTGTTCCCAGTGAAACGGAGGGTACATGACCAGCATTGTTTTGGCGAGCATCCCGAGGTTGTCACAACAAAACTGATAGCACTTTCCAGTCAGTTATTATCAACTTCCTGGTGTTCTTTACCAGTGGGAGCAGCTCCCGTAACAGTTGTCACTGTGAATTGTTTCTTACTTTAATAAAGTTGAGTTTTTCCACAGACTTAGTCAACATAAAAATGTGTGGGGAAATTGTGGGTCAGCTCCTGTTTTCAGCCTGATCTTGTGGCAAAAAGTGAGAGAAGAACATGGCCTGGGGATTGTTTAGTGTAGTATGTGTGTCATGTATGATACAAGGTTTTGTCTTAGCAGTGTGTTCCTTTGTGTTATTGCACAGAATTTCTGTTGTCCACAGATGTGCCATTCAGATGCTTTCAGCTGCTTTGCACCACTTTACTGTGAGCTTTTCAGCTCTACCTCGAGCGCAGATGCAACTTCTAACTGCCAGTCATCTCTGTCTTTTTACTACCCCTCCTCAGTTTGAAATCCATTATAATACTGTATGTATGCTTTGTTTGTATATTTGCATGTTTGGTCCTGTGCAGTATCTTTTCTGGACTGAGATCTCTCCAGATATATGTTGGAGCCACTTCTCCAGTGTGGGGGGCACTGCCCCCAGTGCTCCAATGACCACAAGCACTACTGTAGCTTTCACCTTCTGTGCTTTCTTCAGCTCTTTCATGCGCTCTTGGTGTTTCTTCAGTTTCTCGTGTTCTTTTTTTACTAAAATTGCATCGTTTGGAATGGCTCCATGAATAACAACAGCTTTCCTCTGATTCGTGAACATAGTATGGTTTGCTATTACCATTTTGTTCATCTGGATCTTGAAGTCCCACAGAATCTAAGCTCTTGGGAGGTGTGTTGCCCATTGTGGCCTAAAGATCTCCAGACCTGTACACTATGCCAACTACTTGCTTATGGTGTTCATCTATTGTTGTTATGGTTGCTACTTGCCTGTGGTATTCCAAGGTACTTCTAATGCAACCTCAACATCTCTTTCTCTCTCTCTTTTTCATATTCTATATACAGTATATATATGTATATGTGTGTGTGTGTGTGTGATATATATATATATATATATATATATATATATATAAGAAAATGATAAGAAAATGTTTGTGATAGGAACTACTTGCATTCATTTATTAAAAAAGAAACGTAATGACTAGTTTTGTTGAGTACTTGGACTAAATGGAATCATGTAATGAAAATGTTCTAATTTTCCAGTGATTAATTCAACGGCTATTTGGTCTTTGATTGAAAATGTTCACTAATGGTATCTTTGTCCATGAGGGAGGATCCAAAATACAGCTGCTTAGCTGTAAACAGAATGTTTAATCAAGTTATGAAGTTTTTTGACCATTGATGTATAAAAGGACGGGCTCTAACGTGGGAACACAAACTAATTAAAACATAGATTTAAAGGGAAAGTTTTTTACTTTAAAAATTAGATGAAGGCAGAGCATAAAATGTGATTTACCGGCCACTGTGACTGATCAACAATCATTACGCTATCACCGCCAAACCTAGTATACTGTACTGTATATCTCACATAGTTTTTGAAATGTCTTGGTTCTACAATGCATTTTAATTTGTATCTGCATGATTCTGAATGGAAGCAGTAACAAAAAAAGCAAAGGTTTTTGAGTAAAAAGTTTCTAGAAAAAGCACATTTACATCTGTAGTGGGACTTTGAAGATGCATGTTTTATTGTGAAAACATGAAATGTATCACACACACAAACCCTGCCTCAGTCACTGCACTCTGTATTTCATCTACTGCTGATCATCTTTGCTCTGTTGCATTTTACTCCAACTATTATATTATTACTATCACCATTGTCTGTCACCATTTAAGGGCCCTTTAGATAGAACGTGGTTTTCACTGGAGCCAGGCGCTGCCGCAGCAGTGAACAGTTACAATGTTTCAATTTTCAACTAATACGGCTCCGTTTCACATCTGCTTTTTAATCACAGCGCCCAGCAGTCGTTCTGCAGACTGGAGCGTTGTGTATCCATGGCAACAAGACGGAAGTAGACATGTGTAAGGCTGTAAAGCGTGGCTGTGTTGTAAACAAAACACACGTGACTGATGGCGTGTGTTGAAGACGAGACACAGTTGGGTGTGGAAAACAATGTTGTCGTGTACTGGAGGAGGCGGATTTCCAGACATACCAGTGCAAGACTCAGTTTGATTCTTGTTGAACCGCAAAGTCCGACTGTACGCAGATATTATCGGCTAACAGCCAGGTAGGAGTGAGTTGTATACATGAGCATTAACGCTTAGCCTGCTAGCCCTTGTTGGTAAGTTCGATCGGGCGCCGGTGAACTCCATTATATAAAAGTTAGCGGAAAACGAAAACCTGTCCGATCTCCGGCTGCCATTGAGATATTAAAGTGTTCCAGAGTCTTGCTCAGCATGAGGGTGAGTAGAAAATGAATGAATATTCTGTGAGTGTACTATTCCTTTAAGAGTGCAACGTCAAAGTGACAGTGTTATCCAAGATGTTATGGCAGAATCTCTCCATGTCTCTGCCAAGTATGAAGTAGAACTTAATCATAATTTTGTAAAACATATTACTTTATAAACAACCAGAAATGATTCAGAGTTAATGCAGTAAATCAAATGAGCATTTCATCTCCACTGGTGAACATTTGCTTGGTTACTGGCATGTCTTGTTTGCTACCAGTCTTCAGAGAGATGCTAACATTGTTGTAGGATATTTTTTAAACCAACAAAACCAGAGATGTCCATTCTGGCTTTCATTTTTCAGGCCTGCATATAAAAGCTTTCGTAATGATTTCTTCAACATTTACCTGCATAAATGAAGGGTGAAGCAAGACATTTGTGTGGTAAAAACCTCATTATGGTTTTGCACTGGACTTGATGAACAGGTTGAAAAGGGAATATTTTATATAAATATGAAAGACCTCTGATCTCCTGGTGGTATTTGACTATAATATGTCAAAATGCTTACTGTCGTGCAAAAACTGACATTAATCCAGTTTTTTTTTCAACCCCCCCCCCCCCCCCCACACAAAAAAAAAAAAAAACACACACACAAAAAAACATCGAGTGTGTTCATAAGTTTTTTGTACACATGATGGGCATTAGGTTTTTTTTTTTTTTTATAAAATGCACAGCATATGGACTCAGCTATTTATCTGTTCATTTTGAGTTGAGGATGAGCTACAACAGGTTAAAATACTGCAAGGTGTTAAAGCCATACCAGCACACGGGGAAAAATGGTTTTCTTTTCATTTTTCATGAGCTATGAAATTTGAAAAATAAGAACATTCATTTTCTTTTTTTCTCCACTCAAGAATTTTTTTCTAGATGCTCAATTTCACATCATTCTCTCTCTTAGTGTAAAAGGTGACAAGGCAACGTGACATTTGAAAAGTGCATTTCCCACTCCGGTTTGTCAATCTGTTCTTTTTCCTCTATGACAGCTCCCCTTCCATCTACAGAGCGCACACACATCACACACACCTTTTCACTGCCCACTGACAATGATGTTCCTGGTTACCATATAGCATGTGTGTATGTTTGACTGGAATGTGACCTCTGCACTTAAATGACACTCTTGCTGGCTTCTGCGTGACATGGGGGCCCATTAAGAGTCAAAACCAACACAAGATCTGTCACATACATCCTGTGATATAAGCTGATAGACATTTAACTGCAACCTCCCAATGACAAGTTGTCAGTACCTGTGTCAAGATGATCGATCAGCAGATAGTCCCAAAACCTCATTCTCCCACCAGCTGTCCCTTCCGTAAACAGATTAAGACTGGAAAACAATCCGTTATATGTTCTCTTGCACATCTCTCCTGTTTGCGTGTTTGGTGGCTAATTGCTCACCTCATTAGTTGTGGGTGTTTTTGATTCGGAGCAGCGGGGGATTCAGCATTATCTTGTTACGATGAGACGTTTTACTGTGGAAGTGGTGACCTTTAAACCTGGAGGATAAATGACCCGGGTCCTGTGGAAAGCCCTGAGTGATCCACTTATTCCCTGCATTCATTTTTAATGGTCTTTTAGGAAAGTGCTATTTACCACCAGCATTTTGGCTGCAAGGTAAACAGATGGATTCTGACAATAAGCGAGTTTCTCTCCACGAGTGTCGCACTCTGCCACATCTCCCCTCTGACAGCATACAGTCAAAGCTGTTTAACCAGAAAAATAAACGGTGGGCATTATAAGAATTCATGTTGCACAGGAATTGGAGAAAATCCCAGCATGATGTTGACAGATTTTTTTTTTTCCTTTGGCAGTCACAAATAATGAGGTTTGCTGTGAGTATTTTGCAGATGGTGGCTCATACAGTTTTCATTGCTACAACTGCCTTGTATAGGGGAGACTTGTATCAGGATGTGGAATAACAAAAAAAAAAAAGCAACTTCCTACTAAAATCAGTTCGTTCTTTTGTCATCTCAGTGCCATTTGATGGTAATGACACACAGACGTTTTTTTTTTTTTTTTAGTCTGCCAAACACATGCATAACAACTACCGTTGCCACAAAGCTGTTGGTGTTGATGTGACTTTGAATGTACACATAAACATCCAATTCATTAATCACTTTCTGCTGATGGCTTGTGATCAGCGGAGTGATTGTGCTCAAGGACTTGTTGAAGGTTGCTGTGTGCAGATCTGTGATTGCTGTGTAAATCGATTATAGCAGCACCTCCCTCAGAGGATGCTGCCAGGCAGCTTCAAGATAGACTTCAGAACCAAAGTGTGTGTTTGAATCATGATTGGATATTAAACACTACAAGCATAGTTTATCTAAATGTCTGCATGCAGCACATGTTCACACTGTCATGTGTCTTAAACCCCCATGCATGCTATCAAATTTCTCTTCATTTTATATAAAGCTAGAGGGAAAAAATAGTTAAGATGCAGCATTTACTGCTCTTGAACAGCTGTAGAATTAATGTCAACATGGTGAGATTCTATCCATGTAAGCCGCCATAATGATCATGAGCACGGTGAAACTTCTTTGAGGCATGTCTTTTCTCTTTTACATACAAAATTCACATCTTTTACTTTCAACCTGCTGAGTTGTGTCTTGGCCAAAAAAAGATGACACGTTGATAGATTGCCGCATCGTCTTGCTGACAGCCTCAGGACTCTGGCCAGGTGCACTCTGACGCTATCCTGTCAGCAGCAGGCAGCAGCTGGAAGAAAGACGGGTATGAAGAGGATGTTGAAAGGGTGAGGGATGTAACGAGGACATGGATCGTGAAAGGACAACGTGGGAAGCGGCTTGAAAGAGAGGGGAGTTCTTTAGAGAGACAACAAGAGCAAAAAGAAAGCGTGCAGAGCCAGGTGAAGTTGTATTTGGTCTTTTGAGGAGGGGTGTTTTGTCAGCTCATAGAGACTCTGGGTTATCTGTCTCCCCCAGCTGTGCCACCCAGCTGTCACACATGACTATGCCTCCTCTCCATCCTGGCATCCTGGCACACAGCTCCTTCTGGCCACCATTACCTGCTTCTGTGTTTGTTCATGCTCCATATTTGTCTGACTTTACATTTGCAAATTATTAGCATGCAAATGGGGCGATTCAGATAAATGTGTGTGTCTGTCCATGCCTTTCTCCACATTACAGGATAGTTGACTTTCTCTCGAGCTAGTGACCAACCTACTGTTCACCCATGAAATATTCGCCTTCTAATTAATCAAGTCAGTATCTGCAAAATGAATATTTCATAGATGAGCTAGACTGTGAATCTGTCTGCTGTCGTTGCCCAGAGGAAACTTCTTGCTTCCTTTTAGACATAAGATCAATCTGCAGCCTTCACTGCTGTTCTCACCACCCCAGCCCCACCGGGTTAGAGCCTCAATTACCCAGAGTCTATCACTGCAAACAGCCACTTTCCAGCCAACCACCTGTGGCTGTTGGTAGTTGCGACTGCAGCATGGCACTGTGGGGGGAAGAACAGCCAAAGCCATGGGCTGGGAAGCCAACCATTGATTAAGGGAATCAGTATTGATTAAGGGAGCAGGGGACATCTGGAATGGACCAATTTATGTCCCTGCATCAATTATTCAAATGGGTGCCTCTGAATTGGATTATAGGACGATCCTCCTGCCATCGTTTCCACCCTTCTACAATCTGCGCCCTCTCACAAAGCTGTTGTCACAACTCTCTGTGCAAGTCAGCTTGATGAATTTGCAAACTTTTCCGTCAAACTGGAAATATACACACAAAAACAAGCCAGAAAAAGGGCAGGTGCGGGCTGGTAATGAGCAAATGGTAAAGAAAACAAACAGCTCACACACTGCAGGGCTCCAATTTTCACTTACTGCAACAAGGATGTGATGTTTCAAGCATCACTGCTTTTCATTAGATTGAGCTTAAAGTTCACCACATGGACCTTGTGTAGGTCACATTGCTCTAATTTTTTTTTTTTTTTTTTTTTAAGATTTGCAGTACTAGTAGTGCATTGGGACAGAGCTAAGACAAACTATTTTTAGTACTAGACTCCTGGCTGGTGCCTATAGCTGATTGTTGGCCCACACTGTGTTAGACTTGTTTCTCAGTTTGCCCTTCTGTCTGTATTGACATCTTGAAGGCTTGAACGTGGTGCAGAATGGTGCAGTCTGCTCAACTATGGGCCAGAGGGTTATTCATATTCATAATGTTGCTGCAGAAGCTGTGCAGCTTTGCTCGCTTATGGTGTGTCATTTTTGGCGGGGGTGTTTGTGTTAATCCCCTGTCTGAGTGCGCCTGGGGGGATTCCTCTTTGTGTATCATGCAGAAGTCGGCTCACGTAGAGCATGCACAGAGTCCAGCTGATGGGCTCCTGTCCATTGTAGACAGGCTAAACATGATGGCGGTGTGACTGAGCCAGGGACAGCAGCCCACAGGTGGTCCACCATGATAGAGGGCTGCCCTTTGTCCGTTGCCCCACGAGAAATACGCATGGCTTTCAGGGCGGAGGACGATTTCTTTCATATATAGTCATAGAAATGCAGCCATATTATTTACTTTTTGTTCACCTTTGTCCAACTGTTCTGTCTTTTACTGTAGGTGATGCACACAATGCAGAAACTGAAAGAATACGCTTGCGCTTGGGCTAACTGGTACAGAACTAAATCACAAAACTACTATAAACTATTTACAAAGTCTTGCTAAAAAGTGAGATCATTGACTCAAACTCAGAAATACTTATCATTTACAGTTAGCCTTGTTGTATTTATAAGCTAAATCCTAAAATGACCTGAGCACTGGAGTTGTCTGTTTTTGTATCCTAACTCCATATGGAAAGACTTATCTGAGGAACTGGAAGAAATAGTGAGACTCAAAGGCTTTTTTTCCACCAAATAGGAGCTGGTGCTGGTCAGTGCTGGTGCTGGAGCCGGTGCTTAACTGGTTCAAGTCCGGTGCTTTCAAAGAACCAGGTCTTCTTTCCACAGACTGAGCCAAGTTTGTGTTGGGACATTGCGTCACTACATTGATGGGGATTTTTTTTTTTTATTTATTTTTTGCATGCTGCATTCTGTTTCCATGTCCCATTACCAAATCCCCATTTGCATATTCCCTATTCTGATTTCCGTCCTTAAATATTTTTCTATTTATTCTATTTTTAATAACTAGCTTGTTGATGCTTCTTTGCTACGTTGGCGATCAGCTGCTGTCCTCTCCCTCCACAACTGCTCGAAGCAGTCTTGTCTCCTGCAACAAGTCATTTTACTCACGTTTTGCAGGCAGACACACCATGGATAAGATTTTATGGGTGTGGGCAGGTTGTAGGTAAGAAAATTTATTTATTTTATTTTTTTGTGGACATGACAAATGTTTGCTGAGGGTATTTGGCACCAGGTTGGTGGTAGGTAACCCGGTTCTGCTTATGTGATTAAGGAACAGAGAGCACAGCTGAAACCAAATAGATATCTTTTTTTATGCCGGCCTCTCAGAGTCTGAAACATCGGGTCTCCTCCTTGGACCTCCTCCACCCCCATCCTCCGACCAAAGCTACGTGATCACTCTGGCCCAGCAACAAAGTGGTGCCAGGTCTCGAACCAGTTTTGAGAGTCAGGAGCCTGTGCTTAGGCAGTGGAAAGCCAAAGAATAGTTTTTTTTTTCTCAGGCTCCGGCTCTGAACCAGCTCTCAAATCGGCAAGGCGGAAAAGGGGCTGAAGTATATCATAACCAAAAGATACTTTGACCACCTAAAATTCTGTGGAAACTGTATTACAGCTCAGTTTGAACTTCACTCCATATGATATGTTTTTCAGTAAGAGGAATTAAAGACAAATCAATTCAGTTTAGATGAGTTCAGTGTGATTGGTGTGAACCTGGTCATGGCAGTCATAGTATGAAATGGTCCTGGCAGTGAAGCACAGAGGTGGCAGTGTGTTGCATCAGCTCCATAGTGACATCTATACATTCCACCATGAATGCTTGGGATTATACTAAAATATTGTCTGTCTGCAGGAGTTTGTCAAAAGAGGAATCATTTAGTGTAATTGGACTAAATTGGGCAGAGGAGTTCCCCAAAGCTCCATGTTGGGGTCACTGCTGTTTAATTACTACATGCTCCCACTTGCTTAAAGGGGAACTCAGTAACTTTTTTACCTCAATAAATGCTTTTCGGAATCCCCGTGGGGCTAAACAAAGTGTTTACGGAGCGATTCAATGTCCCCCCCCCTCCCGCCGGGGCCTCTGGCCTGCGAGCAGCTAAAAACAACTTTGCCTGCGCCGACCCGAGCAGAACTTGCGACAACAGAAACCACTGTACAGTACTCAGGTCCCCTATCTACCGAGCTGCTTCCAGCGCTAATTCGAAGAAAACATTTCTTTAGTTTCACACCACCTAAACACGGCTCCTGGCTCTCATAACCAACTCTTTGCTGGGCCAGAGTGATTCACGTAGCTGCGCTGCCTGGGCGCCGGGTGAAGCATCACTGCTTCAGGCTCAATAATCACTTGTCACGTCCGCAAAAAGTAAAGAAAAGTTCGTATTCTTACCTGCTACCCGCCAACACCAGAGAAAAATATAATCCACGGCATATTTACCCGCAAATCGCGGGTAAAACGTCCCGTTTCAGAAAATACAGGACTTTGCTTTGAGCAGAGGGAGACGAGGTGCTGCTACCAACGCAGCAAAGTAGCATCAACAAGCTAGTAAACGCTTAGAAATATATCCAGCGATCAAAATAGAGGAAAGACAGGTAGAGAAGCCGTCTGTGTGCTGTGGGGGTGTAAGGGGGGGTTGAACACGACACTGAAAGGACGCCACTAGGGGGAGCCCCGAGCTGAAGTTACTGAGTTCTGCTTTAAATTCCGAAAAGTAATGAAATATGTTACCACAACTATAATGATGATACACAAATTTACATAATGATCTCATCAGGAGACGATAGCCTGATCCAAAGACTGATCAGAATAAAGATTAGGAGTACCAGAACTTTTCAGTTAAATGAAGACAAAACTGAAATGAGCCCTGGAATAAAGATGGAAAGTCCGCACTTGGCTTCAAACAGCCGAGGTAAAGACTAACAACCAAGCCATAAATCTGGGACTAGTCCTGGACTCAGACCTGAATTTCCACACGCACATTAAAGCAATTGCGAAATTAGCCTTTGATCATTTAAAGAACATATCTAGGATTAAAGGACTGATGTCTCAGCAGGACTTAGAAAAACTTGTCCATGCATTTACTTTATCTTTAGCAGACTAGACTACTGGAATGCTGTCCTTACAGGTCTCCCTAAATTGTCCATCAGACAGTTGCAGTTTGTCCAGAATGCTGGTGCATGAGTCCTCGCTAAGACCAAGAAAGTGGACCACATAACTCTAGTTCTTAGGTCTTAACACTGACTTCCTGTCTGTCAAAGAATTGACCTCAAAATCCTGCTGTTAGTTTACAAAGCACTGAATGGTGTAGGACCAAAGTACATTCAGAATTCTCTGTTTCGTTATGAGCCAACCAGAGCCAAATCAGCGTCAAGTCTGCTTTCTGTTCCCAAAGCCAGAACTAAACTTGGAGAGGCAGCATTTAGTTTTTCAGCTCCTCACATGTGGAACAAACTCCCAGAAAACTGCAGGTCTGATGAAACTCAGCAGTTTTAAGGTTAAAAACTTTATTTGCTGCTGCCTTTTATCTTATTTTAGTTTGTTTTGAATTTCTTCTGTTTTTTTAAAGGTTTTCTTTTGCACCTTCTGTAATGCTTTTGTTGTTTTTTTGTAAAGTACTTTGAATTGTTCTTTACATAAAATGGGCTGTACAGCTAAACTTGCCTTGCGTAAAACACACTCAAGTTTCTAAAGGAGGAAAAAAGTTAACTAGAAGAGCATGAAGCCTGATCTTGAATGTGGTCATCATTTTTTAATGAAGGGTTAAGCAGATATCCCCACAGAAAATGGCAGCTGAAATCACTCCAGAAATTGGTTTAATACTAATCTCCTTCATGCTGAGGTTTGAGTTTAATCAGTTAACTACAAAAAGCTAAAAGATTTGAATCTGTCAGGAAAGGTGTCCAGACTTTACTTTCATTGGGGGCCTTTAATTTATGCACACAGAAATGCTTCTGGTGTACATTTAACTGTGTTTTTCTCTTTTTTTTATGGTAAAAATAGACAAGCAAAGTAACTTTATGTCTGTAATATCCCATACCACTATGACAGAAATAATTATCTTCTCTGTTCTTTTTAACACAAAAATATACACTTTTACTAGTAAGAATGGTATTAAATACTCTTTTTAATCAATTTAGTGACTTATTGTATTGAATGTAGCTATCTAGCTTATTGCTAACAAATGTTTTGTCATAGTTTGGAGTTGAACACCAGAAAGAGCAGTTAGGTATCCATCTGTGTTGTAGCTCATATATATTTCCATGTTAATGCAGCAGAAGGATTCTTGAAATTGTGCCCATCTGTTGCACAGCTATAATCCATTATCAACAGGAGGAACGTGTCAGACATGTAAGCGGACAATAAAGTAAAAATGAATTCAATGTTCTTCTCAACCAGATAATCAATTTCCTGTGTTGTATAGGCCCACGCAGCTTTGGTAATTCGTGTTTCGGCGAGAGCGTTTGGCACTGGAGCCCTGGGAGCAAATGTGCAGTTTAGAGGGAACTGCATGGTTGTTATTGATCAGGAGCTGAAATGGGAGAGAAGATTTGTGGAGACCATAAAGGAGAGACTTAATGTATGTGTGTGTGTGAGAGTGTGAGAAGAGGCAGGGTTGTTTAAGATATGGGGTGAGGTAGGTTTAACATTACTGGATGTGTTTAGACTCTTAACTGAGCAGCTGATTTATCCAGGAAGTAGTCTGGAGGTGTAACCATCAGCATTTAAATGCAGTTTAGTGTTAACATACTCAACATCATGAGCAGTTAGCTTACCTTGCAATTAGCAGGCGAGTCGTACTGGTTACTGACGACATTCTGAGTGCGACTGAGCTGGTTAGTTTTCAGAAACCTTTGACCAGACTGTCTCTTCATTCTCTATCTGTAATGTTTGGTGGTTTTCTGGAACGCTGTCTGTCTGATTCCCGCTCCATCCCTCCTGCCACCAGAAACGCATGTTTACAAAGACGGAGCAGACGGAGGAGAAAGCACTAATATTGGAAATTGCTTCCATCTGCTTGCCTGCAGTTGTCAATATCAGAGTCCACTGCTGAAATTAGACCTGTCAACCTGTGTCCATGCTGCAATCCTGTCATCAGTCTATCTGTTCTGCCAGACTAGCAGTCAGCAGTGACAGGAGCCACACCAGGAAACTCGTTCCAAAACTAAAAAAATATCACAGATTAGTCTTTGGTTAGGAAGTGAAATACTGTCCATAAGTATAGAATCCACTCTTGCTGTGTCTGGCTGGAAAATATCCTTCATGTAAATTCACTTGATTGTTGTTTTGTCATATTGTGGGCCCAGAACAGCAGCTAACCCACTATCAGTCTGTGGGAGTAAGAAGACGAAAACATCTCACAGAGAAAGCACCAACAGCAGCTGATTCTGAAGACAGTTGCCTCAGAGAAACATGACATATTTTTATAAACACACTGATTTACGTTACGTACAAGCCTGTATCAGTTAATCTGATTTTTTTTCCTTCTGTTAAGTTGAGCTGCTCTGTCAGTTACCAGGTCTTTAGAAAAACGTTGTAAGATGACTGAACTTTTAAGATGCTTTAACCTTTAAAGCTAACATTAACCCTTCAGAAAAATAAAAAGAGCAAGGAGAGCGAGATTATAAAAGATTGAAGCTCTTTGCACCTTTAACAGTTTGACACCTCTGAGTGTCGGATAAATCCCGTCCTCCTCCTCTGAAAGCCAAAGCAGAGATGCATCACACACAGCCGACAGGCTGGGGCCATTAGCCAGACCAAACCATTAATAAGCATGAAGTGTTTTTAAACCCCAAGATAAGTGCAATCATTGTAAATGATGGACATGAAATTTTCTTCTGCGGTTTCCATATGTCAACATGCCATAATGTTCACAGCGTGGCATTTCAGATTCTTCATTCGTTTCCTCGTGTTTTTCTGTCACATTAGTTTCTTTCCTGAATGTGTTTTTATTTGACGGAGCAGCTGATGGAGATGGATATTTATCTTCTGAATTGCTGTGTTGACATTAAACGTAATAGTTTCTTGTCTTAAAGATAAGCCTTTGAAGCTGCAGTGGAGGCAAGGGGGTGAATATGGATGCAGGTCCCCAAAGCAGAAGGTTTAGCCATATTGATCATCCAGCCACATAACCCCACATACCCCCGCCCAGTGATTGCCTCAACGTCACCAAACTGCTCTCCTCTCTTCTTTTGTCCATCACTCCATCTTCACCTTCAAATCTTTATTTTCTCACCATGACCACATCACAGCAGAGCGTGAGGACTTGACGGCTTGGTGGGGGTTTGAGGTTAAAGGGCTTCGGTGATCATGGGGGTGTGGAAAGCCATCCCCAGTGCAAAGCAATCATAGCCGGCTCTCTATCATCCTGCCCCCTCTGCTACCTCCATCCAACCTCTCTCAACCCATCACCCCTCAGAGGTGCCTCTTGCCTCCCCTCCATTATTCCCAGCTCACTAGTCAGAAAATTAGGGTAACACTCGCCAGGTTTCTTTCTGTCCCTCCATCTTCCCTCTTTCTATTTCTCACCCATTACTCCCAGTTCACTGGTTGGTATATGGAGGGTGACACTGGGCCAATTCAATCTTGCGTCCCCGTCAAGCCACTCAGTCTGCTGAAGTGCCGCAGCCTCCTGTCTATATATACCCATCCAGCAGGTTGTCACTCTGTTTTCTGCACCTCACCCCTCCCCTGCCCTCCTATGCTACACACAACTTCCCATTTCCTCATTTGTCACTCCTGTTTTCCATTTATTTTTCAGTCCCACACGTCTACAGGAGGTGTTTCCAAGATATCTTTATTTCACCATGGGAATGAAAAGGTTGTGAAGACTTGTCTTTGGGGTTGTATGTTTTGTGAGATAAACAAAGTGAGGCAAATGAAAATTAATACATCAAAGTGTGTGTTAAAAGCCTTTGATGTTTGACATTGAATGACACAGATTTGAGAGTAAAATAAACCAGTTGATTGTTGAATTGAGTTCACGGCTGAGCTTCTCAGACTGACGTGTGCTTAGAGGCAGAGATTTCCCTCCGTGATTTCCTGAATGGCTTCAAGTGGAAGAAGCTTACAGGTTCAGCTAATCTTTACCACTGCTGCAGTTTTCCAATTATTATGGTGGCGGATATTTGCTTTCCTTGCGTTATAATGACCTGGGTTACATCATGCAAGGAAGCACCTCATTAAAGGAGCAAAGCTTTGCTAACCTGCCTCTTGACAATGGCTGTGCCATTGAGCTTTAGCTCAGATTAGCTGCTAAGCAGAATTTGCATTACTTATGGTAGTAATAGGGTAACTATAATGAAAGGTCCAGGCCCAATGAGCCAGTCTACTCATTTGTTGTAAAAATTGTGATTTGCCAGCAGGAAACAAATGCAAATTGGACCATAAACTGGCAAAGCTCTTGAGATGGAGAAGATAGAAAAGTTGTATGTATTTGACCCCTTGCTGGTTTCTGCTTAAATAGTTTATCCTGAAATGGTGTTAATCCTGAAATAGCTGTTGAGAAGTGGAGTAGCACAATTTAATTTAACATCAGTTTTTGTAAGTTGTGCTTGAACTCTATTATATGCCGTTTCATTGCAAGTCATTTGTAGGTCTTGTTTTGTTCGTTTGATTTCTAATAGGTCTGTGTTTGCTTTTATGCTTCGTTTTAACATAAGATTGCAAAGATGTTTTACAAACTGCAATCAAACACTGTGATGACAATGATTTAACTGACCTGGCTATCACTACTAAATTTCTTCATCTTTGTAAAGCTGCTCTTAGAGGCTGTGTCTGGCACTAGACTGGGAGATCTGAGATGGTCTTAACATTCCTGAACACCAAGTCTGGCTTCCTTTGCATCCTTGTAGTCACAAGGATGCAAAGGAAACTAGATAGTGTGTATGTGCAGAATGGATATCAGTTTATGTTTTGTGATTTTTTGGACACTGTCATTTAGGCATCAGCAATATGAGAACACATGAAGGCTGTACTGGTGATGAAACTGCGGCTGAAATAGATATTTGTGGGTTTTCTTTCTCCTGTTACCAATTTCTACAGTACAACCAGCCATGCAGCCTCTTGTTAGGGGGTCCTGCAGGTTGACTATATTTAGCCGGAGACCCATGTGTTTACACATTAAACTTTTATAGTCAGAATTTTCAAATCCACACATAGCTCAGTTTGGTTCACCTAAGAATAAAAACATCAAAAACAATCACAAAATGGTTTCATAATAAAGTTTATTCTATATTACAAATAGTATTTTGTTCTTGACTGCAAAATAGGAATGCATTATATTTACATACACAGGTATACAATTAATTATAACAAAGTTAGAGAAGCTCGCCTTATATCCCCCAGGTTTTGTTTTATCTCTCCATAACATACTCTTTATCTTTCAAATATGATCTAGTAAAAGTCTTTTCTAGCATGTTTGTGTAACACCTGCTATAACACTGAGCTAGGAGGACAGTTTTAGTTCCTACAAAACGTTTGAAGGTGGAAACTTTATCTGTGCTCTCGGCAACACAAGGTCGCTACAAGCAGACAACCTTTGTTGGAGGGGAAGGGAGTAATGAAAGACAGGATGTTGCACTGGGGGGCAGATTCACAATGACAGCTGAGGACTCTCAGCTTGTGTTATTAACTTTGGGTATCCTAGGCACAGTATATGTTAGCTACACGGAGGAAAGTGTCTTCGCTGATATTGTCTAAATGTGCTTCAGTTGTATGTTTAAAATATCAAAAGACCCAATATCATCACTTTCCAGAAACATATTTGTGTAAATGATTGGCTAAATAAATTGTAGTCAGTGCTTTGTAAATATGTCCCTCTAAGCTGCAACAGCTGACATGAATCTAATGATGGAAATGACATCTTGCACACGTAACAAAGAAAAATCTCACTTGCCAAACTCGTTCTTAAACAAAAGAGTAGTATGCCTCTCCTGCTACATTAATCTGGATAAACCACTAGTACATGTAGTTGCTTCCAGGTGAACATGCTTATTTATGGCAGCTAATAGGGAAGGTATTTTACTACCACACAATATTGTTGCTTTTAGTTGTATGAAGCCACATCTGCTTTGACAAGCAGTTATCTTTTATTTGAAAAGACCGTCACCCTCGGCTCAGGTGATGGTTTTGGGGGGTAAAAACTCTCAAAACAAGATGTTATAGCAGCAGAGACATGAAACTTCAGTAGTATGTTCTGTGTGTCCAAACCGAAGCCACAGTGAAGCCACAAACGCTGATGGCCTGTAATGGAGGATGTGGTAAATGGTGTCAGTCCCTAATAGTTGAAGTATATAAATATCTTGGAGCAAGGCAGTTCCATTTCATACCATCCAAATAGGTCAACATGCAAAGGTATATAATATCTGTTTCATTTAGCATCTACCACTTCAAATAATTGTGAGCATGAGATTCTGCAGGGGCTCAACTGGATAAAGGTTCCACCTTAAACGAAAGTTAGTTTTTCTTACTTGAACAATCCACTTTCCATCTCGATTCTTCCAAGCAAAAGAAAGTTAAAAGAACACATCCACATCATCATTGCAAGGCTTAATTTTCTTATTTTTCTCTTTTTTTTTTTAAATAAGTTTCTTAAATTGTTTACGTTTTACATGCGCTTAAAAAGCCAATAAAGGACCCAAGGTGGACCTAGGCGGTCTTCACACATTCACATCACCACATGGGGCACGTTGTCAAGGCAAAAGAAAGGGCAGAGGTCAAAAGGTACGGAGGGCGCCTCCATCATCACTTTCAGTCGCTTTCTCCCATGGTCAGGGTTCACATCCAACAAGTCTTAACTAATGTTAATGTCCATGATGCGCTCGTGTTGCTCTGCTTTATCAGATTTTTTTTTTTTCCCTTTTTCTTTGAGGCTTGGAGAATGCCGTCCCCTGCCGCCACTGAGGACACCTACACTAATACAGAAAAGAGCGCCTCCACAGTTACACACTCAAGAGTTGGGGTTTTGCCGTATGCAGCTAGCTACCATCTCCAACGCTTGTGCAAAACAGATAAGAAACTGGTATGTCAGGAGCTGGACAGAAGGGTGTGCCGAGAGCCGGAGAGACCCGGGACGATGGAAAGAAAGAAGGATCAGATCACGTCGCCCACAGAGCCTCTCACCTCGACACACTGAGGTCAGAAAAATTACACAGGCTTCTTAAAGTTCCAGTCACAATATTTTGTGTATTAGCAGTGGTTGTCATATACATAGTCCTTTTGTCAGTTCCTCAGTGGCACTTTATAAATACATTTTGACCATTTTGAAAATTTCAAGCTCCTTTGGTTTTTGGCTGACCAGCTAAGTCCATCTCATTTGATTTCTCCACACAAAAGTCTTTTGATAAGAACATCCTGGGAAAGAAGTGCTACTCTCACACACAACAGAGCCCCTTCAGGTAGCAGTCAGCCGTCTCTGGCTATACTGTATTGAATCATTCTTCTTATTTTTACTGATACAGCAGTTTCTAACCCAGTACATCTCAGTCAGCTCTTCCCTTTACTTCTTCCAGGGTTGGTGTTGATATCTGGGCAGTCAGGGTCTTGGGCAGCTGCTGATTGTTTGTGTATCTGTGCGTGTGTGCTTTGAAAGACCGTCGCAGTGGCGACAAGATAGGAAGAGACAGCTAACTTGTGTTTTTGTACTAGCAGTCTAAACACTGTCTTCCAGAGTTGTTTGTGTGCTTTTGTAGAGGATCCAACTTGGGTGGGGCTCCAGGATTTCATCTCGTAGCTTAATTTTGCAGTAGCCACAAAAGCCAAATGGAAGCAGAAATCATGAGCATTTTCTTGACTGTGCGCTGGGCAGGTAAAAATGTGTGAATGTTGCAACAGGCTAAACAGTTAAGTTTTATTTTTTGTCATATTTCAGTAAAGGAAAAGTTCAGAGGAGCAATAATTCTTCTCTACCCCCATCAGTCTTTTTCTTAAATACAACTCCAGCTACATTGAAAGAACACAAGAACATTCTAGGTTTGCCTGGACTCGGCCCAGATTTCACGGATATGTATGCTTTGCTTGAAGGTACAGTGTAAACTTGGCAAACCATCCTTGCATTAATTTTCTCCAGAGGTGTTCATTTGGCTTGCAGTCACCACTTGATTCCATATGTTGAATATAGACCTACAATAAACTGAACTCTAGAGATGGTTTTATCTCAACTATCCTATCTTGAAAAGTTCAACTAATGGACCCAACATTGTGGTTTTCAAAGAATTACTATCTGTAAATTTTTGAAGGCAACATAAAAATGTTTTTCCCCTTTTTTGCCCAGCAGGGGGACTGAAGTATGCCAATATGGCCAGCTTTCAGGAAATCACCCCTTGAAGCTCCCCCTGTGGTGAAGCTGAAGGATGCCCCACACTGCTCTATGGGAGACACCGACCTCAGCCACCAACCACCCCTCACAAATATTCAGGCAAACTAGTCTATGCAGCAGAGTGGATGAGGAAACCAAAATATCTCTCAGGGAGGAAGAGGAAGCAGAAAAAAGGTTGAGGAAGAAGTCATCTCTTAAAAGCGGAGGGAGGAAGTCACATGATGAAAAAGATGGGGACAGGTCTTCGCTCAGGCACAGCTCGGTTTCTGACGGGGTCTCTTCCCAGTGCACCCTGGGAAGTGCGGTTCTCAGCTCTCCAGACTCATGAAGGCCACCACCTGCTCCAGCTTGAAGGCCAGCCTCTGTTTCCTGGCTGAATCATCCTGCTCCAGCGCGCATACGATCTGCCAGCAGTACAGAGAGGAAACAGTCATGCCTTTACTGAAGGTACCAAACACTACAAAACAGCAGGCAGAACTTGTACATGTTGTGATTGACTATCTAAGACAATTGTTAAAATGTAAACTGAAGCAAAATAAATATAAAGAAAGGAGGCCTCCACACTGACTAATATAGAGGTCAGTGGATACAGAAATGATTTTACATGGTTCCTCAGTGCACAACAAAAAAAATGCAATATGGTTCAGTCACCAGACCATCAACACACAGTTGTTGATGGTCTGGTGTAAATAAATCATCCATTTTTTTTTGCATCTAATATCATCCATATTGGTCAGTGTGCGGGCCTGCCCTCTTTTTCCTTTATTTTGTTACCCTTGTGGGCCTTGCACCTGCCAACGAGAGTGCAAAACATTTCTCTGCCTTGAAATGTTAACAGTTAAATATTCCATTAGCTTGGAAGGCTGAAGAAGAATCCAGTTATCATTGTGTGTTGTGCTGCCATTACTGCAGTGGTGAGTCCTAATTACCTGATGTCACATACCGAAGTATTCAGATAATACAGCTATTGTGGCATGCGTGAACAAGAGTAAAAAGAACAGTCTTCAACTCAGGAGGCGGTGGAGGATTTCAGTGTGTAAAACACCTGGCAAGCTTTAATGGGGAGGAAACTGAGACTGTGCAGACCTGGGACCGGTCTACTAACACAACTTATTTAAGGCTACCTTTCCTACAGAACAGGTTTGTATTCTGTCATTTCTGCCCTGATGAGTACACATCAGAATATAAAGAAAATGTCTGTTATCTGCATTCATATTTTTTCTCCCCAGAATTTAAGTTTTCCACCACTGTTTGAATAATCAAGAATGGCACCTCCCTCTGTATTTCTTTGATGCTAACTAGTAGCACTCTTTTTTTTCTGCTCTGGCATGCACAGAAATGCCACCAGGGCAAAGATTGAAGGACTTCTGATATTTCCCACTTTTATACATCTTCCCCGGCTATAATTTTTTTTTTTTTTTCCGGCACGGCCATCCCTTTGTTATCACCCCTCTAAACTTTTTTTTTTCCTAATTTTTTTTGGGTGATATTATAAAAGCGAGAGTTTTTTTTTTACGGGAGAGAGAGTGTATGTGAGAATAAGTGTAAAAAAAATACTAGGGGGGGGGGGTTATTGGTTATGCTCCTTCCTTTTATATTCTGAAGCTGTTTTTCTTCTTCCATTAGGAAGGTTCATGGAACGGCCCCCTGAAGTCGGATTTCCCACTCGGAAGCTCCGAGTTCAGATTTAAAAATGGGTACGCCCAGTGTTAGAAGCTCCTGTAATGTTACTTTATTTACACTTCTTACTTATATTTTGTTGCATAAATCAGTCGTACATGTAGTATTGGTTTATATAGATATGGGGGGAAGCTGCTGTAGTATAATTCACATTTTTCATGTGGTATATGTGAACTACAACGCCAGCTGTGCCAACAACGACTAATAACAGCCTTAGCAAACACGTTTTCCGACCGGTGAGCTGAAACTCAAGTTGGTCGGGTGTGACGTCACCCCCCGGTTCCCACTTCCCAGGAAAATGGAACGCAGCAATACACCTGGACACTAGTCATGCACTCCTGAGTTGGTCTGCATGTGATTACTGTTCAGACGAGCTGCACGGCAGGTTAAAAGATGCTCGTGTGGAGCCTCTGCAGGGGAGCAGCGGTGTCACAAACCTGACAGAAGCGCATGACTATAAATCCAGTTTATAAAACAGCGACAAACAAGTGATGACGGGGACTGATTAACTGTCAGCGCAAACAGGTCGTCGCGCGCACCGCGCATGTGAACACAACTACACTAGAGACGCAGCAACAGTGAATTAAGAGAAAACAGGAAGAATTATAAACTGGAATCACAAACGTGAGTTTTCTCTGAGATAAAAGACATGAACAACGTGAAATGTTCATTAAAGTGCTGGTTTCTTCATGTTGGCTGGAAGCCGGTAGAGCTGAAGCTCCTCTCAGACATCCGTCTGTCCGACTATCCAAGATTCTGTTTCATTCATTAGTGAGATCTGATGTTCACTTTTATCAGGAATAATTCAACGGAGAGATTAAAGTTAAGCCAATGGGAATATTAAAAAGTAACAGAATTATTACTTTTCCAAGTGATTATTTATTTTAACAAAGCTGAAACTCTGTTATAAACGCTGTTACTTTTGGGAGATGGAGTTAGTACAGTAACTATAATTAATGACTTTTGTAGTAATCACAAAACATTGAACAAACTCACTGTGTAGTTTTTATTAGAGATTTCTCAGGTTCAACATCCAGGAGAGGATGCTGGACACATAGTTTTAATGTATGTCATTGTTGTAAAAGTAAAAACTTCTTTAATTCATAATATTAGTTTTATGCATTTTAAACTATCAAATGTAAAAATCGCAAAATTTGTCTGAAAAATCGCAATTAGGTTTTTTGTCAAAATCGTGCAGGCGTACCAGCGGTTAAGTGTCACACGTTTTTTCCTGACAAGTCAAATGAAACTTGGCAGTTTTCCATCGGTACAGGGATGAGCCACGAGCGCTCATGCATTGAGCCAGATTTCACTCATATAAGTCTAGCATTTATTTTCAGTGGGGAAACTCTGGATTCTACCTTTAATATCCGACTGTAAGCCAGGACAGATCAGCCAATGGCAGCTTTGCACGGGCACAATTGATTTTCAGTCTGGGTGTGGAACAGAGATGAACACCTACTCTAACGGTAGCTGAGAGGAACTGCGGTGCAAGGACAGGTGTTACGCCAGAATGAGCATCCCTGCAGTATATTTATTAATGAAATGACTGAAAGTCAAAGCAGACAAATAGATTTATGATCTCCACCACCCTTGAAAACAATGGCTGGCTGCCTGTTGATTTAGGAAGGAAGAATAGTCTTTTACTAGTGTTTAGACTGTACAGTATACATCCACTAAACTCACAATATTTACCAATGATTATGTTCTCTCAGAAGTAAATAATGCTGGGCACAGTGGGTAGGTGTATATTTTGGCAGCTCCCTCCCACTTCGACACAAAACAAGGCCTCCCGTGACTGCTTTTGGATGGGGAAGGGTCCTAATAACGATACTACATCCTTTCACATCTGCCTCCATAAGTTTACAATATCAACTTAAAAGTTGCTAGAAGGATCTGAATGCTCACTAAACATAACAGCAAAGGTGGGTCTAATTTTTTGGGGGCAGCTTAAGGAAATAGTGGCATACAGTATGATGCTGCAAGCCAAAAGACAAATCTGCAGTCTCCAAAATGTGTTGTGTAAAGTGTAAATGACAGCATCACATACCTCCTCAGTGTATTTTCCCACATAGGAGTAGATCTCACTGAGAGAGCTCATGGTGTTGAACTCATTCATGTGCATCCGTGACTGTTCCGCCAAGTAGGCATTCATGTCCTGGTCACTGATCACTGGCATCTTGCTAATGTCCGAGTAGTACCTGTTGAAAGATATGAGGAATAACCCCAAGAGACAGCTTTAGTTCTCTGTAGATTTTTACCTTTTAGCCCATTGTAGCAGCTCTTTGAAAACATTTAATTCATGCATAAAGCCACATGTTTCATGGTAAAGAGACAGAAATGTAGTTGTCATAGTTACAGAGAGGCCTTCAAATTCAGCACCACAGCAGTAGATGCAGTGAAGAAAAGGCAATCAGTCACTGTCAGCAACAGCTGTGTTTCTCATATCAACTATGTTAATTAAAGCTGCTTATTAACATATTAAATTCCTGCTGCTGCTGGAGGACAGGCCCAGTGTACATGTATAGCTGGATCATTGCAGGAGTGTGAGTGAAAAACAGCATTGGCCAGAGAACAAGTGTTTAGCCAAAGGAGAAAGCAGGTGGGTGTTGCTCACAGAGGTCATACCCATATCAACACCTGTTCAGTGATGGGGGAGGCTGTAATGGGAAGCTTTAAGCGGGGGATTGTTGAAGTAGAGACCAGGTGTGCTTGTTTCCTTTAAGAATTTATTTTCAGACATTAAAGGATAACTTTTTTCCCCAACCTGTTTATATGTGCATTTACTCACCTGTAAAGTTTCTGTATCACTTTGACTCCTTCACAAGATAGTTAATACGTGGTGTTGCCCTTCGGCATACATTCATATAAGGGAAGACTGCTTAGAGACCAGCTTCCACAGGTACTACCCAAAAAATTAGAATATCCTTGAAGTGCAATTTACATATTGTATAGATAAATAATATGTAAATCAATATATTTCAAGCTTTTATTTGTTTGGATGTTGCTGATTAGGACTTGCAGCTTTAGAAAACCTCAAAATCAAAAACGCAAAAAATTTGAATATTGTATGAAATTCATTATAAAAGGATTTTAAAAGCAAAAAAGTCAGGCCTCCTAAAATAAAATCTTGCATCTGTACTTGATATTCGGTTTGGGCCCTTTTGCACGAATGACTGCCTTAACCCGGCATGGCATGGATGCTACCAGCTTGTGGCATATCTCAGCTGTTGTGGAAGATGAACATGCTTCCATCACAGCCTTGAGCTCTTCTTTATTGTTTGGTCTCTTCCTGTTCAGCTTTCTCTTGACAATGCTCCACAGATTTTCGATGGAGTTCAGGTCAGGTGAGTTTGCGGGCCAATCAAGCAAGGTGATCCCACGGTTGTTGAACCAGGATTTTGTAGTTTTGGCAGTGTGGGCAGGTGCCAAGTCCTGCTGGAAGATGAAGTCTGCATCCTCATACAGCTGGTCCACTGAAGCAAGCATGAAGTGCTCCAAAATGTCCTGCTAGACGGCTGCATTTATACTGGCCTTAATGGATAAGTTTCTTTTTTTTCAACCTGGACCTTATTTCTAGGAGTTTTTATGTGCACTTACTCCCCAGTAACATTTCTCTATCACTCTCACTCCTACGCGAGATATTTAGATTTCTTCGCGATCAGCGTATGTCCATATAATGGGAGGGAGCGGGGCAGCCAGAGCAGGCCTCTATATAAGGCATTATCTGCCGCAAAACTCCTTTATTTTCATCAATACTTTCTAATGAATGAGTATCATTGAACTGTGACGTCAGGTTTTGCTATTCGTTTGTTATCGGGGTCGTTCAACACACTACTGGCCGCGCATTGCCGTGGTGCAGCTGAGAGCCGGAAGTAGTTTACCGGACGGACAACAACAAACCCAGCACAACTCATTACTCCTGCTCTGTGACGGTCGGCTAACCAGATTACTATCGATACTACTAGTTTTGAGCAACATGGCAGAATATCTCTCTGATTTTGAAGATGATAACAGCGACTTTGAATATGATTAACATCCTTATCAATTTGAGCCAGAGAACAGATGAGGAGCTCACTGAAAGGAGGTGGCGGAAGCAGAGAGAAGAACAGCTGGCCAGAGACCAAGACACCGCTGCACGTCGGCGAACAGATGATACCTGGTGGTGTACGTGTGGACAATGCTCAGTTATGGAGGAGTTAACAGAGGAGGAATGCCTTTGTTGCTCAGAATGGGGTTTGAGACCAGGAGATAAGCGTGTGGATGTTTCCAGGATGTCTCACTACGATAGAGGATTTATCTGCTCTGATCAACTGGACTGTGGTAGAGACTTTTTTTCGTATCCCCCCAAAAAACTGGGAGACCCAGCCAAGGCCTGCAGGACTGAACGGGCAACTTTCCATTAAGTAGTGTAAACACACGTCAAAACGTGATGAGTTGTGCTGGGTTTGTTGTTGTCCATCTGGTAAGCTACTTCGGCTCTCAGCTGTACCACGGTAACGCGGGGCCAGTAGTGTGTTGAACAACCCTGATAACAAACGAATAGCAAAACCTGACATCACAGTTCAATGGTACTCGTTCGTTTGTTCATTCATTAGAAAGTATTGATGAAATTAAGGGAGTTTTGTGGCAGATAATGCCTTATATAGAGGCCCGCTCTGGCTGCCCCGCTCCCTCCCATTATATGGACATACGCTGATCGTGACAAAACCTAAATATCTCACGTAGGAGTCAGAGTGATAAAGAAATGTTACTGGGGAGTTAGTGCACGTATACACTCCTAGAAATGAGGTCCAGGTTGAAAAAAAATCAACTTATCCTTTAATGAAGCACAGAGGACCAACATCAGCAGCTGACATGGATCCCCAGGTCATCACAGACTGGGGAACTTGATACTGACCATCTTCTCCAGGCTGCTGTCAGCCCTCCGGCTTGTACACAGTTTTCTTCCACACTTCTTCCTTCCACTTAACTGTCCATTAATGTGCTTTGAGACAGCACTCGGAGAACAACCAGCTTCTTTTGCTATCACTTTTTGTGTTTTTCCCACCTTGTGCAGGGAGTCAATGATGGTTTTCTGCACAACTGTCAGATCAGCAGTCTTCCCCATGATTGTGAATTCTTCTTAACCAAGATAGGGACTTTTTTTAAAGGCTCAGGGCACTTATGGAGATGTGTTGGATTACTTATCTGATTAAACTGTCACACTCTGAGCCTATAATACTGGAGCTTTTGACAGTATTCCAATTTTTGAGTTTTTGAATTTAAAGTTTTCTTAAAGGGGAAGTTCAGAATTTTTGACATAGGGCCTCATTTACAAGTGAGCCAGAATACTACTTATCACTGAAGACGGTTTCAACATATTTCATCCCGTTATTCTAGTTCCAGGAGGTTGCTGATGCTAATGCTAGTGGAAGTCTATAGGAATCTGCTAGCCTGTCATTTAAACCAATCTTATCCACTCCAGAGAAGATCTGAGGCAAATCAGCAAGCCTATCTGTGTAAATGCCGTATTAAACTAGTAAACTCATGTGTTAAACTAGTAAAACTAGCCTTGTATGACAACTTTTGCATTACATATTGAGTAACTAGTTTCTTACCAGCTTACTACCTTTGTCAGTGTATTTCAGTTCATAAAGACAAGGTGACAGTTAGTTTGATGGAAAAAGTTCGAAATCATCTTCAAAATCCGACATATCCTCATGCCTTTCAGACGTGGCCATATTTCAGACTTTATATTTGTGTAATCAGATTCCTTCATGCATGTAGCAGCTGATGACATCACTCTGCTGCCAAATACAGGAAGTAAATCTTTGTAAAGTTTCTCAGCAGCAACAATCAAAATGCAACGAAATGCAGGTTAGTTTTATTTGTAACATTATTCTGTTAACACTGCATTTACACAGATATTCTGAAGTTAGAAATTATTTGCCTCGGATCTTCTGTAGAGTGGATAAGATAGTTATTAATGACAGGCTAGCAGATTCCTATTGACCTGCACTAGCATTAGCATTGGTGACCCACTGGAACTAGAATAACGGGATGAAATATGTTGAAACAGTCTTCAGTGATAAGTAGCATTCTGGCTCACTTGAAAATGAGGCCCTATGTCAAAAATTCTGAACTTCCCCTTTAAGCTGCAAGTCCTAATCAGCAACATCAACACAAATTAAGGCTTGAAATATATTGATTTGCATATTATTTATCTTTACAATATGTAAATTGCACCTTTTAATTTGAATTACAGAAATACAAGAACTTTTTCCAGATGTTCAAATTTTTTGGGTGGTACTTGTACATAAGGCATTATCTGCAGCAA
Organism: Atherinomorus stipes; assembly: GCA_023101725.1. Classification (NCBI taxonomy): domain Eukaryota; kingdom Metazoa; phylum Chordata; class Actinopteri; order Atheriniformes; family Atherinidae; genus Atherinomorus; species Atherinomorus stipes. The sequence goes on along the minus strand of JALJCO010007519.1, from coordinate 263,351 downwards.
AACCCCTTTATTTCATCACACTTTACGTAGAATGAATGAATGAAGGAGTACTATTGTCCTGTGAGTTCAGAGTTTACTCTCTGTTAGATATTGGGCTGTTTCTCAGGATTCTAACGGCCACGCTGTGTGCTGTGGCAGTACGGCTGACGAGAACAGCTCTCTACCTAAACACCAACAAACAACAATCGGCGAAACTCTAAACTCACAGGACAATAGTACTTCGTTCATTCTACTTAAAGCATTGATGAAATGAAGGGGTTTTGCTGCAGATAATGCCTTATATAGAGGCTGCCCCGTCTCTTCCATTATATGGATGTATACCAAAGGGCGACTCAACGTAATAGCTATCTTGCAAAGGAGTCAAAGTGATACAGCAATTTTACAGATGAGTTAGAAACTCCAAATAAGGTCCAGGTTGAAAAAAAAGAAAGTTATCCTTTAGGTACCCAACTGTTTCCATTGCTGGCAAAGAAAGCTAACAATTCCTATATTTTAACAAATTAATGCCTTCTGCTTCATGCACCTCTACACTGTCCCAACACACAGACCCTTTGTACTGTAGCTCTCATGCCCTGGGCACTCTCATCCATCCCCACTGAGTTGTAATTTGGGTGAGATTTCACAGCACATAGATCAGTGCTATAGTCGCATTGCATTTGTTAGCCTGAAACACAGCTAATGCAGGTTTCTCCCTCTTCATTTATCTAGTGATTGGTGTGTGCATGTGTGTCTATGGACAGCTCACCTCTCAACCCAGCTCTTGTAGCTGGGGATGTCCTTGGCATAAAGCAGCTTGTTGGAGGGTGAGTCTTTCCCAAGGCGGTGTTCTGAGGTGGAGCAGGAGTCCATAAAGGTCTGAGCCACCACAGACAGGCAGGCATCTGTGATGCTGCTCTTGTGGATGTCAAACACAAACTGGGGGTTCTTGATCACATTCACCCAGAAACGCAGAGGTAGGCTGCACAAAGTTGGAACAAGAGAGCAAAGTAGTTCAGTGGCAAACTATTTACAAGCTGTCAAATCAAAGCCCTCTTTTATATACCAAAAGCAACACAAGTCTTCACACTGTACACATGACTCGTATTTCTCTCTTAAATTGCTATTGGTTACAATAAATGTGTAAGTGGGTTTCATGACTTTAAATGTCTGATTTGAGACACTTAACATGTGGGACACTCCTTTTTTGACCATAACTGAATTTTTAGTGTAATCCGAAAGGGAAATATCTGTTGAAATTTGGAAGAGCTAATAATCAGTTAATGAACAGATCTTATTCAGCTCTATGTCAGAGACACAATGCTTAACTAGCCATTCAAACACATGAACAGAGAGCATGAAGGAAAACAATTCTTTGTGTCCAGTTGAACTGTTTAGAGATTAAGTCTCTAAATGCCATTTTCAAATTTGCTACAGTCAGCTAGTCAATAGGCATGTACATATTATCCGCCAGAGGGAACGAGGATTCATTCACTTTGCAAAGCTAGTACACCAGCCCTGCTGGTGCTGCTGTGTGCTCAATTCAATAAAGCCTTTATCTTAGAAGCCAGGTGGTGGCTGGCTCTCATTTTTTCCAACCCAACAGTGTCCAGTGGTCCTCACTAGGGGCTGCACGGTGACACAGTTCATATTACCTTGTTTGTGCAAGAGGGTCTATTTTGTGCCTGTCCAAAATAATAAAAATATACAAGTCTGTTTATTTGCTGGCCTTGTTTCTGCCAAAATGAGGAGATATGGGGCCATCTTTATCTGTGTGCTGCAGAAAAAGGGGCTCAGGTGGTATTAAGAAAGAGCTGAGTGTTCCTTGGATCACCGTATCTTTACTACTCTCCGGGCTATATGTTTTTAGCTGATGCGGCAAAAAACAATGAGACACTGCACCCTCATATAGACAAAAGTTTCAGTGTGTGGCAGAAAATCAAAATAAGAGGGGATCTCTCCCCCCCCCACCCCACCCCACCCCACCCCAAACAAAAATGCAATCATTCACCGCTGATGATCCCCATTACACACCCGCTCCAGCACAACCACCCACAAAGCAATTCAGATGTACAATCTATACAATCTAACAAAAGAGGATTTGGACCTGGGTAAGAAAACTCAACATTATGATTTCAATATTAATCCTAGCAAAGAATCTGGTGGGATTAGAGGCAGAGATCAAAGGGAATCACCACTGCTGTGCTGCCTTGATTGTTGGCAATCTGCTGTTTCAGTGGAGCATTAGTTGCCATACAGATGACGCTCCCTGCACATTTCATTTGAATTGTGTTGAAAATGACCACGGTCGTATCTACATATTATCCACTGAAAATAGGCAAAGCATAGAAATTCTGCCATTAACTCATGCTGTGCAGTTTTAAAAATATGGATGGTGGCTGTGATCGGCTCTTTTGGTCAGGGATTAGGTTAAATATCAGCTGCCAAGATCAAGGGCATCTCTTCTGGTTAAAGAATCCTGCTGGCCAACACAAAGAGAGACAATTCATGTGCAACTACAAAGTGCAGGTAATTGAAACTGTAATGTATATATATATATATATATATATATATATAAATAATGTACATATCCACACTACTCACAAAAAGTTAGGGGTATTCAACTTTCAGTTATAATTTCAGGAAAATGTCAAATGGTCACACCTTAACGATATTATATCATGAATGTTGGACATTTAACTGGAATTATGATGTGGTAACTCCTCCATCTCAAACAGCTTATTGAAAGAAAAGCTAACAAAAATGCTGACTAAACCAAATATCCCTAACTCTTTGTGAGTAGTGTGTGTGTACAATATATATATATATATATATATGCAACCGTCCAAGCATATAAATTATGGTGTTTTAATTATGATAATTTAAAAATAAAACATCTTGGCATAATTTTATGTTTAAAATCTTTCAAATGAGCCAACCTTTATTAAGAGTAATTGTGTAAAGCAGGGGTGTCCAGCTCCGGTCTTCGAGGGCCACAATCCTGCATGTTTTCCATGTCTCTGTTCTCCAACACACACCTGACTCAAATTCATAGGCTTTTAGATTAATTTAATTTAAGTCAGCTGTGCTGGTGCAAGGAGGCGTGGAAAACAGTCAGGAAAGCGGCCCTTGAGGACAGACTTTGGACACCACTGGTTTAAAGCTTTTGAGATAATTTAAAAACTTGTGTCCAACAAAATGTCAGGGTGGCGCAACCATAGAAACATGACTTGAATTGTATAATAAAGAGGTTGTAACAGCAAACATGATCTTGCTGCAGCCAGAAGATCCCAAGTAGACTTTAATGGTGAGGGAAAAGGTTTACTATTCTCGATAAAATATGGATAAATTCAGCTTTTCTCCAACTCAGAACATGCTATTTTATCATAAAACTCTTTAATTTAGTTTAAACATATGTGTCAGCATGCTAGCGAATACTAAAGCTAATGTAAAAGTCCAAGTAGATACTTGCCAAAGATTTGACATAGCATAAATCATAAGAAAATACATACATATGTTGTAGATAATTGGTTGCGCCACCTGACATTTTTTTAGCACAGAAGATAAAAATACAGTTAAAAAAAAATGGATTTAAACACTTAGAAATGTAATTTAAAAAAACATGGCTATTTTTAACACATTGTTCCAGACTCAAAAATATGTTTTTCATCCATTTTGAGAAAACTTTTTTAAAATCTCTTTTGGGATGCTGCATTTGTCACTGGCCCATGTACACACACATACATCTCAAAAGCGTTAGACAGATTTCCTCACCCATAAAGGAAACACTGTTCACCCTGCTAAACTTCATTTATGAAAGTGTAAAAAGAAATTTAGTTGTTATCAAGACAAGAACCAACTATAATTTGTGTTTATGTTTAACCAAAAGAGCCTTTTGACATTTTTATGGCTGAACTGAGCTTTCAGAGAGTGCAACAACTTCTGCAAGATGCTAAACAACCACTAAACATGTGTACATGTGGAAGGGCACTCATTCATTAAACAACTTTTTGTGTTGATTCCAGTTTGGAATTGAATTGATTCACCACTGATCATCAAAATAGTCCAGATGTTTGGATCTTTTCCATCTTCCTTTGAAACATTACAACAATAGCAAGAAATTGACCAAAGACTTCAATGATCTTCTTTCTAAGCATGTTCTGGTGAGCTCTGTTCAAATATGGAGCTCGTTAGGCAAAAATGCAATTATTCATACGAATGACGCATTACAGTCCATTACTAGAGCGTAAAGTGGGCTGCATGTCTGTTATAATGGTGCTGTTTACAATCTGAGCAGGGTGGGACTGCAGTAAGACTTAGGAGGTGATGATCTGCATGTATCTGCCAGTTTTGCACAGTAATTAAAATTCTGTCTGTTCCATCCTGACAAGACAGACAGACATGCAAACACAGAAGAGCGAGGATGAGAGCAGACGCCGACACACTGCCATTAATCCAAAGGATACCATCTGGAGATGCTCCGGCAGCCTGTGACTCATGTACATACACGCTGAATATGAAGCAGAACTCAACACAATGCAGAAACAACTGACTTTAAAAACTAATTTAAACATTGTGCAAACAAATCTAAGCATTTGTCCCTTATTAAACATTAAATTACATGCACAGGAAGGAATAGCATCATCAGTTGACTCTTATGAAACAAGAATAATTGTAAGCTGATCCAATATAATTTCTTGGACTGGAATAAATCCACAATGCCATCTTTAGGTCTGTTTCAGGTTGTAGAGTTTGCGCATGTTGCAAAGAATTACAGTAAAGGAGATCTGAAATGTAGTATGCGGTTTTGACAGCGAGCAAAAATCAATCTAGAAGCAGCTACAGAGAAAAAAAAAAGCGCACACATCCCAAGTAAAGAAATGGATGGCAGTCTGAGTTTAAAAAAAAAAAAAAAAAAAAAAAACCCTCTTCACTAAGAAAGTTGGATAAAAAAATACTACAGGAAGAGGCTTATCTGGGGAACATACTGATGGAGGGAAAACCCTGAAGGTAAGGTGGGGGTTCTCACTGCAGTGGCAGTTAATGATGTGTTAGATGACAACAGGACTGTTGGGCTTAATGGAACAGGGGCGCAGCTTGGGGGGGGGGGGGGGGGGCAGTGGCATGATTATTTTCTCCCATAAGACAAAGTGAGAGCTTTTGTCCCAGCTAAGATTGCAGTCTTTTGTTATATGCATATGCGGTCACAGTGAGAAGCTAAAGATGCAGTGAAATGCTCATCTCACACAGGGGATATCTGTAGCGGCATCAGTGTCAGCTGTGTCTACTGTAAGTGGCTTTTTGTCATAATGCGTTTTGGTGAATTGCTTTTCATTCACAGAATTTTGAGAGCCCATTAAAAGTAGTGTAACAGCAACCTCTTGTGCTGTCAAAAAACACTTAACACACTGCAAATGTTCTAATAATGAAGACACACCAGAAAAAAAGAAGAAAAAAAATAAAACCCTACCAAAACTACATTAAGCAAATAGTTTTTCTCATGTAGCCTCCCCAACCCCGTCCTGTCTATTTGTCCCTTAGTACACACAACTTTTTCTCTCCCATCTCTGTAGATCTTCTGAGCTGTAGATCTTAAGCTGACTGATGCATGCTGGGATCTTGGCAGAGGCTACGAGGCCAACAAGATATTAGTGTGCATTTAACTCCCACTGTGATCACTTCCTTTTCTTCACCTCTTCATTTCTCTTCTTTCTCCATCCTAGCTCTGGGTTGGTTATTTAACCTCAACTAGCATTACAAGGTGGCCTCACAGAGGTCAAAATAGTCTGAATTAATAAGCTGATATTAATTTAGAGGTGTTCTTGTGCACCTGGAAGTGCATATTTGTCACTATGGAGATTTCCACGGTGACAGGCATTTTTTTGGCATGGTAACCCATGATAATAGATGGAGAGTCTTGGCAGCCAATTGGATTAGCCCCTTGTGGTTGGGTTTAATGAAGATTACACACCCCTGTGGTCAATGGATATTAGGAAGGGAAGAGGCTTGTGGTGAAACTTGGCACTGACTGGGAAATGCCATGTTCAATGTGCCAAAATGCACTGGCTGTACTGGAGGCCATGAAAGCAGCCATCCTGGGATACAAATAAGTAACCAGAAATGACCTTCAAAGTGGCTGCGTTGATTATTTAATACCATTATGTCTTGTTATGTGCATTCAGACTCACCAGTTGCTCTTCCATGTGTGTCGCACATGTGGGTCGTGGATGTTGTGTTTGTCGGCCTGCTCATCCAGGAAGTCAAACATGTATTTGATGGCCAGTGGCAGAGCGCTGCCTCGATGCGCTGTACTGAAGATGGTCTCAAACAGGTCATCCACAAACTTCTGTAACGTACCCTGTTAAGCAGGAAAGAGGAAAGGTCTGAGTAATTCTGTCTTTGTTGCTGCTGCTGAGTGTCATTAGACATGGCTAAAGTCTGCCACAACGGTAAGTGCTTCATGTTAGACTTAGACATTTTTTGCAAAAACTTTCAAGACTTACATCTAAAGTTTGTTTCACCTTTATGATCATCATGTTACATTTTGAGTATTCTTAACTGTGTGCTACCATTTGATACTTCAGAGTTGGTATGGGATGTAACTATGATGCATATTTGCCGTGCCCTGATTATTGTTCTGCTCACTATTATGGGTGATGTACTTGTTCATCCCATTTTTACATCCAAAGAATTCAAAGCTTCTTGTAGAAAAAGTGTCAGAAGTATCTTTTAACACGATCTAGGCCAGATAGCTGCCAGTAAGCTACCTGACAAAGTACTATAATTGTTGCATGTAAAATAGATTCTGCTCTCTCAACCAACTTAAATACTCTATATGGGAGACGTAGTTACTGAATATAAAACTTTAAATCTGGCTTTACAGCATCCTGCCTGTTTTAAATTTAAGGGTTACAGTCTAAGGTTAATGCTAAAACTGGCTTCTTGCACATCACGTAGGGCACTCTACCTTCACTCATCTTACAGGGCTGACTTGTGTTCAAATGACCTTCCTTCCCATGCCAGGCTATGGTGATGTTACATATTGATCAGCAAACAATTTTACCTCCCAGAAGCTTCATGTAATGTGTGTTATAGATAATATTTAGTTCTTAATGACTTGCTTGGTTAAATAAAGCTGAAAACAACAACGTAAGATGCATTTACAGTTTCAACATATTAAAGCAGTATTGTATTGACACAGATCATGACTCACAAGGCCAGTGAATGAGATTCCCAGTGTCTGATTCATTTTATGACAGAAAGATCGCCATAAGCCCTGAATATGTTTTTTCTTCCCTTGTGAGAGTTTATGAGTTGTTCAGCTTATTTAATTTTGTACCCTCACTCCCATGTTTATGTGCCTGACTCCTATCTCATGGACCTGGCCACTAAATCTGCTTGCAGCTTTGATGGAGGAAATTGTTATTTCACAGCTGACTTTTAATAATATCTGAGAACAGGAGGCGCATCTCCTAAGCCTCTTTGTGCTGCCGGATTAGCTCCCACGCTGCACCGTTGACCCTAATTTGATTTAATGTTGGTGACTTTAAGGAGGAGGAGGAGAGAAGGGAGAAGAGACACACAGAGTGAAAGAATCTAATCCTCTTGTAAAGAATAAGTTGATGGGATGCATGGGAGAAAGCGAGAGCGAGAGGTGGAAATGAAACGACAGAGGTTTCCTATCAGAAAAAGAGGCCATTGAGTGTAGCAGATGAGGTGTGTACAGGCACTGGCAAATGAAAATCCAATTTGGTTGGAGCGGGTGACCAAATCATGGAATCAAGAGAGGTAGAGGAGAGATGGAGGAGGGAAGCCCATTAGTCCGACAATCACAGCTGTAATTCTTATGTGGCCTGTATTCCCAGTAGCTTATCATTTTTCCATGAAGAAGGGATCACATATCTGTATCAAGCTGTCATGCTTCCTATTGACAGTCTGGATTATCTGGTGAGGGTATCCCAAATGTTTTGTGTGTACATGTACGTATATCTGTGTGTGCGTGAGAGCGTACATGCATGCGTGCTTACACGTACTGAACTGGTGATATCTACATCATCCTCTATCTCAAGGGGTGCTCCAGTATCCACACTGTCATCACAGGGTTCTCTTGTTCCCTGGTGGAGCTAAAACTGCCAATCCACCCCCTGCACAACCATCCACTCCGTTATTAAACTCCACTCTAAACAGAATGTGTCATCCGATGTTTTGATGCCGTCTGCCTTCATAATGAAATGCAAGGAAAACAAACAATCCAAACACAGAGGGGTGTTGAGACACGCACAGGCACTCTTGAGTGTAGCAGTAAGGGGAGAAATGCAACCTTCTTTACGCAGCTTCACTCATTCAAACATCCAATTCAAACCGTTACTGATGGAGCTAATATGAGAAACCTACTGTACGCTATGTTTCCAGGGAGAGGCATTTACTGGCGAGGTGAAAGCCAAACACAGCCAATCACAGTACCTGCCTGGCTAATAATTTCTCACGCAGAGAGATGGCCAGCCAAGATTAACTGGTTATTTCACTAAAACAATCCATCTGAGAAGAAGATGATCTATAAACAGTAAAAAGCAACCTTCCTGTAGTCATCTCTGCAGCGGGATAATGGCAGGAAAATGGAGTGACGTGCATGTGTGAAGGTGTGTGGAGGGCCGTACATGGTGACAGCTCCACGCACACTGGCTTCTTTCAATTCTGCAATTATCAATTTGTTTTTATTTCTCTCATATGTTGCTTATTATGTCCTGTGTAACAGGCGTGGTTGCACCTCTGCTACCCTGTTAATTACCCAACTCATCTGCACAGTCCTCCTCCAGGAAAGCAAAACCAAATAGTAAATGTGACCAAGTACTGTACTTCAGTGTCATTCTTCATGCTTCTAATTGATTAAATATATATTTGACACCCCTTCGCTTATTAAAAAATAATGATTTAGGAAAAATGTCAAAAAAAAAAAAATCAGTTATTGAATCTGAAATCATATAAAATGAGAGCAATCACCAGCAGAGTCTGTGACGACTTGTAATGCTGCATGTGTTTATGCATCATTGATAAGAACTCAGCATGTCGTGAAACACCAACAGAGCCAAGTACATTTTTACTTTACCTTTATTGTAACTATACCTGTATTTGGAAAATCTAAGAATTTCCTCCACCACTGAGTTCAAAGACAGAAGAAAGTAAATACCTTTCTTTTTGTATTAGTTGTTTTTCTGCATTAACTGGTCAATATATGGCAATGATATGTCATAACAAGAAGACAGTCAAAATGCACTAAAGAAACAAAACTTCAACAGTTGAGAGCTTTGTAAAATAAACAAATCTTCCTAGGACACATTTCATAGAGCTGTGGGAGAAGACGAAATCTTGCACTTAATAAATGGTCAAAGCTAAAATAAGTACTTGGTAGCTGTGGAACACTTGTTTACATGGCTTTGGGAAGAGAATGAGTATTTAGACATGTCTCTTTGTAGGAGTTGTGGGAGCAGCTCATGCATTGCTTTAAGCTGTCAAAGGTTATTTCGTGAAACAGCCAACATATGTACATGTGCGTCTCCCTCTTGTCCATTTCAATGCTAGGTATGCTGTACATTTGGCTTTACAGCTGATGCCGATGAACCAGGACTTGCTGGTCCTCCTCTTGTAGCTCATGCTGTTTTTATGTAATTATGATCATACCTTTTTTTTTTTTTTTTAAAGCCAGTGCAGGGTCCTTTGCTTTGAACTTCCAAAGTCAATTGCTTCTTCAACTTTTCTTTGTTCAGCACTTTATGTTCTTCAAACTACTGCTTCCCTGATTAGAGTCTTTGTTTTACATTTTGCTAAAATGGTTGCTTTTGCTTTCATTATCACCCATTTAGTTGTAGCTTTGGACAATTGTCCCTTTCATTTGCTGCGTCCAATGACTGGAACTCGTTACGAAAGATGCTGAGACTGGAGTCTTTTTGTTTCTGTGTTTAAGGCCACGTCAAGTCAGTTTTTAATGACATCTGTAAACATTTGACCACAATCTCATGCCTGTTTTATACCTGTAGTTCTATGAAGTAGTTAAAAAGTAGCACAATACTTTTTTATATACAAATGACCAATTAGAGAGGTGTTGTAATACCTTATAGTACTTTTATAGCTAAAACAGAAGGATAAAATTCTTGCAGATGTGTGTAGTTTCACAGTGATTAAGATTTATGAAAGAACACTACAATTGGATGGTTTCTGAAATAATTAAAAAAAAAACTTCAAATTTACACTTATCTTTTGTTTATTTGTCCTGTTTTTTGATTTTGTTTGTGTTTATAGTGTGTTCAAAATACAATGTGTGGTTTGCACTTTTCTTTTTAACCATTTTTTTCTTTTAGAAAAAATAAGGTTTATGCCTCTGACTTCAGGTTAAACTCCTGTTTTAACTTCTATTGAAGTCATTTACAGTACATGGACGTTTTTCAACCTGGAATGTCATGAGCTGCGTTTGCATGGAGTACTTAATTTGAACGAATCAGTAAAAATAAAAGTATGTAATATAAACACGGCATCTTATCAGGTCGACCTTGATCTGAAAAAATGGTCAATATCTGACCTTTTTTTTTTTATTTATCACATTTACATGAAACCTTAAAATTTCGGACTCTACGTGGTCACGCATTTTCAATCATCTGCCCCAATATGCAAACAGGTGACTGCACTCCCACCAGCAGAGTGTGTGTCATGAAAACACAAATATGTCTTTTGTAAACTTCCCATTTTAGGTCGCTGTCTGTGATAAAAAGGTTATAAACTGGTCTGTTATCAATAAGAACGGCTTCTCCAGGCATCACACACACACCCTCCATCCCACCAACAAACCTGATGGACTGTAGCCTACACTTACAGCTATTCACCAATATCTGGTGTGGATACTTTAAGCCCTGATTCTGATTATAAGGGGACACTTTTTCTTTAATGCAAAGCAATCTGCAAATGATGTTTTATCCACCTGCTTCTCCACATTTGCCACATGTAGACCTGAGCGAGAGTAGACTGCTAAACAAAGGGACGGAGTAGATCTAAAAGCAAACTGAAATGTTCCTGATTCAAACAATTACAACCTGAATATTTTCAGTGCGTCGCCTCCTTTCTTCTACCTCCCCTCTACGCCTGTTCCCATCTGTGTCTGATAATGTTAGTCTTGATGAAAAAAAGAGGGACAAGGTGCTTTAGGAGTGGATTGTGAATTTGCATTCAGCTGTTGGATCAAAGTCACATTTCGCTCCAAACCAAATTAACTGCTTTTTTTTTTTTTTTTTAATCTTAGGGGCTATTGTCGCAAGGCACGTTCAAAGAGTCTCATTTTATCGGCATTTCTATTTCTGCCATCTCCTCTCTCTTTTTTTTTTTATAGCCTTCACTGGCTTCCTGGGTCTTTTCTTCTTTAGGCTGATATGCTGCCGCATCAATGAAACAGTAATGAAAAAAGAAAACAAATATTTATTTTCTCTTTCTCACCTGAAGGGACAGGAGAATATATTTGAATAATCTTTTGCACTGCGATGACTCATCCACAGTTAATCATGAATATTTAAAGTGATGTTTTTCTGAGTCATTATGGGATGAAGGTTAAAGTGACCTTTTAGCTTTTCACCTGCAAAACTGCTTCAAGAAACAGGAACGAAAGACACTGCTGGATAAATTGTTGCAAGATCTTAAATCCAAACTGGCTGCATGATGAGTAGCTATGATAATATAATCAAAAATAAGACAAAAAAAAAACAAACAAAAAAAACCAAAAAACAGACTCACCTTGGTGGCAAGGAGTCGTGTCAGGTAAATTTCAGAGACCATTTTGCTGCCGCGGTCACCTTCCTTCTGGTCTCCATGCTCATGGTTTTTAACCAAGTGCCAGACCTTCACGCCACTTTCGAGGTCGGGAGTGATCATGGGTGTGCGAGAGCGCAGGCTGTCCGGGCTCCCGGTGTATTTTATCATGTTCTCTGTGGAGAACAACATGTGTAAGTTCATGTAGAGCAGTTGTGAATCAAAAGGTCAAAGAGCAACAGTGTTTTCTTTCTTTCAGCAGCAGTTCATCTTCTTTTACATTTTATTTACAATTGTGGACATAAGTCTGAGGCACAGGCAACCCAAACAACAATGAAAATACAACCAAAGAGGCAAACTTATCCTGCAATGTCAATAACACAATAGTCTTCGTAGCTTGAGGCTTCCAATTTACAAGTCTGGAAGATTGGATATGAAACTTTCAGAAAGTCTGCATGGTTAATTTTTCATGGCTTCTTCTTCAACTGACAAGACATGATATTGCCAGCTGACACAAAATCGAACAGGTGTCAGATGAGATGAAATATGTATGGCCCACCCAGTGGCCAGAGTGGCGATGACATTTCCAAACACATGGCTCAATGAATGTTTACACAGTGTGAAAAAATTGATCAGTGGGTGAGGTTTGAGAAGGAGTGAAAGGGGGGGGAGTGATTTTCATGGTGACGGAAATCAATCTGTCCAGAGAAAAGCAGGAGTGTACAGAGGAGTTTGGGAAGAAGAGGAAGAAGAAAAAAGACAGCTGGAGACAACAGATACAGAGGGAGTGTGGGTGTGGGTGTGTATCGACTGCTCATATCTGATCACGGTATGGTCAACTGGAAATGTTGGCCTCTCCTACAGGGCACCTCAGTGAGCATTATTTAACCTGGGTAAGAAGAAACGAAGGGTAACGTGTAATGCTTATGGAGCTGTTTTTAAGACTGTGGATGATCAGATATGTTTGCAAATGTAGAACAGTGCATTCATATTGTGTAAATTATTCAGGAAGACATACAGCTGAGGGTGATGCAGAGCCTGCAATACACAGGAGAGATTTCCAGTTTGTGTCTATTCGGAGCCAGCTCTGGACACACATGCTGTTATTTTCTGATGTTTTATTTTCTTGTGGTTTCCAACAGAAAAATGATATTCCACATTGAACACAAAGGCTTCTGGTTTCACACTCCAACTCAACATGTCACAAGGTTTGTCTGAATCTTTGAACTTTTTCCGCAACTTTCTCTCCTCCTCTGCAGTTCTATCAAACATAGCCTCGTCTCTATCTTTGTTATCTGGCCATTGTTCTCAGGGAGAGTTCAAAGTCACTCCCAAGTGCCACACCAGTTGTGAAGTGTGTTGCATTTATATTTGAAGTCAGTCCCATAAAAAGCATATTGGAGAGAGACATTAGTAGCGTCCTCCCTCCCTCCTCAGTTGCACCACTCACCTTGTCCTATCTGGTCTAATTTGGTGCCCGAGAGATGAGGTGAGACCATATGGAGATGAGGCGATGCTAATAATGTGGCACCACATTTGAAGTGTCTCAAGTGTTTGTGACCAGAGAGGCTAGCCCTTTGATCAGGATCTAACTTGATAGTTTTGCAGGTTCAAGGAGACGAGGAGCAGACGGACAGGCGGAAAAAACTCTGGCACATGGAAGGATGAGAGGGCTCTCTTCTGAGTTTCAAGAGGCACAAACAACCAAGGGAAAGGTCTGCTCTGTCTCTTTATGTTTTAAAAATCCTTTCAACTACTCTAATTTGTGCCTTGCATTTCCAGGTCTGATGATGTTGACACGCACTTTCCTCAAGTTTCAACTGCTACAGGATTCATGTTTTTCCTTCCTGCTTTCTCTGTTACAAGATTTAGATGCACAGGTTTGACATTTTATTGCCATGTGTGTTCGACCGACTCAGATGATTTCTCACGTTCTTTGCTGTTTATAAATATCATATCAAGTCAAGTGTGTGTGACCTATCAGAGCGGGATGATCAAAGTAACAGCAATAAAAGGGCAAATATTACTGACAAATGTCACACACAGGTCCAGATTAATGTTGAAATGTTCCGTTTCTTTCTTATTGATTTTTAACAAAAAAAGGCTTCAGAAATGTTTTAACTGAATTTCAAAAAGTCCTACAAAGCCATATGCATCATTTTATTTTATCAGGCTACATTTCTTTCTATCTCTGGCCCCACAAAAAAGCCACCAGATGACAAAAAGTAGTGTAAAACTGTAAACTGTACAAATGAATTTCAGCATAACCTACTGTGGTAGAATTTTCCCGACTTTTGCTCAGTTGCCTGCTCCAGCAAAGCCACGGTTTACAGAGACGAGCGCTTACAAAGAATCAAAGGGATCTTATTGTTGAAAGATATCAGTCAAGAGGAGGAAACTGAAAATACATTCTGGATATGCCATGGAACACAGTGAAGAAAGTTGTCAAAAGTGAAGGACAGGGTTGCTACAAAGAACTGGACACCCCCCAAAACTATATCAGCCTTCGGGGGTGAAAACTGGCCTGGGTTGCTGCCAAGAAATCAACAACACTGAAGGAAATGCAGGAATTTCTGGCAAGTACTGGTTGTGCACTCCATGTGACAAAAACCTCCAGTATTTTTCACAAGTCTGGGTAATGGGATGGAGTTGCAAGATGGAAGCATCTTCTGACAATGATAAACATCCAAGCACAATTTGCAAACAAAATTACTGTAAGTATTCCAATAACATTTGAGAAAATATGTAACAATCTGATGAGACCAAGGTTGAACTTTCTAGCCGCTATTCTTTAAGTTGTTTGATAAAAAATTAACTTCACTCTCCCACCCGGATGAAGCCTGGTAATGGCAGTATCTTGGGTTTTACTCAATTCTGAAAAGTGCCAAATACCAGTCACTCATAGTCTAAAACCTTCAGGTGAAGCTGAAAGGGGTTTTCATCTTCCATCCAACCAACAAAAGAACAGCTTCACCAGAGGAAAAAGTTTTGGGATGGCCCAGCTAGAGCCAAGATCTAAAAACCTGTAGGGTGACCTGATGAGGACTGTGCACAAGAAATGCCCTCACAATGTGGCAGATTTGAAACACGTTTGCACGGAGGAGGTTACAAATTTTGCCGACTCAATATGTCCCATGCTGATAGACTTCTCTCCAAAAAGACTGGGATTAAATCAAAAAGTCCTTAAAGTTTTAGTTTAAGGGTGTGCACACACATACAACCAGCTATTTGTAGGTTTCCTTTTAGTTTTCATATCTTTCCCCTTGCAGATTTTTCTTTTCAATTGAATTGTAAAAATCACCTGGTATTGAAAAGGGGAGTGCACACTTTCTTATATCCCCTCCATTTGTTCAAATGGATTCATCGTTGCCGCTCATTTGAGAATCTTGTGAAACAGTACATAAAATCTTGAATATTAACATATAGAATTAAAGCTATGGTCTACGATTTGAAAGTTTGATCATTATTAATAACCTCATTTAGATGGTGGTGATGGTCCTATAGTACAATCTACACAATGTGAAGAGCAGAAAAAATGAAAAAAATCCATCCACTCTAGTGGCTGCTGGGCTGCAAAAATGTTAACCAGTCTGAGCCATCCGACCGCATGGCTTACATTGGTCAACGAAGCTGTTCGTCTTGCTTCTCACAGCTGAACACGCGGAACACAGCTGACTGCCTGTGTTCCGCGTTCCGCCTCGGCCCCGCCCTCTTCCGCATTTAAACATTTTATTCATATATTTATTTATCCATTTTATTTTGCGTTTGAAACTTTTTGCAACAAGTAAGTAGCTGAGTAGCAGCTTAACAACAAGAGGAGAATGGAACAGAAAGGCAGCGGCAGCAGGAAGCGCCCTCTACCGGCAGAGTTGGGAGAAAAAGAAAGGCAGACGGAATGTGAGCAACAGGAGGGAAGGAAGGCTGCGGCCGGTTGTTACGTTCACCGCTGGAGGAAACTACAGGTGGATAAAGTCTGTGAGAGAAACGCAGATGAAGAGGAAAATGTGACTAAAGCCAGACAGTAGGATGTGGACGAAAACAGGAGGGAATATCTGCAGCAGCAGAGACCAGGACGGACTGAAAGTGGAGTATAATCGGGTCACCGGCTGGAGGAAGCTCCGGGAAGATTTGGGAGTAAAACTGATTCTGATACAGCAGATGTTTTGTTGAACAGGTAGACAGTTTGTTTTTTACTTTTATGAGTGAGTTGTACATTAATTTATAATCTATGACGATGCTGCTGATGACTGGAAACGCTGCTGGTGGTTTTCTATGTGTGGACAAATGGCGTCGGAACATCAGCTGTTTATTTTCAGTATGGTAAGCTAGCGTTGTCATTGGTGTTGTCCTGAATGCGTTCAGTGAATTCATGAAGTTGCTGGAATGTTGCGTCTCTTACTGATGCAGAAACTCCAGCTAAAAAACATTAACTTCCCGGTGGTTGAGAAAGGCAGATATTATATATGTGACCTGATGTTCTTTTTGTTCATTTATGTGTGATAAATATTACACTGTGAAGCTGTTGCGATAAGGCTGGCTGTAGTTGAGGAGGAGGGCCGTATGTACTTGGTGGGAGGGATCAATGAGCAGAGGGGGGCGGGCTTTGTGGGGGGGCAGGCTGCATTTTTTTCAAATTTCTCAACTGATTCAGAAATCGTAGACCATAGCTTTAACATCGACAGCAGTGACGGTCTAATTGAGCCTGGTTAGGGGTTTGAGAAAGTTGCACATCTGTTTGTTAGTACTAGGCTCGTTCCACTTGACCCATTACATCAGACCAAAATAATTTCCTAATAATTTAGCTGGAGGTAAAATCTTATGTTAAAGAATATATGTGGCAACTTTCAATTTCATCAGTGTTGTATGCTTCACACTTTTTACAAAAAGATCCACATTATCCCTTTTTGGCATATCTTTGTTGTTCTGGCATTCTCTCTTATTTTTGGGTAAAATCCTGAGGAGGTTGCTGTGGAGTATGTAAAGTGCACCTAAGCTAATTTAAAGCTAGTTGAGCGTAAACGTTCATGATAAATTCAACACCAAACAGCATTATCTGTGTGTGTAAGTCTGGCTTTAAGAGCTCAGTGGACAGTGGCTCTCTGACACAGAGACACCCAAAACAAAAAGGTGTGCGGAACTTGACTGCTTACCATATTTACTTGCAGATGTTCGAGAAACAGTAGAGTTGTTAACAGAGTTGTAGGCTGTAACTTGCTTGGGAACCAGAGCCATCACTGCATTATCAGGGACCTGGAAAACAGACATAAATATTGTGAAATGACTCCTCAAAACAGTTTGTACAGATTTGTTGTTCCACTGGTGCAAATTTTCTGCCGTTTCCTCCCATCTATCCTGGTCTGTTATTACCTCCCGTGCTCTGTTCAGCCCACTCATACATACGATGAATGACAGAAGGAGAGTGTTTATAGCAGAACATTTTACATGCCTAGGTGAGAGGGGACATCCCGCAGTCTCTAAAACACTTTCCTCTCAGGTTGTGAGGCAGCACCATATGGGTTCATCTTGGTTTGTGTGTAAATACGTGTGTGTAAATGAATGAACAAATTAATGGTACGATGCTCCTTCCCCAGTCTGCAAACTGGATTCAATTAATGCAACTGGGTATGAGGCACCTTCTAGCCACACAGGATGCCTCTATTTTACATAATCAGGCTATGCTGCAGGGGTTAATTGAAGTAATCTTTACCAATGCGTGATTGGGTGGGACCAGCAGGCTTTAGTCTGCATATATGTGTGCATACATGGGCTAAGGCATTACTAACACTGTATCACACCCCCATCTCTCAATTTGCCCCTTATGCATAATGTGTTTATATCATTGTTAGCAGGAGGCCCGTGGGGCAGATCTTGTTATTCCTTTGTGGGGAGCCAACAGCTCTATCAAACCCTCAAGTATATTCCCTGGTCACTGCTCTTATATTGGCTCGAAGGAGGATGAGCACTGGGACATAATGAAATGTGAAAAGGAGGAGTGGCATTTGAGGAAATAGCATTAGGAGGGGGAAAAAAGACAGAAAGCAGACCACCTTTTCCCGAAAGAAAAGAGGAAGAGGAGAGAAATATGTCATTATGGAGCTGATAGATATGGAAAGGGGACTTGTCTCTGTTACTTTTCCTTATAGTTATAATGGAGATTTTCCTGAACAAGGAACCTTTGAGTAGAAAACAGTCATTTTCCAAGTGAAGGCAGAGTGGAGGAGTTTGGCAAGCTGCAGATTAACTGATTACTGGATTAGATTGAGTTTAACTTCATAGATACTTGATAAAATGTCCAGAGGAAGTCTCAGACAGTTATTTTTGTGCTTTCAGGAGGAAATTTGTTTAATCAGCGTGTTTGAGATGAATTTAGTAGTTTATAACTTAAACGAAATATTCTTTCTACAGTAATCAACCCAGGCATAAGGCAAGGGATGCCCTTAGATGATGCTTAAATTTGTTTATTGCTCGTGCTTAGCAACCTGACCATTTGTGAATTTTTTTTTTTTTTTTTTGGTTGTCAGTCAAGGATAAGGTGCCCTTTCTCCTCTGCCTGAAAAATGAATTAACTTCTGTCTTCATTATCTCATCTCTGATTCAAATCAGCTCCCTAATCCATTCCACCCACGCCTCATACTCCCAGCCTGTTGACACTCGCTGCTGCTGACATTTAATTTAGGCACCACGCAAACTATACTAGGAGAGGACAATCACTACTTGCTTAGCTGCAGAAATTATTAACTATATTGGCACAGCAGCTCAGTTTTCCCACCCAGACTCATTCTGTGTGGCTGACATCTTCATTGTTGGTGCATTTCTAAGATAAACACTTTATTCACACAGTTCTTTATGCAATCAAATCTATATGTACGCATAAAATAGTATTTCATATACTAGATCACTGATGTGTGTCTATGCCAAGATGAAGCTATTTCAGAAAGATGACATTTCAACAGCAAATCAAATTTTTACCTTGAGCTCTCTCTCTGAATTGTTACTTTGCCTTTGGTCCCTTCCCTACAGTACCTCACAGTTTTCTTGACAGACAACTGTACTTGTCTTTCAAGTACTTGTGCCACAACATTACTGTGAAACTGTCCATTAGGTAGTTCATTCAAGAGGAAGAGGTGGAGGTGAGTTGAGGGGTTATCCAAGATGGACTTTACACAGACGTACAGTGGATTGTAAAGAAGTGACATGTGGATTTATCTGAGCTAAATGAAGTTCACCACCAAAAGTCAGACAGCCTTGCTTAGTATAAAATTCTTCCCTTGACATCTTGCATATGCATTCAGCATACAGATGCTGGCCAGTAAATTAGAATATCATCCAAAAGTTTAATTATTTCAGTAATTCCATTCAAAACGTGAAACTTGTATACTGTATACTTTCCTTCCACACATAGTGATATATTTCAAGTGTTTATTAATTTTCATTTTTATTATTACAACTGACAGCTAATGAAAACACCAAATTCAGTATCTCAGAAAATTAGAATATTCTGAAAAGGCTCAATATAGAAGACACCTGGTGCCACACTAATCAGCTGATTAACTCAAAACACCTGCAAAGGCCTTTAAAAGGTCCCTCAGTCTTGTTCTGAAGGCTCCACAATCATGGGGAAGACTTCTGACTTAACAGTTGTCCAAAAGATGACCATTGACACCTTGTACAAGGAGGGCAAGACACAAAAGGTGATTGCTACAGAAGCTGGCTGTTCGCAGAGCTCTGTGTCCAAGCACATAAACAGACAGGCGAAGGGACGGAAAAAAATGTGGTAGAAAAAAGTGTACAAGCTCTAGGGATAACCGCACCCTGCAGAGAATTGTGACGACAAACCCATTCAAAAATGTGGGGAGATCCACAAAGAGTGGACTGCAGCTGGAGTCAGCGCTTCAAGAACCACCACGAAGAGACGCATGAAAGACATGGAATTCAGCTGTCGCATTCCGTGTGTCAAGCCACTCTTGAACAAGAAACAGCGTAAGAAGCGTCTCGCCTGGGCCAAGGACAAAAAGGACTGGACTGCTGCTGAGTGGTCCAAAGTTATGTTTTCTGATGAAAGCAAATTTTGCATTTCCTTTGGAAATCAAGGACCCAGAGTCTGGAGGAAGAGCGGAGAAGCACAGAATCCACGTTGCATGAGGTCCAGTGTAAAGTTTCCACCGTCAGTGATGGTGTGGGGTGCCATGTCATCTGCCAGTGTTGGCCCACTCTGTTTCCTGAGGTCCAAGGTCAATGCAGCCGTCTACCAGGAAGTTTTAGAGCACTTCATGCTTCCTGCTGCTGACCAACTTTATGGAGATGCAGATTTCACTTTTCAACAGGATTTGGCACCTGCACACGGTGCCAAAACCACCAGTACCTGGTTCAAGGACCATGGTATCCCTGTCCTTGATTGGCCCGCAAACTCGCCTGACCTTAACCCCGTAGAAAATCTATGGGGTATTGTGAAGTGGAAGATGCAATACGCTAGACCCAACAATGCAGAGGAGCTGAAGACGACTATCAGAGCGACCTGGGCTCTCATAACACCTGAGCAGTGCCACAGACTAATCGAGTCCATGCCACGCCGCATTAATGCAGTGATTGAGGCAAAAGGAGCCCCGACTAAGTATTGAGTGCTATACTGTACATGGGCATTCTTTTCATGTTCATTCTTTTCAGTTGGCCAACATTTTAAAAAACCCATTTTTTTTCATTGGCCTTTTCAATATTCTAATTTTTTGAGATACCAAATTTGGAGTTTTCATTAGTTGTCACTTATAAATATCAAAATTAAAAGAAATAAACATTGGAAATACATCGGTCTGTGTGCATTGCATGAATATAATGTACAAGTTTCACTTTTTGAAGGGAATTACTGAGATAAGTCAAGTTTTTGATGGTATTCTAATTTACTGGCCAGCACCTGTATGTAGCAATGAAAATATTTCTTACATTTGATATCTTTCTTGAACAAAATATGAATGTCTGAGAATACAGGATGAGATCTTTCATCTAAATCTTCCTGTCTGTAGAAGACCTCACCATCTTCAACTGTTTTCACACCCTAAGAAATGTTTTGAATAGTTTTATTATATTGTCTTCAATAGATTAATTATACTGCAGATAAGCACAGACATTTCAAATTCATGTTTTGGGTTGAATAAGTTTATTTTTGAGAATTACTGTATTTTTAAAGACAGTGTATTAATAATGAATCATGAGCATACCTGGTAGTGAGCCAGCATGTTTAGTCTCTTCCAGTCACCTTCTATCTTCGTAGTGATGTCCTCATCCTGCAGGATTGTGCGCTGTCCTCGACCCTGTCGCCACTCTGTAATTGAAAGGTAAAAAGTAAATAAATGAATTAATCAACCGTATTTGTGCAGCTTTGCTCCACTGACACTTTTGACTTTGTGTTCTTGTTTGTTTTGTCTGCTGGGGAGATTTGGCTGTAATCCCTTCTCAACACATCTGTCAAGACATCTCCAAATCCTGCCTTACTATTTGTTGTACTAACATACCTGTGGGACAAGGAAGAGAGGATTTAGGAGGTTCTGTTAATGTCAGACTTCTACTTGTGAGAATTGCATTTGTTTTTTGGTCACAACAATAACTAAGACAAACAATTGGATCCAAATCCTAAAGGGAAAGTTTGGTGGGTCAATCAATATTGTAAAGTGATCAAAGGAATGAAGTTGTGTTTCTAGAAAAAAGACCAGACTAAGATTTGTTTTACTAGTTCTTACAGATATATACAGTAACAGATAATCTACATTTAAAAAAAGAAATGACGTAAAACCTCTTAGTAGGGGGTTAAAGGTAGATGAACAGAGAACAGAGGTAGAGCTCAAAGAAAAATGGCTCACGTGACATGACTTAAATTAACAGCACAATATTATTCTATAATGAAGTAAAAAAAAAAAAAAAAAAAGTAACTTCCCTCTTTCCATCTCTTACACTGATGTAATCATCAGATGTGAATACAATGACTTACCCGGAGCTTGTACTTCTCCTTTTCCCTTTCTCCCCCCCGCCCCCATTCTCAGATGTTAGTATGAGTCCCTGCTCTAAACTTTTCAAACCTTGTCCTACAGCTTTAAATCTGTCACCTCAGTGCTCCTTAGTTGTAAGCTGGGATATTTTATTAGTTTCCATTTTATAACAAACACACACAAAACAAAAACAGACTTAAATCTACCAAAGAGGCAAATCAACGAGGAGGTTGCAAAGCAAATTTCAGCTTTAGCATGTCGATCATCTAATTTCCATACATTTGATCCAATCCAAGCAACAGTGTCTTTCAGTAAAGCATCATGTGGGAATTCACATGACCTGAAAACCATATCACATTTATACAATATACACAACAGGGCTCCCACAGCTGTGCAGGCTCGGCGTTCACAAAAGCTTTGATGGAGAAATCTCACATCACCCCAGCAACATTATTAAAAGTGAAAAAAGGAAAGCAATCTTGAAAACAAACGTGTAGTTGATTTCTCTATTCTTTTTTCAAACATCATGAGTTTTATGAATATGCTATTGTCTCTGCTTTCCTTGTTGAGCTTCCCACTTGTGCCGACCACTGTCATCTGCTATTCTGATCACAAACAGGAAAACAAAGCAGCAATCACTGTGGTGCATGACGAGGTCTGTCTTTGGAGGATCCACCAGAATTGTGTTTGCATCTGAAAAATCTGCAGGAAATAAAGATTCTCCTGTTGTCTTTGTCTATACAGTACATCTTCCTATAAAGATGCAAATGAGCACCAGTCTCCAGTCAAGGCTCAATAAACAAAGAAAGCGATGCAGAGCAAAAGGAAAGGAAGGGATGAAAAAATGAGACTCTAAACTTGGGGAATAAACAGAGCAGACTTAGTTCACTCCTGTTCTCATATCTGGTGGTTTCTCATCACTGATCAGAGCAGAAGCTAGGGCTGTTTGTGTAAGCTACCTGGAGAAAAACTAAGTTTTGGAGATTTAATTGGAGGCTTCTAAAAATAAAGACTGAAGGTAACTCTCGTCATGAAATACATGACATCCGTTACTAAGAACATAAGCAAAATGACTTGGCCATGCTTTGTTCTTGGGCGCAATCTTCAATGGTGCTCTGAAGAAGACTGGTTTGCAAATAAAAACTAAACCTGTGATAACAAAGCTTCTAATTTGTCTCAGGAGTGGCCTACAACAGTCTCATTATCCTTATCAGCCACTGCAGTGTGTGAGTTTGTTGTAGAAATCATGAGACCCACCAGCATAACTTTTCACATCGAGAACACACTCCCCCCACAAAGCCAGGATCATAACAATCTACCTTAGGATTTTGGAGTGGAGAAGATAGTAAAGCTTGCCGTCAAGAAGGTTGCCATCATCATGTGTTAAGTTTTCAATTCCACAATATGGCAAACCAGTCTTCCTCAGAGCATTATTGAAGATTGGGCCCAAGAAAAAAGAAACATGGCGAAGTCTCAGATATATTTATAAACTCTTTAGTTTTCAGTCTATTAATGAGCACAATTAAGAGAACCTTGACACTATAAAGAAATATAATACGATACACGTGTTCTCATATGAGGCTGCTTTTACTCTCTCTCTAATGCTCACAATCACACTCATGCAGAGAAGGCAGCCACCTCACTCCAATTTCCAATTCCCTTTAGTAATAAAACAATAACAGAACAACACACGCCGCCCAAAGGGGGCCATAAAACAATTTCATCCAGGAGTGTCGTCAAAAGGCTAAACCAATCTTTTCACTTAGCTATCTCACAGACAAATTCCCTGTGGTATGCACTCAGCCCATCTTAGATCTGGGGCTGGTTATAAATATGCTATTACAAACACACAGCGGGGGCACTGAAAAATCTATCCAGCAATATTAAAGCATAAAAAACAACGCACAGCGAGGAAACAGCCTGCAGGTGTTGGCAGGCCAACAATCAGGGATAATCATATTATGCTCACATGTACTGTAGAATCATATAAAATGGACTAAAGCTCTTATCAGTGGATGTCTTGGGAGAAGGTTTATCATTGCTTCACGAAAGAAAGAAAGAAAGAGAGAGAGAGAGAGAAAGAAAGAAAAAGAGAGTTTTGGAGAAGGATCACTGAGCATCTCAATTGATTAGCTGATCAATCATCTGACTCAGACACCAGTGGACAAAAGAGATGATCGATGTAAAGTTTGGGCAGGAGTGGGAACACTTTCAGGTACCTGAGCCAAAACAGTCAGGAAGCTGTGTCTCTTGAGGTTGAAAAGAGAGATGGTTCTCTATACCTAAGAAGATTTATACGTTTTAAGAAGGGCCGGGTGGAGCGGGAAAGCCTCTCTAAAAATCAATTGGTGTCCAAGTTAAGGTGCTCTCTCCCTCCCCCTCCTCCTCAAGATGCATGGTGAGGAAACTACATGAACAGAAGTCTTTTGATAAGCTGTAAATACCAGATACAGCCAGGATGTCAAAAACAACCCTGAGTTGTAGCATTTCACAGATGCTTTAAGATTGTGGGTAAAACGCATCCATGGCTACAGTATGTTAAGGCAACATAATTAACTATTAAAGTAACCTTAATGTGACAATAGGTGTTGTACTAAATCCACTTTAGCAAAATCCCACAGCTTCACCACTTTCATTGATAATTCTGCCATCTCTCCCCCCTCTCTGGTCTGGTTGTCCGCCATATCACTGTCTCCTCCACATCTCATTTTAACAACATAACCTGATCAGCTTACTTTCCTCTCTGTAACATTAAAGGGACTAGAGGCAGGAATTGCGAAAGAATAAACAAGCATGTCCAGTTTTTTAATACTAATGGGTGATGAAGCATTAAAAACCAAAAAGAACGAGCCCCCCCACATCTCTCTCCGTTGCCTTCAACAGACTGTGTGCTGTATAAAGCGCTGCAATTCGGTGGCCTAATATCCCGCGCTGTCCTGCGGATGCAACGTCAAATGAAGCTGCATCCGCGTCCCCGACAGTTTTGATCCAGGAAGGAGATGGTCGCGGTCAATTCAAACACTGTAAGGAATAGTTATGGATTTTTCTGCTGTCAGCAAGCGATCCAGATCAACTGAAAGACACTAAAAAGTGGCAAAACAAAGAAAAAGATTATCAGTGTAGTTAACAACGTTATAGTTTCAGTTTGTGCACGCTCCCGTGGCTCGTGGCTGCAGTTACCTGCAGCGCCAGTTGCGGGTCTCATTTCTTAATCTTGCCTCAAGTCCCTTTAAATGTCTGTGTCCTTCCCTCACACTGCCTCCATCCTGGTTCACAGTCTTGTCACCTCTCAACTCGAACACTGCAACTCCCTTCTGTTTGGTCTCCCACAGAAAATCGTTCATAAACTTCAGGTGGTTCAGCATTCATTAGCACGGATCACCACCAGGACCCCATTTACCCATCACATCACACCTGTCCTGCAGCAGCTCCACTGGCTTCCAATCACATAGTGTCTCCCTGACACTGATTCAGCTCCACTTTTTAAATCAAAACTCATCTACCTTTTAAAACTGTTAATAATTGGAACTGATCAGTTTTGTACATCATTCATATCAAATTTTCTGTTATAATGTAAGGTGACCATGAGTGTTGTGAAAGGTGCCCAGAAATAAAATGCGTCCTTGTAATTATCAAAAATTCTGCCTGTGTTGTTTCTTCTTTCTTTTTTCCCCTCTTATTATTTTTGAATAGCAAGGCAAAGATTTTTACCCAAGTCCATGTCGGAGGCTTTTAGGCGATGTGAATGTGGGACGTTCTTGTAGATTGCATCCAGTATCTTCTCTTTCACCTGGCTGATGGTGTCACAGTTCAGCACCTTAACCTGGATCTCTGGACTTTTCTCGTTCTCTGGATGTATGCAGTTCACCACCTGTGGCAGAAAGAAACACTGGAGTGCAACTGGGAGGGGGCAAGGGTCTGTCAAACTCATTGGCCTTTTCTTATTATTTAGATAAATAAGAAAGACAACAAGAATTTATTCTAGTTCATTTAAAGTGCCCCTGGCATGAAGTTTGTGTTTTTTGAGGTTTTTGATCATATGTTTTAGTTTCCCCAGCCTGCCTATGTCCCCTAAGAGGTTAAATTGTAGTTTAGTGTTTCCTTTTTCCTTGGGTGCGTCTGCTTACATGGCAAAATTAGCATTCACAAATGGGCTGATTGGCAGTTCAGCATATTTACTCCTAGCACAGCATACTACGCCACTGACTTCCAGCCAGTTACCTCCCTCCCCTGAACTACTCTCCCCAAGTCCCTCCCTCTAAGACCTACGAACACAAACCGACTGCATGGCGTCCAGTTCGCATCGGAACTGTTCTGTACCTGGTGTACAAAGGACAACACCAATCTTTTTGTCCTCCCCACTGAAAAACTTGTGGATGATTTCATTTATGCAGCAATGTGCCCGACCGACATCAATAACTAGCAGAAAATCTCCCTGCAGCTCCATCTCCTCCTCAGTAGAGGAGCCTCATGTCTGTGTGGTTATAAAGGCTTCTAGCCACCATGAAGAAACATGAAGTTTCTAATTGACATTTCTCATCATGTTCGTGTCTTTTATCTCTGAGGGAAACTGATGTTTGTGATGATTCCACTTTATAATTCTTCCCTTTGTGCACGTGTATTCAGCTGCACACATTGACTCAGGTTTGCAATCAGGCCTTCATCATCACCATCATCATCATCACTGTTTCTGTAGCGCTCCGGTCAGATGAAGACAGATCTAATGTGCAGAACTAGTGTAATATATCTTTAGTATTAACTATTAACTGAATTCGGGTCATGGGTCAAAGAAATAATTCAGGGAAACTTGTTGCTGGAATATGATGCTGTTTTCTTCGTAAACCGGATTCATACTGGTGCTGCATCTGCGTCTGTGTCAGGTTGGTGACCCTGTCACCGCCATATGACCTGTATAAGTCTGCAGAGGCTCAATACGCACTTCTTCCAGCCTGACATACAGCCGCATTCAACAGAACACAGCAACTCTTTTTTTACTCAAACATGAGTGTGTGGAGCGGCGCATGCCTGCAGCCTTGGACACCGCAGGTTACTGATGAGTGTTTGGGCGAATGTCTCCAGGTATCTCCGTATCACTCCGCCTCCTCCCCGCGAGAGCACGTTTCAGCAGATGAAGACCAAAGAGACTCATTGACAACAGAAGCACATGGTGACAAGTGTGCCTTCCGGTCCCGCCCACCAAACCTCGGTCATTGTAATAAACGGCAAACGATCCTTTCATACAGTATTGAGGTACTTAGAGTCTGACTAAAAAGGGACCAAAAGTTGCCGGGAATTTCATGCCACTGGCACTTTAATGGAAAGGATGTAGGCTGAGCTATCTAATAAATATTTAAAGTGGTCAATAAATTTGTGCATTCAATGTAAACTATGCTGATTACCCTCTTGATTGGTATTAACTAAAACTTCCATTATCTGGGGCTTGTGAAAAGGTCTTTAAATGTAGAGTCCGAAGTTTCCCCCCATGAAAATAAACGTTAGACTTGTGCAAGTGAAATCCATCGGAAACTGTACTTTTGGGCCTCTACCTGCGTGCCGTGGTAAGTTTGAATGCAACTCCCTCTCCCCCGTATGTAATTCGCTCTTTAGCTTTGTTATCGTCTGGTCGGGTCATTTCTGGGTGGAGATTTCTGTTTATATTGCCAGCCAATGACAGATCTAAGGACATGACGCTGTGTGGGAATAAGATCATGATTGGAGCAGACACCAGTCACTTGAACTCTCGAAGGAAAAAAAAAAAAAAAAAAAAGATAGAAAAACGGCGGATGCACTGTTGAAAAGGTAAGAGCTTTAGATAGTGCATGTTGGAAAGCCAGGTTTAATATTGGTTTGGCTTTTACCTTCTACTTCTGAGCTCTGAAAGAGAGGCTTGAAGCTGAATAGACTGAAGAACGAGGTGGCTATTGGCCTGAGGGGGAGGGGAGCTCAGTTTGGATACTGTTGTTTGCAAACAAACAGTGGGGGGACTTCTGACTCTACCTTTAAGGTTGGAGTAAAAGGATCTTGTCTTCCATTTTTTAGAACAAAATTTAAGAAAAGGATACTTGGCTATTTTTAGATGTAAAGATATGTCTACACTTTATATTGAGGAAAATGGAGCATTAAGCAGAATATTGGAGACTATTATAATGCAATGTTAGACTAATTTCCTGGGGAGTTTCAAATTTTTATTGCAATTTACCATGGTTATTAAGGATATAAATCTGTGCCTGCAAAATGTTGACTTAAAACTGATCTGACACTGGAAAAGGAAGACAGAAAGACCAAATGATATTTGAAGCTCCCCTGCTGAATCCTGTCACAGTTGAGAAAGCTCAAAGACAGATTTAGGTAATGAATGAGAGGCTGCAGAAGGAGAGAACATCATAATTTCTCTGCTTATGCAGACTTAACGTGCTCTGCTTTTTTTCTTGACAGCTCCAGTCTCTAAAGGAAGTGAGGTCACCGCTCCCGTGGCCTCTGCATGTCAAGCATGACAACAACAAGTTTGTGTCCCTTTGCACATCTCATGACTGACCACCCATGACCACCCCATTCTCTCTTGTCCCTGAAAGCGTAATAAGCGTCTCCCTTTTAGCTCCACTACCCCGGGGCAGGTGAACCCCTTACCAGTGTCTTGTAGTCAATCTGTTGCCTGATGAGCTTGTCTTCACTGAGAGAGTAGCGAGCTTCTCCTGTGATGGAGTCAATGGGGCCTTTCTCCATCTGCTGCTTGATGGCACAGAAGAGGGAGAAAAGAGGTTCGCCTGCACACTCCTGGAAGCAGGTTTGGAGAGAGAAAAAAGTTTGGAAGGGTCAGCGCAACTTTGACGCACATCTGCTGTCTTTGCTGCCAACAAAATTTTTTATAGTTTCCCCCACTGCCTGGTTTCCAGTGTATCAAAACTTTCAAACAGCAGGCCCTAGACACTATCATTCCCCTTACAGAAAACTGTACAAGCTCTGAGTGTCAAAGCTACAACAATTGCAAGAAAGAAGCAAAGTTTAGAAATGGTTTTATGGATAAACACTGAAAATGATATCAAACAAAGGCTCTTGAAGGCGCACAATCTTCAGGCTCAAAGCACTGCTATTCATCATTCAGAAGATACTGCCCATTTATCATAATTTATATGTGATTTTCTCAGCTGCTGTAAATGGATGAGTGGAGAGATGGAGGAGAAAAACCGTTTGTAGCATTTTCTTGACTCAGTGGTGGAAAAGGTGGTGCTTTTGATTTGTGAATATTTATATAATTTGACATGATGTACATGCTTCATGGGTGCACTTCTATCTCATTATCTCTGGGAGAGAAAGCTGAGGCTGGCTTTTGATTGCAATGGCAGAAATCTATCCTCTGGATATCTCTTTTAGTACATGATTTTTTACATTTACTAAATATTTAATTTGTATATTCACAAACTGCTTTTTTTCTTTTAAAAAAAGAGGTACTTCATTAGCTGTCAGTAAAATTGCTGTGAACACTACTCTTAGTAACTTCTCCAAAGTTGAGAACTCCAAAGTTACAGTACCTTCAGAAACTTGTAGAGGAGGAACGTAAACCAGTTGGTCAGCATTTTCTCTGCTACAGACTCAGTCCTGCAAACAGACACAAAGCACATAATGAACATTTAATCCCCGTGCTCTTATTACCATCATAAATATTCAACATGGTTGTCAAATATTCTGCAAAAAATGACGGCAGCTGCTAATGAATAGGCTTTTGCTGCACAAACATAACCGCAAAGATGTGAACTGAGAGAGCCTTTCACATACTATACGATGGCCTTTCAGACAATCTTTCAGCTGGCTTTTATGCTCAGGCACGCCAAGGGCAACTCGTCTACAACGGCGGGGATTTTAATATGTGGCAGAGCAATTAAAAGCCTTTATTTGATCCCAGTGGATTGATGTCGTTAGGGGCTGCAGCGGCTCTGTAATAACACTGGCCTCATTATGAAGCGCTCCCTCGCCTATTCACTGGACTAACACTCGATCCGTGCACAATAGAAAGTGAATGAATACATCTCCCTCTCCTCCGCCTGGCATCCATGCTCCACTGGTGTGGCAAAATGGTGTGTCTGAATGAGTGTGTATGTGTTGAC
This sequence comes from Atherinomorus stipes, assembly GCA_023101725.1. Lineage (NCBI taxonomy): Eukaryota > Metazoa > Chordata > Actinopteri > Atheriniformes > Atherinidae > Atherinomorus > Atherinomorus stipes. Next base: position 233,509 of record JALJCO010007519.1, on the reverse strand, counting down.
CCGGGCCAACAGTGCGAGTGATCCCATGTGAATGGCTAATATGCATACACAATAACAACAGCGGTGGTGGCAGGGGAGGGAAGGAGGAGAGACCCGGATCGGATATCCTTTGACAGAGACCTTCTTGGCCAGCAGCAGGGGTGTGTGGGTACTAATAAACACACACCCCTGCTTCTTGTTTCAATGAGAAACTACCATAGACATCAATATTTCAGGATTAGTGTCCATTGTGCTCGCATGTGTGTGCGTGTGTGGATGCACATGTATAAATTTTGTCCCTAGTGTTTCGGTTGTCACCTGCAGCCCTCCCTCCCTTCGCCATTCACACAGCCTCTTAAAGAGTCTCCGTACTAAGGCACGAGGGGGTGCACGATGTGCCATTGGGCTCGTCTGGTACCCCCTGTCAGCACTGGCACAACACCTGGAGGGGATTAACTTCCTGCCCCTTACTGTGCCCAAGCTTTTATCATGCCGCCTTTGCACCCTTCCTCCGTCCACGGATCCAAGGGTCAAGAGGGTCACTTTTCATCTTTCCTTTCATGTGTCATTGCTGTCCTCCTCCCTTCCTCCCCTTGGCTGCTCTATTCTGGATCCTGTAATGGCACACACTTTTAAATCCTCTCAATTTCAACAAATGCAGTCTGCCCATCAAAGGGATGTAAGAAGCACAGAGAAAGGAGGAGGTGCCCTGGTAAGGAAGGAAGGAGGGAGCAGTGAAAAGAGAAAAGAAGAAAGATTGAAGAACAAATGGCTTGGCTGAGTCTGGCCTTCCCTTTTCTTCTTCAACTTCCATTTCCTAAACCCTTCCAATACATCTTTGTTTTTGTGTGTGGCTGTGTGACCAGACAAGTGTGCGGTTGTTTTAAGGCAAGTTTGCAAAAGATCCAAATTAATCCCACTGCGTGTGTTATTTGGGAATGATCCTGTGTGCTGATCAGTCAGTATTATGTGTGTTTGCACGTGCATCTGGTAGCAGGTGCCAACCCTCCAGTAATAAGAGTTCTTGGCACAGTTCCACTATTTTGCCTTTGCTCATACTCACTCATGGTACACTCTGCAGGGAATGGTGATAAAACACCACGGTGACAGAGCTGCTCTAAACATCTAACATTAGCATTTGGTATTACAACTTCTACACAATAGTCACCAAACCTTCTCAGCTGATACTGAAAAGCAGCACAATCCATGTTGGGGTAAATCTTATGAAATGTGTCATGGCATGTTGGCGTAGTCAGACTTGCTCACTTGGCAGTCAGTCAGAGGGGCAGAAAAGGCTGGGAATGATCTAGGGCAGAAGGCTCTTTAGTTCCCCCTTGAGTATTGAGGTACAACACAGGAAGTGAAGGTATCTCTCTTTACATAATCATAATTGGACAATAATCTTCATATACCTAATGGGACTGTACATTTTTGCATCTTTATGAGTACATATATAAGAAATCAAGCCACAAAATAAATAATCTTTAAGTTAAACGAATCAAGCAGGCCTTTCATTATATGTGTATATGTACACTAATATATATATATATATATATATATATATATATATATATATATATATATATATATATATATATATATATATATATAAATATATTTTATTATTTTGTCTGGTTTTAGGGTCTATATACTGTATGGAGAAGGTCATTTCTGTGTCCTACTGTCACACTGTCATGGTTTGTTGCAGATACCAATTTGCTGATGCACATGCACAGACATCTGTTAAATTATATGCTCACTAGCAAACAAAACCTGACTCTCTTTCAACTGAGAGTATACTTATGGCTGCACAAAGGGGCCCGTCCACCTGTGTGCTGATAGCATTTCTGTGCTGGAGCCAAACCAATGCTGTGATTAACACATGACCATATTGGGTTTTTATCTTTTGACCAGTATCAAAACTAATATTTTGTTACTTTAACTGCAGCCAGACAAAATTTAAGACTACAGGGAGGTTGTTTAACACCGCGTGATGGAAAGAGGGGGGTGGTGGTGTTGGGAGCAGAGTGAAAGATAGAGGAATGATGCAAAGAGAAGAGTTAGAGGAGGAGTATGCAGCAAGGAATGCGACAGATGGTTGTGGAAGGCTCTCGTTAGTTAGCTTGCCTGGTGGTTGTGCTTCAGCACAGGTTGAGATGGGACAGATGGAAGGATGTGTGTTGGTGTGTGGAAAGGAAAGAGGACACACAAGTACATGCACAGATTTCTTGGAAGAGGAGGCTGTGGGTAGCTGTGCTCAGATGCTGTGCCAGAGACACCCTGCTCACGCACTTTAAGCATTGATTTAGCAATCAACAAAACAGGGGAGGGGAGGAAGAGTGGGGAATATAGATTGGGGGAGCAAATATAGGCGAGAAAGAGAGCGATAAAGATAGTGACAATGTTTAAAAAAAAAAAAGGTGACAGGCGTCAGAATGAAGGCAAACAAAGGAGAAAGCAGTGAAGAGCGAAAAGCCAGAGAAGAACACTCAAATGAGCAAACATGGAAAAAAAAAAAGAGGAAAAAAAGGGAACAAATTAAAGGGGAGGAAAGACAGAGAGGGTTGCTTCTTCCAAAAGTCCTCTTCCAAGCTTTGCGGTGATGTATCTGGGCTATTTTCGGCTGCTAACCAAGGACGCACCAGTCAGCCTACACAACAGGATGGCACAGCTCGCCATATCACATCTAAAATGCATGCTGGGTTGATCAGGGACTAATAAGCGAATCTGTGGAGGAAAAATGAGATGACGACAGTCTGATCAGTGGCCGTCACAATCATGTGGATGGCAAATGGGAAATCAAGCTGGGTGTGTTGTAAACATGCAATCTCCCAACAGTGCTGCCTGCACATACTGACACTTTCCACAGGTTTTCCTCCTCTTGTCATTAAGGAGGATAGGTGCGCTTTGTAATTGGGCTGCACCTTTGTTAGTCAGTCTTAATTCCCATCACATCTTGATATGAGATAAATGAACTAGATCTGCAGGAAAGGCACATACGGCACCCATAAACAAAGCAGTTAAAGAGCTGATAACACAACTTGCCTTCATGCCTCAGCAGTCAGCTTTCCTCACTAGATGACACAGCTTTAAGTGTCTCCATTGTCCTTGACCACCTCTCCCCGTATGTGCCATCTCTTATATTGTATCTGCTGCCAGGATCAGCAGTTACTCTGTTGTTTAGTGGCTGCACCATACTCTGTGAGCTCTGACTGCAATTAATCACGCCTCCTGCCCAGACAGCAATAATCTCTCCCTGCATCACCAAGCAGTCTCAACAGTTTTTTCATGAGGAGAATATGCCCACTGTCTTCTGGACGGTACAATGAGCAGCATTAATTTCACCCCTGTCTGCATATCCCTGTTGTGTTTATGTGTTTGTCTTTACTGGCAGACAGCGAGTGTCTTTAGCCAGAGGGAGAAGCAGGATTTGAATTGAAATTAGATGGACAACTTAATTTATCACACGCCTGTCAAATCATCTGGGGGTGTCAAGACTTGACTGACAACCTCAAGCAAAAAGATTCTGATGCTATGTGTATGTAAGCATGCACACGCAAGCACACACACACCACACACAACAGCTGTGAAGTAGCTGGTTTACTCAAGTAAGCATAATCATCACATTTTCCAAACACCGCAGGCAGGAAGCATAATCACATACAGTGCTGTGTTCAAGTGCATGCCATTCAAGCTTTGACTACAAATCCAAGAGAGGATTGTGATTGTGCCAGGGAGCAAGCTTTTCACAGTCTCTTTCTCCCATTTTTCATAAATGAGTATTTCTTTCCTCTTGAGCTATTTGAAATTGGATTCACTGCTAATTAATCATAATTATTTTGCTAATGATGTGCATGGCAATGAGCTCTGGTGTTTCTGAGACAGAGCCTGCAATTCAAGGTCACAGGAGTTAATCCAAACATGTCACAGATAGGGAACACTGAAAAGCATATGCAATCCTTGATAGCCGAGAGCCGGCATAACCAGCGCAAACGTATCAAACTGAGATTAAAAGAAGCTGAATCTTATGGAAAAATAGCCACCATTAGCTGTTGAAGTCTGACCAGCTGTTAGGAAATAAAGTTAGACTCTTTTCGAGCCTGATAATTACCTACGAAGCAGCAGTTTGGGGTGGTTTTTGCTCTCAAGGTTGCGGTCTATGAGATCAGACAGCAGGTGCTTCAGGACGTCGGTGGCGTACTCCAACTTGCTCTGCAGCACCGTCATAATCAGTGAGGCCACATTGCCACGGTCCCTCATGGAAAAACCACGCTGGGCCTCCAGAGTGCGAATAAAACACAGCAGGAAGATTTTGTTGTTAATGAGCTGGCCAAAGAGCTTCAGCCCTTTCTCCACTTGCTCCTGGCGGTAGCCTGGCACCTGTAAGGAAACAAGAGAAATGAAACAGATTAGAAATAACAAGGCAAAGGCAAAAAGTACTGATTGTACAAGTGGTATAGTAAAGGTGGTGATGTATAGACCTAATTAGTCACTGATTCATTTTAATGCAGTGTTAGCTCTCTGTGTTCCAAGCTTAACAACGCTTTATCTTCTTATAAAGACTATATACTTGTTAACATGGTTTTCAGATCACGAAGAGATTAATTAATCCAAGCCTTCATAAATATTAATCATTTAAAAATCAATGTACAAATTAACTCCTTGCAGGTGCAATTAATGGCTGATAGGTCAGTCTAAGTCAAATAAGACTGGAAAGAGAAAATAAATAAAATAAGAGAAAGAAACGGAGGCACCCAGAGAGAAGTTTAATGTTTTCCAGCTTTTGTCAGGTTTCATCTGAAGGCTGAGAAGAAAGGCTGGGAAACACAGAGCCTCTTTAGGGAATGTTTATTATTTCGATGGAACTGTGTTCCATATTAATGCAACTTGAAAGGGAGTGCAGTGTTGTGAATTCGCCTCTTCGGAGCTCATATCATCTCTGCACCATTTATGCTTGTAACTTACCACACGTGTTCTCTTCTCCATTTTTTTCCCTCATAAATAGCACCTAAGGAGATTATGGTTTTTATCTGTCAAGAGCACTCATGGAAAGGCAGCATCTCTTTGCATCCAATGCAGCTGTCAGCCCGCATATGCTTCGTCTTTTTACTTTTCCTTGAGGTAGTTGTAATCTGCCGGGAGTCATTGTTCGGTTGCATGTCTAATTTCATAAAGCTTGACAAAATACGCAGCGCGTTTATGCATTCAAACGTGCCTGAACGTTGGAACTTTTCAAGCATGCAGAGTATTCATGGCAAAAGACAGAAAAGTGTGCACTGTGTATTTTCACTGTGTATTAGGTCCTCGTATGCTGCAACAGTCTTATGAGTTGCAGACTCAACAGAAACATTTTACTTTAATGCATCTCTTTTATGACCTTTTTATGATGTATGAGCAACATTTCATGACCTATACACCATGTGCATGGAAATCCTTAACTGTTTCCATAAAGATCAGGTGTGAAGCAGAAGCAAAAACCACAATGGAATGTTATTATGCCATGAATAAACCATAATAGTAGCTAAGAGCAGATTAAATGTCAAGAAACTGGCTTTATTAAGTTGAAACATGTCAGACTAAACTCCAACATCCTTCTCAAATACACTTAAAGCGAGTACTTGATGTTTAATAATAATTCATTGAGGAAAACTTCCCACTCTTTAAGTGACCCCACAGAGACTTTCCTGCACCTGTTCTACTTCTGCCTGCAACATATCACCAAGACTTGACTTTAAATTATCCAACACATCAATAACAATTAAGCGGTCATCAACAGCCCAAGATAAGCCCACTGCTTTCTCCATTAGGCTCCTTTTCCACATCATGCTCCCTATATAGTTTGATATTTATACCAATTAAATCATAATTAATATTGCTTATTACTGGGAAATTCTCATCAGGGATGAAGTGTCTAACCCTGAAGGCAGTGAAATGGGGGTCCATCATTCTTTTAATGGAACAAGATGACCTGCTCAATTATGGTTGTCTATCAATGTCACCACTGGGGATAAATGACTTGATTTTTTTTCTTTATTCTTTTGCTTTTCTCCCTGTGATTGACTTTTAATTTGTTTTTGAGATGGAGAGAGAAAATGACACAACGTCTCATATCGTTAAGAGTTATTAATGAGAACACACTCCTGATTTAAGGTATGCCTCGTTTGTTTTTGTAAAAGTGTTGTTGTCAGCCGTCACAGGGCTTTTGTTTACCAGGCAGCAACAACAAACAACTTCAGCGTCAATTTCACCTACTGCGACCCACCACATTGTTAATTTGCTTGCTCATTTCACTCTCATTCCCAATAAAGCTAATTGCATTGTGACTAGTACTTGATGGAGACAAAGGAAAAAAAAAATAGAAGACACATTTTGTCTGTTGTGTGTAGGACATTTAATTGAAAGGGAAAATTGATAAGAACTTCTCGTGCCCCTTTTCAGGAATAAATGTTAACCCTTACTTTGCTGATAAACAAATTTCTGTTTAATGAAAAAGCACATTTGTTGAGAATGTGTCCAACAAGAATGAAAAATATTAGAATATGATAAATGTAGTACTTCAGCCTTACCTCCAGATCTCTTAGTACAGGATGTTCCTCAATGCCTGGGAAGAGCACCCTCATGGTGTAGGTCCTGTAGTCTAGGAAGGGGATACCTGCACCATCTAGATCACTGGTCAGCTCGTGGATGTCTGTCTGCAGCTCTGCAAAAGCTGACAAAAGACAAAAACATGCTTTTAATAAAGCTGTCCGATATTATTGGTCTGCCATTATTATTAGCTGATACTGGCATTAAAATGTAATGCTGGAACTTGCAGATATCAGGTTTCACTTTTTTTAACAACACATCTTTACACAACATGCATACAGCGGGGAAAAAGTATTGAACATGCCAACATTTTCCTCAGAAAATTCTCAGAAACTTCACTGTTGCTATGGTGTTTTGGGGTCAAGTGCAGAGCCATTTCTCCTCCAAACATGTTGTGTCTTATGACATCCAAAGAGCTCAGTTTTGGTCTCATCTGACCAGACTATGTTTTCCAGAATGTCATGGGTTTGTCCATATGTTGTGTTGCAAACTTCAAACGAGCATCAACATGCTTTTTCTTCAGAAATGGAGTCTTGCGTGGTGTGTGTACATGAAGGCCATGGCGATCGAGTACATTACTTCTTTTTTTCTCAAACAACTGTACCTGCTGATTCCAGGGCCGTGTCTCAAACCGCACACTTGAGCACTTCAAACACTTTTGAGTGTGTAGTGTGTAGTGTGTTCATGCTGTCATTTAAGCCAAAATTCCGTGCTCTGAAAATACCCGGATGGTGCCCTAATAGCAGCCAAAAACAAAGTGCGAAACGAAGCACATTACTCGCTCTAAATCGACGCCATCTTGCTGACATAACGGAAGAGGCAGGACTTTCGAACTGTTTTCAGAGCTGAATAATGGTGGAGAACGAAGAGGTGGCGAACCCGGCTGCATCGGAGGCGGTAATGTACTGATTTATGTGATATTTGTGAAATTATTCAGACATTATTGCTCATGTATATTGTGGCTACCAAGCTGTTCACTCGCTGTTGACAGTTATGATCTGGTCATTTGTTTGAGGCCGCGGTTATACCGGCTCTGTAGAGTTAGCTCACGTTAGCGGGCAATGCTAGCCTGTCACTTCCGGTAAGTGCAGTGCTCTGTTTGGGTCAGCATTTAGTGACAATAGTGTGCACTACAGACGAAGTACACAGTGTGCACTGTGCAGTGAATTTCAGTGCACACGGGCAAGTGTGCGGTTTGAGACACAAGCCAGGTCTTCCTGAAGCTCTCCACAAGTGGTCCTGGGCTGTTGGAGAACCTTTCTGATTATCGTCTGACTCCTCTGTCTGAAATCTTGTGAGGAGCTCCTGGCCATGGCCGGTTTATGATAATACTGTGTTCTTTCCATTTCCAGATGATGGCCCCAATGGTGCTCACTCAAACTTTCAGAAGTTTAGAAACGCACCTGGAACCAATGCCTTCAGTGTGTTTTGCAGTAATAAGGTTGCGTAGGTCTTTAGACAGCTCTTTGCTTTTACCCATCATGCGATGCTTCTTGTCTGACACCTTGGTGATGACTAACCTTTTTAAAAGCATCAATCAGGACTAAACTAGCTGATATTACTTTGCACTGATAAGGGACAGGATTACTTTCTAAATACTGACAGACTCCAGCTGCTTTCTTGGCTTTCCAGATCTTTTTGTCCCTCCATTTCTTCATGTGTTCAATACTTATTCCCTGTGTCATTTCACTATATTACACTTAACTTAATTTATGGACATAAATGTTAGGATTTCTTTGTATCTGTGCATTACTTGCGTTGTTGCCGACATCTGGTGAAAATTTCAACTCGACTTGAAATATATTTTCTGAGAAAAATGTTGATGTATTCAACACTTCTCCCCCGCTGTATACAATACATCAAACTCTTCAGCTTCTTCTCTCACTCAAATATCAAATAAGGATGTCCGATTATCCGCCTCCTGATATTAAGAGCTAATATCAGTATTAAAATGTGATATCGGAAAATATTGGTATTGGTTATTCGGGTCAATATTTTTTTTACTCACGAAATCTTGCGAAATCTCATAAAACTGGGGATGTTCGATAATGAGAGACATAACAAAATCTTACGAGATTTTGTTCCATTTGCAGCAGTCCAGCGTGTTTAAAAGTCCCTGTTACTTTGAAAGGACTTCATATCCCAGAATTCCTTTCAGAGTCATGTGACTATGGTGCAGCTGCTGCTGCTACACACTGACTTGCTTTGAAGCTGCTTATAATATGTCTGGTTTTAAGTTGTCGGTTAAGTTACCAAGTTGCTAGAAACATTAGAATTAGCCATATGTTGGCTAATACCAGCTAGTATCTGATATCTGGCAGCCAGATGTCCAAAATGAACTCTCTGGCTGAGTTAAGGCTATTTTCGGGATCTTTGCTCTCAGAGCAAAATGTAGTTGTCTATCTCAAAATATGAGATACACAACCTCATAGTTGTCTGCATATATCGGTATTGGTTGATATTGGTAAAAAAAAAAAAAAAAAAAAAAGACCAATATCGAACATCAAAATATAAGAGATACAACCTGACAGTTGCAGGCAAACAGAATTGATTACTATTAGCATAGAAAATTTAGAGACCTAATCAAAATGTTGGATATTGGTAAAAAAAAAAGAAAAGAAAAAAGAAAGAAGCCATTATTAAACATCCCTAGTTTTTATGTTTGTTCTTACTCATTTAAAATCTTACATTCCCAACAGAACTATGGGCGAGCAGTCTTTAACAGACGGGTGCTTCATGGGAAACATAAACATCTCCTACATAATCTCTAAACTCTTACCCTCTTTGCATTCCAGGGCTACACGAGACTCAAGATTATCCATCTGCATCTGCAGTCTCTTCAGAGTCAGGTCGCTCTCACGAGACTTGCGGGTATAGGCGATGAGCACCACCACAATGAAAAGGATGAGGAGGGCACCGGCGGCAGCAATGCCAATGATTGCCGTTTTGCCAAGTTGGCTGTCGGAAGTGATGTGGACGACACCTGGAGAAAACTCGATACCGCCAACACGTGCCTTGTGACAGAGAAATACAATTTATGAAAAATAGAGAACAGCTATTAGCAAAGAGCTTCACTTACAGATTTCTTTAGGAAGATTTTTAATTTTTGACTCATTAAGATTGAGAAATAATCAAACTTAAACTTAAGTGTGGTGCTTACAGCAAAATGTATTTCCTCTTTTTAATCACATTTTCAGTGTGCAGAGCATTTATTTCTGTAAAATCAAGGTCCTACCTCAGCTCAGACAGACATATTGATTTGCAGTGACTACACACTTTGTTTATTTGCACATCTAAATGTTTTACAGTAATGCATTCTTATCTTTGTGATTCAGGGTTCAGGTGGAAACATCAGGAAACGTTTTCTTCAAAGTGGTTCCTCTTAAAACCACAAATGGAATCTTTATTGAGTTTGCTTGGACTGTAATTTTTCTTATTGAAGGCTTATTTGTTTGTCTTTCTCTGCTTGTGGGCACTAACAGGAACCACATGGCTGATTGCATTATGGCTGCAGTCTGTTTGAAAATGGACGAGGGGATGGATAGAAAGCAACACGAGGAATGTCTGATTCTCAAACTGCCAATTGATTTTTAGGTCTGTCTGCCTCCCTCGCCACAGCCAACCAATCCATCGCACGGCTGTTTATCTCTGTGTTTCTGCTGTATCACTCACCAAAACCTTGTGCCGACCAGTCACGTTGGGAGAATCGCAGACAAGCTGTGTGTCCGACACTGTCAACGTGCACGGCTTCTCACCAATCAGAACTGTGTAGTTCAGCTTTCCATTCCCACTGTTTGTTGGTGGGACAAAGTTTCGCCCCTGCAGGAGAAAGATCATCCATGATCAGTTATTCTTCTAATTAACATGGGAATTAGAAAGATGTGTTCTAAAAGCAAGTTAAATGTAAGTTACAGTTAAAGGTCATCAATTTATTGAAAAAATAATTATTCAATATATTCATGATTAACATTTGCTGTAAATAAGTGTGAAATCATATTCAGCAATGTATCATGTTTGAAACATAAGCATAGACATAAACATATATGTTTATATGACTATAGTCATAAAGTCTTTACCATCAGAGGAACATATTTTTAACTAAAAATTCACTCCAACTTTATAAAAGAAAGCAATAAACTGATAGTAAACATGGAGGAATGTTAGCCCTCTGCCTACTTTTAGTATAATGGGTGATGCAGGTTTAAGCTCCAAGACTCCAGAGGCACTAATTGGTTCAAATTCTGGGTTTGGGTAGTAGATGAAGTTGGTGCTGTTGAGTGCCATCAGAGACTGCACATCATCCAGTTTAAATCCAAACTCATCCGGTCTTTCAGGGACTTCTTGTTGCCTGGCTAAGCTGATGGGCAGCTCCGGAGCCTGGCACACCATGGATGTGGGGCTTAGCACCTCACAAAACTTGAGGACACACGAAAAGAGACAGAAATAGTCTTTGAATACAGTATACATCTTGTGAAAATAACTACATTTATACAAATATGTCATATTTATTCATATCCTTGCAGGGCTGGACCTGATCACATCATCAAAGCTCTATCATTCTAAACCTTTGAATTTACTAAGTTTGCTTTATGCTAAGCCATTCAGTCAACAGTTTTATGTCACGTGTGCGTTTCCTTTCAAGCAAGATTTCAAAAAGGGCAGAGAAGCATCCGTTTGAGTTTCTTCCTCAAAGGGAGCCACCACATAAAGTGCCGTTTGAGATCATGTACAGTCTCACCACAATCAGGCTTTGATGTGTGGAGATTCAGGAGTGATAATTGGGTCTTACTCTTCTATCATTACTCTTAACAAAGATCCCCTCAGCCTTTCACTCTTTTTTTCGCAATCCGTTTTTCCTCCTTGTGATCTTTTCTTCTTTCATGGGCACCTTCTTATTCCCTCATTCATTCTTCTCTGTTCTACTTCTCCAGCTCAATTACAGTGTCTCATCCCTCTTTTTTGTCTTTGGTGTGGTCTCTCATTTGATACGTGATGCAATGCAGATTATTCATATATTCTTTATTTCAAACTTAAAGTGAGCTCTATAAGCAGTGACATATTGATCTGTCACTGTAAAGTCCTACGCCTCTCAATATCCCGCAAATATCTCCATTCCTCTCCGCCTGCCAGGACACTGACAAATCAAGCAGCAGAACAGGTCTCCAACACAGACATTTCCACGGTAACCTCTGCCATGCAGTCATTCAAACTACTGCCTGTCACTCTAATTGGCTCCTTGAACATCAGACTTGACAAATCCTGTAAGGTCTGCAGGACATCACTGACTTGTACCATGCAATGGAACATGTCAGGTACAGGAAGGTAACTGGAAAGCAGAGAAACAAAAACTCCCGTCTGTTGACAAATGTCACTTAAAATGCTTTAAATGTCATTCTGTTTGGGGTTCGTTTACCGGAAGGTCCAAGCTGTGCCAAAGTGAGAAAGTGAGATGTGGGCAAGTCTATGGGAACAGTGAGTTTGAGACGCAGTGCCCAGCACATACACACATGTGAGCACAGATGTTAAACGTGCTGCAGCTTCATGCTCAAATGGACCATGAAGATAGCATTACCACCTTTTGTTTCCCTTTTTCTTTCAACGAGATCAAACGAACCATTGTATGACTTTCTTTATCCTCCCTGGAGTAAACGAATGAAAAGAAGGTATAATAATTTGACAAGGGCTGGTCTCAGTGGGTTTCAGTTCAGTGACAACATGTCTCTGTTGTTAAGTGTGGAGACAAATTACAGTAGTTTTTATTTGTTTATACAACCTGTTTATTTTCACTCTGAGCTTTCAGTGTGATGAGTTTTTATCTACAGGTGGGACTAAAGAATTTGCCAACAATGAACCAAGTAAAATTATACATAGAAAAAAAAAAAAAAAATGACTGTGACATTTACATTTGCTTGCTTCTCCCGTAGGGAGTTTAGCTGCCAAGGGAGTTTGAGGATTGAGTGGTGGTAGTACAGATTGTTCATTATAACATTTTTACTCCAAAACTGCAATAGAAAAGTATCAAACTTGAATTTCACTTGAGAAAATTATATGAGTCTATTTGTCAGTTTATTCAGATTTTGAACAATGCTGTTGGGTGACAGTGCTATCCAAAGCACCATCAATTTAAAGTGTGGTGGTTTTGAAAACTAAAGCAATCTAAACCCTCTGGATAGCTTCAATTATTTATGTTGTTCAGTTACTTACATTGAGTGTTTCATGGCCGTTGTATTTGGCTCTGATGAGTGGAGTCTGAATGATGTCCAGGTTAGTTCCCGTCACTGTCACTGGAGTATACCCACTTAAAAGATGAGAGAAAAAAGACAAAGTGAACATTTTATCAAGTGATTTTTCAGGTGCCATCTTCCTGACCAGCTTTAGTGCTGTTTTGTCAAATTAGAGAAGTGTCCTACATGCAGCCTTCTGATATACCTGTATATGCTCCACTCTGGCTCTATCTTGGTGATGGTAGGATCCTCCACATACTCAAACTGCAGGTCTTTCTGAAGGTGGGCCTTATCTATGCTCACAGACACAGACACGTTTCCATAGCCATGCAGGGAAGCGTGGGTTCGGCAGGTTAGCCACTGGCCGCCCCTCCTAAAGTCATGACAGGATGAAGCATTAGTTATATGAAACTAGCATGTTAGTTTGCTGCTGTATTCACACACCCAAAACAGACAGAGAAGGGATCTAGTTTTTCATAGCTGATGAGGTAAATCATAAAGTCCTTGTACTGTATATTATTTTGTGAAGACATTTGGGGTGAAAAAACTAAGTGGTTCATCACATCTCATACAAAGTACAACATCATTCAAAAAGTCAGTTACATTTATTCTCCAAAATGACTGAATGGTTGTCAAATTGGACCCAAGTAGATATTTTATTGACTGAACTTAAATGGGAAGTTCATTTATTTTCAATCTGGACCTATTTTCTAGCATGAATGTTCATTTACTCACCCAGACAGTTTTGGTGCAACTTGAATGCCTTCAGTAGATATATTTAGATCCACTCCAGATTAGTGTATGTCCAATATAATGGAAGTGATGGGGCAACCACACACAGCCTCTAAATAAGGTGTAATCTGCCACAAACTCCTTCATTTCATCAATGTTTTGCTACAAATCAGTCAGACTGCCCTGTGAGCTCGAAGCGGCTTTTTTGTGGTGATCCGTCCTTATTTACAGACATTTTTACTGCAGCAGCTTTGATGATGTGATGATTATGCGACACCATAACAAGTAAATGTCTGTAATCACCACAAAAAAGCCGCTTTGAGCTCACAGGGAGATGCAACTAATGTTTCGTAACAAAACATTGGTGAAATGAAGGAGTTTGTGGCAGATAATGCCTTATCTAGACGCTACGCGTGGTTGCCCCATCACTTCCAATATATTGGACATACGCTGATCTCGAGTGGATCTAAATATCTCCCAAAGGAATTCAAGTTGCACCAAAACTGTCTGGGTGAGTGAATGAACACATTTCATGCTAGAAAATAGGTCCAGATTGAAGAAAAAAAAAAGAACTTCCCCTTTAAGGTTGTGAATCAAACTTCATAGTTACACAGAATAACCGTAATCATTGCCGTCATCAGCTTGAATTTCCTGGTCACAATTTATTCTTTTTTGTTGTTTGTTTGTTTCAAATACATTTCATCCCTGTTTACAGGAGAACTGTCAGCACTTTGACAAAAACTGACTTTGACAGAGCTTTTAATTGACTCTTTAGGTGTGATTGGCAGGGTCAGCCCAGACTTGTTCCCACTAACCTCAGATAAGTGCAAGGCTGGTCCTTAAACATGACTGACACATGGCTCCCAGCATCAAAGTGGGTGCCGGTGATGTTGACAATCGTTCCCCCAGAGACTGGTCCTCGCCTCGGCTTGAGGCTGATGATCCGCGGGACCTGGGAAAAAAGGTAGAGGTTTCTGTGTTAAAATCAATCAGAAGGTGAGATCAGGTGCTTAAAAGTGAAATTATATTGCTCAAAAGCAATAAATGTCAAAGAGGCTATGATGTGACTTAAATGTAAAAGACATAGGTTGGTCGGTGACTGGAAATCAAAGTCAAGCTGTATTCACAGTTTTTGGTCAAATTGAATCAAATTTGAATGAAAGCCCTGGAAAAATTCTGAATATGTCATGAGGAATACAAACAAATCACTATTGCTTCTGTATGTAAAAAACTCTACACTTTTAACATGTGTTTTAACAGAAATTGACAAATTAAGCATTTTATTGAACAGTATTTGATAAGTGTACCCAATCCTGCACACTCTGATCCAGGTGGACATACAATATACCATGCTGGAAACTTTTAAATTAAAGTGGCACAGCAGTAGCTGATGATGTTTTCTTCAAGGCATTTGGCCCTCACAAAGTCTCATCTCCAGCCTGCTGCTTTTGACATCTAGACGTAACATCACATAATCCTGTGCAGAGACCCTACTGACAAATAAACCTCGGCCAGCACCCATTAATGGATAACACTAAAAAGAGTATAAATCGAGTACATAAAAGCAACAACTGCAAATTTATTTCAGAGCGTGCAAGAGTGTGAGTGATTGTGTGCCGAGTGAGTGTTGAAAGAACACAGCGAGGATATAATGTGTGTTTTTTATGAGTTCTTGTCAGAAAATGTTTTTAGAACCATCAGTGTTTCTATCTCATCCTGTGCTCATTAGTGACTGCCAGTCATGTCTCACTGCTGATGCGTACATGAGAGAAATGCTGCCAAGTGGGAACACAGCCAAATAAACATCTTATATTAACACAGTAAATGAGAACACAGACCACCTACTAGCAAGGTGCTAGAATAGCAGGGGTGACATTATGCAGCATGCTTGCCTCTCTGTGTTTTAAGGCAAATACTACATGCAATTGTTCAATAATACAGCCTTTTTTTTTTACCATCAAAAAAACCTTTTCCAAGCTTTCCAAATTCCTTATGATTACAAGAAGTAGAAATAAAAAATAGACACTTACCACAAAGTAATAATACTTCGAGGATTTTGCAGTATAATCAGGTCTGCATGGTCCAACCCCAACACAGACCTGCGCATTCCAAGCGTATTGGCTCTCCTCTGCTCTCCCCATCTCACACACAATCCTGAAAAGGCACAGCCATAATTGTAAAATATGTAAGAAAAAAATGCAGATGTATGCAAATAACCAAATGTGCCGTGTCCCACACAGAGAAATATTCTTATAAAAGAAAAAAAGATTTAAAAAGAAAATAAAGAAACCATTTAATAACAGACTTGCCAGTAACTACAAAGCAGATTATGTAACAAATAACTTAAACCTGTGTCGAAACCTTTGTAAAATGACCCATTGTTTGGCAGTAGGATCGCCTCCCACATGCAGACAAGTTGTGGGAGAAAGAGGGAAAGTCTACCCTTTTTACATATGACCTCAAATGCAGCTACTTCTTCTGCTGGGTCAGCATTTGCTTAGAAAGTGCTGGCACATAACTTTCTTTCTGAGCAGAGGCACTGGGCCCGTTGATAAGCCAACTTTAAACTAATTGGACAGACGGCACCTGTAAGAAGACCAACCTCTGGATTAAACTCAAATGTCAACTAAATCTAACCTCCAGAACTTACTAAAATGATTACTGGTGTGTGTGCACCGGCAAGTGCAGCTGCCTCTGCTGCTATGAAGCATAAACGAACTAAACACTGCAGCACAACTACCCTGCAGGTCTCATGTATGTGCACTGCTGACACTTGAGTTTCCATTCAGATTTCCTCTGGCCTAAAGAAATAGCCAATTAGGTACTAGCATAGCAGTTTACAGTGTATGATAATTGTTAGTGTAACGGTTTAGCTGTCGCACACACACACAAAGACACACATGATCAGCTGTCAGATTGAGCTACTCTGGCTTTTTCAAGCTCTTAACTTTTCTGTTCACTCTGTTTGGTTGCTCTGCAGTTCCAGTGACATAGAAAAAAAAGTTTCCAGGATTAGAATTAGTACAACCTGTGGTTATTAGTATGCGTATTAGGACAAAACTATCTACTGTAGCAGGAAGTTAAGTTGAATATATGAAGATGCATCATTTTACTGACAATTTTCCAGGAAGCAGTCATGAAATCAATCATAAAATGTGACCTACTGTTCAGCAGGGATGTATTCATCACGTATGGGGGTGCACTCCACTCCAGCCACCTTCACATTACCCTGGATCTCTCTGAAGTCCAGTCCCAGGTTCTCACCCTGGATAGTAACACGTGTGCCACCTTCCCTGGGGCCGCGGAGAGGGGTGATCTGTTGACATTCAAATCTTGCTTGATTATTTCATACATGCCATATTGTAAAACTGAGTTGTTGCTTTTTGGCAAACAGCAAGCAGAAAAATGAGAATTAAAACTGGTGACTGATATTCTATGATGTTATTTAAATAATTATAACCCTGACATCGCATTTATAGATCTGCACAGCATGTAAAATAACTGTATGACCAACTCCTTTGTTAATTCAGTATCAAGATGTCAGTAACTTTCTTAAAATGAATAAAAAGATCCACGCCATGCACAAGTGGACCGTATCATAATAGTGTTTCTTCAATATGATTGCAAATTAATTGCCTGGTACACAAGTTCAGCAAATTCTCATATTCATGCATAACAAACCAAAAAAGTAACTCCCCAAATAAAATGGTCCTACTCAAAAGCTACGTAGATACAGTAAACAAAATGGGATTTGCTTCCATTAACATCTGTACAGAATGCACTATTTTGAGCTGCAGAATTGTGCCTTTTAGGAAGCCTGCATCCTCCCATCATCACTGAGAAAATAAGTTTGAAAAACTAGAAATCTACCCAACCTCAGTCAAGATAATGTTTTAATTAGAGCACATAACAATGGCAAAAAAGAAAACAAGATGAAGCCATGTAGATACAGTATTTGAAAAAACAAGGGGGTACACAAAAGGCTTTATATAAAGGCTAAATGAAATAGGTTAAGTCAAATGTTTGTCAAGCTTACAGGAAGAAGAGTTTATGCTTGCACATATATATATATATATATATATATATATCTTAAGCATAAGACCATGTCACAGATAGCTGCAGTAAAAAAACAAGAAAAAAGAAAGAAACAGTCCCCCTAACAACTCAGAGGTTAAAACTTGTGGTCAATGGTCTGTCATTTCTCAATTTTATATTAACTAAAATCCACAACAGTCTATTACATAAGATGAACAGAAATCTCCACGTTGGGTGACATCTTTGCAATAATCAGTGTCCTTTTGATTTATCAGTAGCATCTTTCATTGCAGATAAGGTTGTTGCAACATCAATCAGCACTTTTCTCACAAGGGTTTCTTTAGCCAAGTGTGTGCTGTAGTGTATATATACATCATCAGACCTGTCTGCATGGATGGATGTTACAAAGAATAGCCTGTCCCTATTCATCTCTGCCAAACACAAGGCCTGCAGGCTGTAGGCAAGAGCCGTTTTTAATGGCAGCTCTCAATGACCCCGGTTACATGTTTTCTAATTCGGAATTAATCATTCAGAATTGAATAATTCAGAATTAATTGTTTTCATTCATGTTTACATGGAAAACACATTTACAGTATCTAGGGCCCAATCCCATTGTTCCCTTTACTTTCAACCACTAGCCCTCACCCACTACACCGTCCAATTTGAAGCCACAAGGGGGTAGGGCTTTGTAATCTTCCCTAGGAATTGGGACACCACTTGCTGCATTACGTCCTTTTTTTCTGAACTTTATTCAAGTGTTGAGAAAGTACAGATCATCAGATTTTATATGAAAAACAGGCATGCTGCATTTACAGCATCTGACACCTCTCGGTTTGAAGGGCTAGATTCATACCCCCTACCCCTCGTTATGTCCACTACCCCTACATGCAAAGAGGAATTGGGACAGTACTACCTTCACGGGAATGTGCAAAATTTAGGGGTAGGGTTAAAAAGCAGGGCTAGCGGGTGTATTATGACGCACGCTAAATCTGCTTTAGATCCAGAGGTTGGGAATGATTCTGATTGGATGGGGGCAGGCGTGACGTTTTTACGTCCGTTTACGTCCACCTGGAAGTAAACCTGCCGGATCCTGTTCCTTTTCATTTAGACTATGACATAAAAACCACATAATTACACAGATTTTCACTGTATTTTGATTGTAGTTTTGTAGCAGCAGTTCAACACTAACATACTTCATTTCTGCCTGCTGGCACGAGTCCAACGCCTGTTTCACGTGCGCTTCGACAAGCACCATTACAACAGGAGAAGGGGAGAAGCATGCACAGAACAACAGGAATTAACTAGGACTGGAATAAACAGCTACATGAAGATGGAATTATTTTAATCAGAATTAAAAGAGGAATAAACCAACCGCTTAGTTTGGAATTAAGTTTTATTCAGAATTAGATTTTTATTCAGAATTAGGGGTTTGCATGGTCTTTTTTAATCTTCTTAAAGTGGAATTAACTTTTATTCAGAATTAAAGAGGAATTAAAACTCTCGTGGGTCAATGTTTTTTAACTCGGTATAAAGATGACAGTGTGACCCCCCCTGTGGTTTTCACCTGGCAGGTAAAGAGCTGAATGAATAAATGTGGCTTTATCTTCCACGTTACAGCTGCTTTTTTATTATAGGAAGATATTCTATATGTTCCTCCTGTAAGTACATCAAAGGATTTTAATTTGGGTGTTTGATTATTTTTTGCAGGGATGGAAAAAGACTAATTGAAATAGCTCAAGGAGAAAATATTACCAATCAAATCAAAGAAGCAAGCTCAAGCCAGGTCACGCATAGCACAAGTCCTGAGAATGCCATGTGGGAGATATCGTTATCATATACTCCAGTGTCTCTGATTAATACCGCTCCCTGCTGATAACTTAATGAAAAAAGAGCCTTTTGGGAAAAAAGGGCCACAATACATGCAATTAAAAGAGATTGCAGACACTGCCTTGTGGCTCTCCATTTATCTGAAAGCACGGCTTTTGAAGAGGAATAACTTAAAGAGAAATAGTAAAGGATAGAAGAGCAGCAAGAACATTAGTGAGAAAGGGAGGGAGGGATAAAATGAGGCATTGATTAGATTTGTGACTTTGACAAGATAATTGACGGTTGAGTAGAGGCAAACACTTAATCACTTCTTCCTTTCTCCCCCTTTCTCTTTTCATCTATCGGTGCAAGTCTCTCTAGCTCATATTGTTGATGGGAGATGTCATTATAATGAAGCGTATTAGAATGCATTAGAGTCTGGGTTGTCTTGGGAAAGTCCTCACTCCTCACCACTGACAGTTTTTATGGGGAACGTGAGAAGGCTGCAATATGTTCTGTCTGCAGCCTCGGGGATGTGGAGAGAAATACAGACCTGTCTCCCAGAATAAATCCACTGCTCTGGGTGAAGACAAACACTAAAGAGGAGGAATGATGAAGTGAAAATGAACGACCGTTTAACTCTTTAATGAGTGAAAGGAGGGACAAAGTATTACCAACTTTACCTTGGCTTCCGAAAGAGTTGCATTCATTTTGTCTAAGAAAGTCATAATCACTAATCTGAGTCAAGTTTGAGCAGGTGGAGATGATTAAGGAAGCCCGATTTAGACTTCTACCGTGTTTCTTCACAGTTTGTGAGCCTTTCAGAATTGCATGGCCAAAAGTATCAGATTTTCCCACAAATCATATATGTAGCTAATCAAGTGAACCCAGTTTGCTGCGCAAAGAGGTAAAATCACAGAATAGGAGCAAAAATCCACAAACTTTTGTCTACAACATTTGTAATTTTCCACGATAAATGAGAATTGTATAGTATTTTCCACAGTGGGAGAAAAAAAAGTATTGAACATGTCAACATTTTTCTCAGAAAATGTATTTCAAATTGAGCTACTGACATGAAATTTTCACCAGATGTCGGCAACAACCCAAGTAATGCACACATACAAATACATCCGAACATTTATGTCCATAAATTATTTTAATTTTTTTTTAAAATTTCATTTCATTTATTTAATTCTTCCCAGACATGACTCACAACGATCAACATGTCTGAAAAGGGGTAGGAAGAAGAAAAAATCTTATTGAATCCTATCCCTTCTCCCACATTTAATATTACATTCAAATGTCCACAGCACGTTTTCCGTTTTTTAAACTCAGATCTTCAGTTCTTTCCAAAGATTTTCAATTGGATTCAAGTGGGGTGATTGACTGGATCATACTAGCAGCTTTATTTTCTTTTTCTTAAACCAGTTGAGTGTTTGCTTGGCTGTGTGCTTGGGATAGTTGTCTTGTTGAAAGATCCAGCCTCTTTTCATCTTCAGCTGCAGGCAGATGGCAGCAGATTCTGATCCAGAATGTGTCTCTACTTTTCTCCATTTACTTTTCTTCCTTCAATGATATAAAGTCTACCAGCACCACATGCTAGAAAAACAGCCCCCCCACCATGATGTTTCCACCTCCAAACTTCATTGTTGGTGTTTTTGGGGTCAAGTGAGGTGCCATTTCTCCTCCAAACATGTAGTCTCTTATGACATCTGAAATGTTCAGTTTTGGTCTCATCTGACCAGACTATGTTTTCCAGAATGTCATGGGTTTGTCCAGATGTTGTGTTGCAAACTTCAAACAAGCATCAACATTTTCCTTCAGAAATGGAGTCTTGCGTGGTGTGTGTGCATGAAGGCCATGGCAGTGCGCTTGCATACAAACAGACAAGAGGATACCAAACGGATACAATGACGGCAAATAGTTAATTACCGATTTAAAATGTAAAGAAGTTAAATAATAATTTAAAAAAGCTACAAGATTTAGATATAGGCCTAATTAACAGCACTGTCAGCTTCAATCGTCTCCCGTTGCTTTTTAAATTATGTCCAGAGCGAGCACGCAGGTGATTTCTTTAATTGTGTGTTCAATAAAGTTTTAGCTTCTGAAATCAGACTTTTAAACATTTCTGATGGAGCTCAGTGTTTATCTGGATATTGTGGCTTCATTCCAAACCATTTCACCAAACTTGGAGGACCCGCGGCGTGTCTGGAGATAAAAGCAAATAATATTCAGTGTAATGCCGGTTTTGTGCGACATGCGTAAAAGCGCACAAGAATGCACACAGTCCTCAAGGAGACTGGACATCATTCACATGTTTTCGCTGGAATTAGTCAGTTACTTCAGGTGTCACCTGCAGCGCCGTCACTGATATCTGTAATTGCAGTTATTAATGTTGCATATGATGCCAGCGGGCACGAAGACGCGCGGCTCTGTGGAGAGCTCTGCTCCAGCTGCGGTGACGGATGCTTTATTTCTGCTTACAGTCAGTGATCCCTGAGATTCAGACATGAATCGAACATGTTTCAGACCAGCCGGAGTTACATTAATACGTGGATGCATATTATATTTCCCGTTTGAGGAGATTTTGATAACAGATTATTAAGTTGGTTTGCGAGGCTGTGCAGTCCGTCTGCTGTAAAAGCACGTCAAAATCTGAATGAGAGGGCTTTTAAAGAAACTGTCAAATGGAGGGATGTTTTTTATTTTTTTGAAATACTGTCATTCTGACCATAGAATGAAAAAAATGTTGGAATGATTTGGAATGACATTTAGCAGAAATATAAGTGCTGTCATTTTGACAATTGAGGACCCATGTCGGAGTGGAGGAATGGCGGAATGGCAATGCCTCCCGAGAAAACAACAGCAGTAACACCTCAATATCATCCAATGCCTCCATTGTTGTTTTTACTTTACTGACCACCGCGTGGCGCGGCAGCGACGTCACGGCAGTCTCGACCGCGCCAACTCCACCCACTTCCAGGTAGTACACTAATACTTCTCCTGTGTGGAAACAAAATCCGTCCTGGTCGTCTTTAGTGTGTACTGCTGTACTGTGCTGTACTGTGCCCTGTGCAGCTGCACTGGAAAAGGCCCATTAGACAGCTCCCTGTTTTTACCCATCATGGAATGCTTCTTGTCTGACACTTTGGTAATGAGAAACCATTTGAAAGCATCAATAAGGACTTAACCATCTGATATTACTTTGCACTGATAGGGGACAGGATTACTTTCTAAATACCCCAGCTGCCTTCTTTGGTTATATATACAGTGTATTTAGGCCCTCCATTTCTTCATGTATTCAATAATTATTCCCTGTGTCATTTCACTATGTTACACATAACCTAATTTATGGACATAAATGTTAGGATTTCTTTGTATGTGTACATTACTTGGGTTGTTGCCGACATCTGGTGAAAATTTCATGTAAATCATTCAACTAAAAGTATATTTTCTGAGAAAAATGCAGATGTTTTCAATAATTTTTTCCCCGCTGTATGTACTTCCACTTTGACAACTTGCCTCTCCTTGTTGAGGTCAAACAGTTATATAAGAGGTCCGTACAAATTAAATGGTAAGGAAAGGATTTCATTTCTGTTTCCCTATCTGTCCATATCCAATACTTTCTTGGACTACAATGGGAATTTCTCTCTCTTTAATCTTAAAGGAAAAGTACACCCAAAGAATGATTGGCCTTCATTTTCGACTCACCCCGATGCTGAACAACACTCCGAAGCACTTTTTTGATATCTCAAATGCAGCTGGAGATCTGGGAGGCTTCTCGTTATCTGCCGACATTCAAATAATGGAGGTCCCCGTGCTCGAGCCAAAAACATCAATAAAAGTCCTCAAAAACGTGTCAATATTCCTCCATACTGCTTGTTCAATGTAATCCACGTGTCTTGAGTGGGTAGCGTCCTCAATTTACTCGAAACGACATCATTTAGTATATTTTAATAGCTCAAACAGTACTACATGTAGCTAGCTAGGACACTACGGAAGCCGCGGCAGACGAGATTGTGCGTTCTCTTTCTCTTTCTTTCTTTGTTTTAAATCAATATCCAACCCCTCCTGTGTTTGTCCCGGTTTGTCTGCAGCTCTGTCGCTCTTAGCACAATGTAAACAGCAAATTTCTTCTTCTACGCTTGCATCATCAGCAGAGTAGGCTCTGAACGCCGAGGCTTCCGTAGTGGCGCGCTTGCAGGAAAAAGGATATAGGACTGTTTAGGCTCTAAAAATGTACTAAATGATGTCATTTGGAGTAAATTATGGACGCTACCCACTCAGGACACTTGGATTACATTGGACGAGCAGTATGGAGGAATATTGACAAGTTTTGTAAACTTTTATGGAACTTTTTGGCTCGAGCCTCGGCGAACTCCATTATATGAAAGTCAGTGGATAACGAAAAGCCTTCCTGATTGTCAGCTGCATTTGAGATATTAAAAAAGCGCTCCAGAGTCTTGCTCAGCATGAGGGTAAGTGGAAAATAAGGCTACATTATTCCGTGGGTATACTTTTCCTTTAACATCCTACCCTTAGCACAAGTCAGTCACCATTTGCTCCTGCCTTTCTACCACAGAAAGAGGCATAGAGGGGTCTTCTCCAAGTCTTTCAGCCTCATGTGATCTATTCCAACTTTGTCCACTCATCCATCACCATCCCTCTTATATGTAAAGCCAACCCATCCACTGCTGTCATTTAAGCAGCTCTCCATTCATCTTTCCTCTGGGCCCTGGTATCCTTCATCACTGACCCTTGTCACAACTGCAGCTGCCCCGTCTTATTATGTCTCCCACAGGTCAAGTCCATTTACCCCATGTGGTGCTCTCAGGGTGACGGGTTAAGTGGGGGTTTGTGTGAACATCTGTGCAGATGATTGATAACTTGCCACAGATAGAAGGATTTGTCTGTCTAGGTCTTAGAGGTTTTTAAGTGTTTGCGTGTCCATGTTTAAAGTGAATTCATGTCATTTTTCCAACTTTTTAAAGTGTTATGTAACTGCAGTGTTAAAACATGCAAAATATCCTTCCTCTCAGAGGCTGTCAGACTGAATAGCTGATGGTGACTCACAGTGTCCGCCATTATATTAAAATAATCAGCTGCCACACTGTCTCAGATAGAAAAAAAAAAAAAAAAAAAGTTCTCATCAGTGGAGTATAATTAAGGTGAGTATGCAGCGGCTTTGAGGGGAAAAAGCACTTCCATTATTACTGGCATTGCCTTGTCCTTGTAAGTGCTGATGTGTCACCCCTCTGAAATCTGGGACGTATGTAGAACTGATGCATGTCTTCCATGTGTGTCTTACCTCTGTGATTCGTGGATTGGTGCACATGCTGTTGATACCGTTGTGCTCTAGCCACTGGTTTTCAGGGTGGGGGCAGTGTTGCTTGAGGGTGCAGCGGTTCTCTCCTTTGCACCAAACACAGCCGTACTTTGATTGGGCCTTCAAACACAAACCACAGCTTCCACGCTGAGCATCACACTTGTAAAGAGTGACTGTGTAGAAAAGACGAAAGAAGTGATGGGGGGAGTGGGGTGTAGTTGGGAGGGAGATAATGTGAAATGAGTCAACAGTTGTTGGAGAAATCATAACAGAGCTCCAAATGCAACTACACTTATTTTGGAAAATTCCATTAAAATTTTAGACATCTAAACATAAACTAACCTCAGGCAAAAAAAAAAAATCTCATAATCACTCCATCTATCATCTCCATACACTCCTGCTCCCTCCCACCCCATCTCAGTGAGATTCCTACAATGCTGCCTCCTACCTCTCCTCACCCACCACACATTTAACATATCATCTCCATGGAAACAGACCAGCCATTTTCTTTTTAATTGCCATTAGATGCATGTGTGATCTGCCCATCAAAAATGCCCTGGGAGCCGCTTCCCCCGCAGGCAAACAAAGGTAGGAGGCGGCTTGAGGAGCGCTCTCTATTTCAAGCATCCCCTTCACTCTGTTACTTTTGATGCTTCTTTGATTCTACACTTATGCTCAAGGATATGTTTTGAAGACAGTTTGACTCTGACATCCATGCAAACAACCACAAACACTTTACAAACTTTGCCTCACAGCACAGTGTCATTTTGGCAGATAATTCACATTTTAACAATATATCCAACAAGCCTGACTCAACTGCCTTTGGTGAGAATGAGCCAAGTTCCTGTCAGGGAACTACAACCCCCAGCATGCTGATGTTTTCCTGTTTTTGATCGCCACTGGCCAAACTAAGCAGGTGAATGATTAAAGCACTGAGCTGTCAAAACACAGATGCAAGGAGTAAATCATGAGCTGGATATATAAAGAAGATGCTACAAGAGACATAATTTAAATTACACCTCTGTGTTCTACATCCATCTTGACAGAGACAATAGATTTGATTTGCATGCAAAAATATTCTTAATTATAGACATTACCTTGCATTGGTATTTAACGGATACAATATTTTCAACATGGCTAAATGCTTTGCTTATTTTGCTACTAAGAAAGGCGATGATGATGGAGACAGATCAATTGTCAGATTCTCAGTGAGATGTTGACAGAAATATTCCACAGAGGAAAAGAGAATATTCATAAAAAATGGAAAAAGAATGATATTTAGAGAAGTTGGAGCAGTGATGTGCAGTAGCCAGCTGGAAAGGGACCCATCGAAGGAAAGAGAGGATGTGTTAAAGTTAACCACTCTACATCGCAACATCAGGGAATGGATGCTTCACCTTAGCACACCACCCCTCTGTTGCCATGGAGACAGGCTCTAAGGGCAACAATGGCTTGGCAGCAGCTTTGCTGTGTATGTTTAAATGAGAGTTTGTTAGAGACAATGAATGGTTTGAACTGCAAGTGTGTGTGTGTGTGTGAAAATACATACGCCTGTGTTAACACTCACCTTTGTTGTGGTAAGGGTTGTCAATGGTGAAATCTCCATTCCAGATGACCGTCAGCTCCACATGAAGACTACTCATCTCCATCCCATCATAGAAATACTATCACCATGGCAACCAAAGAAGGAAAGACAGATGGGGTAGAGAATAAGAGAGAAGGGAAATCTTTAAACTGCCTTTTTATCTCCACCTCCAAAATCCCTCAAACACATCGTCAACAGGTGGCTGCACACATTTAAATACCCACACAAACTATTACACAAACATACACACTATACACGCCATAGAGAGCTAGAAGATGAGATTATTTTCAATTTGGTTCTGTAACACTAGCAGCATAGAGGGTTGGTGTTAGAATCATAATTTTCCGCTAAATTACAGTTTCCCTCCTTCACAGCTCAATCAAAGTACAATATTTGGAATGTGCAGTGATTATGCACACAAATCCTAAAGATGTCTCAACAAGCAGACACTGACACACACACTTAGGGTGATGAAGATAGACAGGAAGATGGGATGTTATTGTATCAACAGAAGCTTAGCATCAAGACCAGCATAAAGCCTTTTTCATGCTTGCTGTCAAAGCCTTATTCAGTCAAATAATGGAGTATCAATGGAGGGACGTCTGCGTAGCAGAGACAAAGTCAGGTTTTTATTTCATCCAGCTACTGTCTGGATGAGAGAGAAAACTGCCTTAGCTTGAATTTGTGTGTGTGAATGTGGCTGTGCGTGCATGACAGCTTTTATAGAAAAGTTTATAGAGATGGGTTATCTTTCTTCAGACTGGATTTGTGTGTAGGAAGGTTTAAAACAAAGCCACTCCTCACCGATGTGTTTTGACACTGCAATGAAGAGCTGTTGAAGCGAAGGGCAGGAACTCTGTGCTCATTTCCTTGGATGGTTAGCAAACACTCATACCCTCGCTGTCCAGACTGGGGCTGGGGGAGGTTCTTAGCCTCCAGGGTGATGGGCTTCACCACATTGACTGGCACCAGTATCTCTTTTGCACGCTCCAACTGAGGACACCCCTGAAATATAAGACAAGAAAGTTGGGTCAACATTTTCAATCCATAACGGTTATTAGATCAGTGGGGCCAATTTAATTCTGCACCTCAGTTTCTCATTGGAGGAATGACTAAACGTTGTATACAAACTCAATCAGTTCCACTTCACATCCTTCATATGTGAGGGACACAGAAACACAAGTTAGGCTTCAGTGAATAAAGTAGAATTGGTAACATAATTACAAACAGGTGAACATGAACTCCTGCTGCTTTTGGAACCACAAAAATAATTCAAACTGAAGCTTAAATGGGCACAGTCACTGGCTAATGACATACACATCCATTAAAGGTTGGATATGAAACACGGACAGAACAGCGACATCACGTGAGTCAAGGTTGTAGTTGCAACGGCAGAAATATAACTCCAGCCATGTGGCTGCCAGGCTCACTGCCGATACGGCAAGTGACCAGCAGCCTGCACCGTGTCCAACACGTATTGCAGAGAAGTTTTATAACTGACACCTAATGTTAGCCATGTTAGGAAATGAGTTAGCTTATCAACCGAGGAGAAAAGTCACAATTTCCATGTTTTAATGCCATGGAAAACATTTATGTGGTTCCACTTAGAGTAGGCTTCACCTAAATTTACTCCAGTTTTTGCTCTTCTCAGATAACTTGATAACATCTCCGGGGCTCTGAAGCAGCTGCTTGACTTGCCGACTCCACCGTTTCCCCCTGTGCCAGCCTAACTGTGTCCAGCATACGATTGCAACATAGAGACCGTATCTGGCAACCTGTAATGGCAGCCTGTATCACCTTGTAGATGTAAACATAACGCCATTGTCGAACCCATTAAAATCTATATCTATTTTCAGGCTAAATATAATTTTTTAAGGAAATGCTGCACTTTCATTCTGCACCCCTCCAAATGTCCCATTGAGGTAAATATAGCTTTGAATAAAAATTTTCCATATTCAACCTTTAGAATAGCTAGTTTAGACATTTCCATTCAACCTGTTCAATGCCCTGATATTGTCAATGTTAAAGCAACATTACACTGATAAAGTTGGACGAAGTCCATTTTTTTCACGAGTGATCTTTTCATGAGAAAAATGAATAAAACCTAACACTGTGAATCCACTATCCTGAGGTATCAGATCAGTGAATCATCAGGCAATCCTACAGTACTTTACTTACACTAATTTCATTTTATGCAATGGCCTCTCCACTGTGGGCCTTTTCAGAGTTTAGTGCTTTAATTTGTGTAGCTTTTGTCGTTGAGTTCAGATGAATTGTGTCCTCTTTGTTAGACAATCCCAGGACCTTTTCACATCATTGAGTGAAGGGCCAGATCAAAAGCTACTCAACTGTCATTATCCTCAGGGAGTGAGCATCAATTACATCAATAATCCAAGCCTCTTGTGCTGAACTTGTATGATCAAGTATTTGTTGTTATTTTTTCCCCCTCTTTACTCAAGTCAAGTGTGAGATTTCTATGTAGGAGAGACCCCCAGATGGCTCTAAAATAAGGTTGATTCCTGCCTGTGTTGTAAACAAACAAGAATGAATGACACAAGAAGAGGGAGAGTATGAGTGAGCCAAGAATCACTTAGCAATTGGAGGTCTAAAATTAACAGCCAATCAATTCAGGTGCGAGTCGCTGGTTAAATATAGAGCAACTGTGACTTCTTTGGAAAACAAAGAGAAGAAAGATGAAAAGGTGAGGAAAGGGGACAAGATGGATAGAGAAGATAAAATAACAGACAAACAGAGGTGACCAGCGGGGACAGGAGGCATGAAAAGCACTGGCGAGAGAACAGGAAAGTGACTGACAGGCAGAAGTGAAAGGTGAGGGGGTGGCAAAGCAGGTAAAGATAGTAAACAGAGCAGCGCTTCTTCGAGCACTTTGCAAAATGTTTCATGTTTTTGCCAAAGAGCAGTAGATAGAGGGAGACAGGAAAATAGGCAAAATGAGAGCGAGGAACAACAAAAGAACGTAGCAACTGAAGGAGGCAGAAACGCCATTAAGCATATGTGACAGGAGAAGCTTTAGCATGTCAAAGAGAGAGGAAGAAAGAGTGTGAAGAGAAGGAGAGCAGATAAGGTGAGCCCCCTCACAGATGGAGCTGGGGGGTTGGCGGGGGGTGGGGGGTGGGGGGTGGGTAGTGAAGCACAGCAGGCGTTGAACTGGGTGATAACACTTGTTTGAAGTTCATTAAAAGCCACTTGATTGGGTTAGGCTGAGTGACTGACTGACTGGATAGTTAGGTGGGGAGAGAGGGGAGCTCTCTGTGACACTATTCACAAAGTCATTATAGATAAATGACACACAGAAAGAGAGTGTTCTGTGGTGGCGGTGAGGAAGGTGGTGGTGCGTGCGTGTGTTTGCCATTCCAAATCTCATTTTCCTAAGAACGAAGGGTCATATTTGGAGAATGAAAATGAGTGGGAGAGCAAAGAGAGATGCAATCCATTTTTAATCACATCTCTTCCAGTTAATACACTTGAACAATGGGGACAATAAATCTGATCTGGTTTGTGGAAATGAAGGCATGGAAAGCACCGGAGTATGACTTAACGCAGTGACGGAGTGGAACCTTAAAGATACAGATTAACACAGATATTGGTGCTTGATGATGAGATGACAGGATTTCACACACGCAAGTCACAATAAGATGAGTGCAGATTACATTTTTGTTATGCAGTTATTTTGTGCCCAAGTTTCACTATTTTAGTTCATCAGTTACTGTACTAGTTATTTTCAAAGCAGTCTGCTACTATTGAATGTTATCAGGGTGTTATCAGGCTGTGGAGATGTGATTTACATCTAACATATAAATCCCATCTCTTCGATTTTTCATCATGTAGCCATTCCTGCACATGCTTGTGCATGTATAGCTGCTATGACAGGCGAAATGACAGAGGACAGTATTTGCATTGTGGAAATGCTCTCATTATTTTGAATGGGGCAACAGCAGCATCGTGGTGAAATTCAAGTTGTGCTTAAGTGATTCTAACTGCAAGCAAATTACCCTCCTCTAGATTTAAAGAAGCACCTTTGGGATAGACGCAGGTCCACATCATCAGTTGTGTTTAGGAAATGCGACCTACAACTATAGACTCACCATCTTTCATAAAATCCATGTGACCCTTTTAAGCTAAATATGTTCTTGATTTGATTTTTGATTGTAAAGTAAATCTTAATTAACACGCTGTAAAGGGAATGTTGCATCAGTTATTCCTATTATTATCCTGCAGATCCTCAGATTAATGGCAAAACACACACAGAGACATTCACAGATGCATAAAGAGCAAACTACAACCATGAAATCTCATTCAAGCTGAAAACAAAGATAACCAGACAGCATCTCTTGCATCATCTATCCACAGATGGAAAACATCAAAATCTCACTTTTAACTGCTGTTGCCAATCCACATTATTCACATGCACATCTAATCCATGCACACGAACCACACTTTTCTTTATTTTTTTTAATGAGGCAAACAACAAATACAAATCCACTGAGCCTAATCTGTCTAATCTTTGTCTGTCGCACAAACACACGTTCACACTCACACAAATACACCATAGCCAACACACGGGTTTATTACACTCATAAACTAAAGCTACAAGTCCAGCAATCTACAGCAAGCTTGCTACAGTACACTCACACATGTATCCTGTTCACCTTCATTTCTAAAGTGGTCAAACCAAATAAAACCGTAACCCTTATCTTTTCTAAATCTTATGACGGAAGAAATGATGAAATGTAAAGACACAGAAACATGTTCTCACTGTTGCCTAGAGAAGAATGAAAAATCCACGATTAAGAATATAAAAAACAAACATGCTGGTGTTAGCTTGTGTTTTTTAGCCTGCTTAGCTGTGATTTTGCCGTTTGTCTGCACACACGTGATCAGACACACTGCCAGCTCTTCCTGAAGCCAAGTGGTTTTTCATTGATTTGGACAAATGTGTATATCCCCTTGTTGGCTACAGATGCTGACGGCATTGTCAGTAATGTTCACTGTCAATGTGGAGATTTATGTGGATTTAAGTTGATGTAATGTCAGTGCCTTTATAAACACTCCCCACCTACAGTATTCATCCCCAAACAACTGCAATGCAGCGCTGATACAGTAAAACAAATCATACATCGCAAGAACACATAAACCTTCATGAATATACACACTGGCTATATAATGTGGACAATTGATATTACAGCTCAACATAAGCCAATTTTTATACTGTATGTTAATAATTACCTCCCCCAAGGAGGTAATGCAATTGCTGTTGTTTGTCTGTTAGTTGGAAAAATACCTCAAAACATTATGAATGGATTTGGATGAAATTATCAGGGGATATTGATAATGGCACCAGAAAGCACAGATTTAAATATGGTATTGAGCCGGATCATCGTTTGGATCCAGGAATTTTTTGAAGGATTCATTATCAATGCAAGATGGGGTCATATGTGGGGAACTAATCTGCGTGACAAGGTCTGCACTCTAAGTGCTTTTCTTGTGTGAAATTCTTTATTCTTTCAAGCGGCTACTTCCTATTGTTTTTTTTTTCCCTTAGTTTTTTTTTTTTTTTTTTAAAGAAATAGGTTCTTTAATCAGATTTATTCTACAACCTCCTGCTTTGAGAAACTGAATAGGTTTTTATTGTCATGTTAAGCTATTTAAAATCATTTCATGACATCTACTGACACCATAGTTGAGAAAGTGGTTAACACAGCATATGGAGCACGTTAAATACTCCATGAGAGTAACTTTGTTCTTGTTCTCGAGGCCGCGGGAACAATAAAAAAAAGTTTGTTTTTGTCCCGTTGATACTCCACAGGAAGCTTTTTCCGTAACGGTGCAGGGCTGGCTGTGTTTACTGGGTGAGTTGATCTTTAACAAAAAACTTGGTCTGTGCACGCAGTGATGTCTGTGTATTTAAATGTCTTGTATGTTGTATACATTTTCATTTTTTCTCACCACCTCAGTCAGCTGTTGATTAAAACTATTCGTTTAACCTTGCAGCAGAGGATGCAGAAGAGCATCTGCTCAGCTGATGTGGAAAGCAAGTCGCAACGCATCCCCAATCACGTCCGCAAAAAGGAAGTTCTGGCAGTCTTTAACAGGGTTTAAGAGTGCATTTGACTTACCACTAACAGGTGGATTAATTTATTTTTATTTACCTACTACTAAAGACTAGGCAGTTTTGCCTGGGTATTTTTATTTATTGAACAGGCTGTTTTAATGCCTGGGTTAGGTTTATTTAATATAGTAACTGCTAAATATATGTTAGCTTTCTACTTGAATTTCACATTTCAGCAAAGGTTTTTCATGCATTTCAAAATGTCATAACCTTGAATATGACAAGAAATGTTGCACTAATGACTGGTAAAAGCATTTTATATCATCACTATTATTACTGTGAGCCTCTCCACAATATAGCAATAAATACTGTACCAAGAGGTTCAATATTGTGATATGATACTGTGAGATGTGGTTATCGTGACACCCCTAGTAAACAGTGTAATTTTTCCTTTTACCTTTGCTAAACAAAGGCATTTTTTATGTGAGGTGCTTACTTTAACAGAACTTCTTTTGTAGCGTGCCTGACAGGGCATGTGAAGGCGTGAGCCCCAATGAGTGTTGTAATCAAGGATTTTAACTAATGGGCAAGAAAGAAAAATACCTGGGAGGAACTGACTTATAACCACAGTATAAGCCATGACTTTTGAAAACATAGTTGGTGTCTCTTTTTTCTCTCCTCCTTATAATTATCCTTCAAACTTGTTCCCAACTTGTTTTTCTCTTCATTTATATCTCCACACAAGAAGCCTGTGTGGTTCATCCCATCTACGCAGCAAACTGACCCTTCTCATTTCTCTTGTCAACCCTCTCACTGATTCGCTCTCCTCTCCACTCTTTCCTGACTTCTTTTCTTCTTGGGGACCTACTTAGATCTGATAATTAGAGGCTGGTGGGAGGTGTGAAGGGTGGAGATAGGAAAAGTGACAGAGTAGGAAGCAGAATGGGAACTGTGAATGTAAAAGCCCTTGGCATAGTTTGAAGCTAAGGAGGGAGGGTGATACAGAGAGAGAGAGAAAGGCCCATAATTATAGCAGTGTAAGGTGTGAAGATGAAGAGGATCTTGAGTTTTTATACACATACTCTCAAACACTCACATACACACCGCTGTGGTTACCGAAAGCTTCCCAGTCTCTGTTCTACCACATCCAACAGAGCCGAGGGCAAAGACACAGTCCTGTTTTCTGTTCACCCAATCTCCCTCCTGGCTGCTTCTCCTCGTTTTTCCACTCACTGTTCATTCCTTACTTTCAATTATCTTGCCGCAACTTTTGATTTTCTTCAAAAAGGAACATACTTTTTTTGTTATGAAAGAAATTGAGCAAACCTTTTTGCCAGATAATCTAAAGCTTCTTATTTCAGGTTATGTGTCGTTAGCGCAGAAATTTGCACAAAAACGCCAGTGAAAACAATTATAGCAAAAACAAATTTAGTCTGTTACCTTTGATGATAGAAGACAATATGAAGTAAATTAGATTTAACCTCGGGGCTGATGCGACTTTTCATGCTTCTTGCCCTATTGAGCTTTAAAAACTGGTGTTATTTCAGATTAATCTGATCTTTTAGTCATTTCCTGTCAACTCTGTTTAATTTCCAACTACGTTCAGTTGCATATTCATTTTCTTTCTAGACCCCTTTGCTTCTTGAGTGACTCCTCAGCAATCAGTGCCAGAGCCTGTCATTGATTTGTTTATGAATCAAACCGGATACCTCTCTCCACAATTCCTGCCTAATATTGGCAGCTAACAGCCATTACTGTTGGCATTTTACTTCTTTAATAAAATTATCCTGATCACTTGGTCAATATCTCTCTAGTAAATAAACTCCACTGCATTGATCACCACAGTGTAGTCAAGAAGTAAATAATCCAAGGACACAAGGATGCAGTATGAGTGAGAAGATACGTATGTGCTGACTGAGAGGCATTAATATTTCTGTGTTTTATAGCTCCCTACCAGCTGAATATATATCAGGGAAATGTTTGGCAGCACCTCAGGATATGAACATGCTGTGTTGTAGACAGGAGAAGAGGGAAGGAAAATATTCTCATGTGGTTTTCATCAGACAAAGAGAACAGGAAGTGTCCCTAGTTTCATCACTTTCTTATAGAGAGACTGTGTGTGTGCTTTAAGGGTAGAAGCTGCATTATATAAAAAGAGATAAATATGCAGGAAAACAAACACCGTCCATTGGGTAGACAAGCACAACTAATTCAAATCACAATAAATGTGACTGGAGTGGTGAGGAATAACTATAAGCTCTTCTTTCAGCATAACTAAATGATGCTGCATGCACGGTCTTTGTTCGTGAAGCAGAATGGGAAAGTCCTTGAGATGTATGGAGGGCAAACAGGGACATTGTCTTGGTTAGTGTGCCAACAGGCAAATGTCTGATCCCTGTGCCCATATCATCGCTGGCATGAATAAAAAGGCATCAACTGTAAGCCTAGGCCTGGCTTTACCTCCACCCTGCAATGCATACTAACAATCAGCTCAACTAGTGGGGAGATTTTCCCAGCCTCAATAATTAACATAGAGTTAAAGGATTATTGAGATCACCGCCTGAAATCCCTTAATTGTAATAGTACACAAAAATCATCTTTTGTGAAATTTAGAAAAGATTTGACACCTGGCATGTCAGCATGTTCTTAAGCTTGTACTCGTGTGCCTAAACTATTAATTCAAAACAGCATCTGAAAATCTGGCAGCAAATGCATGACCTGGGATTTGAGGGGTTAATTAAAAGCAAATTAAAGTCATTAAAGTCTGCATAACACCTGCTTTTTCTGAAACATGTCAAAAAAGGGATGTCATTAATGTGCTAATACCAAATCCCCCCTTACTTTATTTATAGTTTTCTTTTAGAGAGCAACACAATAGGAGAGGATTCACACATTATTATCTAGAGTCAATATTGACCAGCAATGCCTGGGCTAATTGGAAAAGTAAACCTGCAAAGACCCGTGTTTGGGCCTAACTAAGGGGATGGTTCAAAAGGATAATAGAAATGCCAGAAAAAGAAAATAATATTGTCTGTGTAGGTTGAATGGCTCGGAGGGGAAAGAAATGGGTGGAATAACACAATTGAGAGCAGACTGCTCATCAAAGGAAGCAATCTGGCTAAGCTTGTCCCTGCCTGTCGTGGGGCGTCTGCCGACCCAGACATGAGCACTAGTGATCTTCATCATAGCTCACCTCAGGCTAGGATTAACAGGCCACTAAACTTCCTGTAAAACCCTCCCCCAAAAAGCCTCAC
The DNA here is from genome assembly GCA_023101725.1 of Atherinomorus stipes. Taxonomy (NCBI): domain Eukaryota; kingdom Metazoa; phylum Chordata; class Actinopteri; order Atheriniformes; family Atherinidae; genus Atherinomorus; species Atherinomorus stipes. The sequence goes on along the minus strand of JALJCO010007519.1, from coordinate 197,913 downwards.
TGAATTGGCACTGTAGGATAAATACTGCACACATCCATACAGATGTACTGCACATATATAAAAATACTTAAAACAAAAAATAAACTATAGATCACTAGACATGACAAACAGCCAATTCACAGTTGCATGTCAACCTTCTCTGACCTCCTTGCTTTACCCTGAAGGCTTCTGCAGCGGCTGAATCAGAGTGAAACTCTCTCATATGGGGGAGTGGCTGGATCGGAGGCTATTCAATAAATGCGCCCCGTCCAGAAAGTGGCTTGTCCTCTGCAGCAGGGCAGCCTAATTACAGTGGGCTTTGCTGCGACGGGAATAGAACTTGCTGCCAATATTATTGATAATTCACAAAGACTAAGCTGTCGCAGGGAATAGGGATGGGCATGTGGAAATGACTCAGTTTTATTAGCTTCCACTGCCCTTTGATGTGCAGTCAAGAGCGAGACATGCCAAGAGACTCCTGCCAGATGGAAGCACTACTGCTGAAAGGTGCCTCAATCCTTTTAACACAACTCTTTTTGCATCTGAGATCTCCAACGTAAGCTATTAGTCTCACATAGCCAAACATTTCCCCTCAATTTATTTTACCATGTGTAAGAACTTAGTTGGCTCACTACAAATAGGCTGACTGGAGCTGGACTGTATTAAAAACTTTTAGGTTTTGTGGACATTTCCTTAATGGGCTACAGTGACACGCTGTAAACACGTGGGGAGAGATGATGATAAATTTCCGGCCTCTTGTTCACATCTAAAGAGAAATTTTCTAACATACAAACACTGCCATGTTCTGGGTACTTGCTCAGTTCTGGTATAACTTGGTGCCACCCCAGAGACTATAATGGGATTTGATGTCTGAGGAGACTGAAAACAGAAACTCATCAGAACAACTCAGTTGAACCGCAGCCCCCACTTGGGACCCACCTCGTTCTTCTTGACTCTCCCCTCCTGGAAGGAACATGTGCGCGGGTCATGGGTGCAGTCATGTCTGTATTTACACCAGTAGCACTGGTAGGGACTGTCCACACATGATAGACACCTAAAAGCAGAGCAGAGCAGAGGAAAGACAGGGTTTTGAATAAGTAGAAAACAGAAGCAAGACAAGACAACAGAACTCCAAATGTCCACTTACTGTACATCTAAAATAGAATTTTCACATCTTTTAAATCAACATGTAGGGTTTAAAATGATAAAAGGTTCTGCAGGTGAGTTTTATCTTAGGACAGTTTTATTTTTTATCATAGGACAGAGAGAGAGAGGGAGAGAGAGAGAGAGAGAGAGAGAGAGAGAGAGAGAGAGAGAGAGAGAGAGAGAGAGAGAGAGAGAGGGAGGGAGAGAGAGAGAGAGAGAGAGAGGGAGAGAGAGAGAGGGAACCTCACCACAAATATGTCTTCATGTTTTGGCTCTCAGAGTGGTACATGAAAAAGTAAGTTGTGATTAAATTGCAACTGAATGTTATTGGTACGCATCTACTTACGACTTGTGCACGCTGCAGTTGTAGAAAACAAAACTGGTATTGGCAAACGCCAGGCCGGTCTCCTTGGACTTGAGATAGAGCTGCACGATCTGGTGGTCACCTGCAGCGAACAGGTCACAGTCACAGTTAGCCGTTTGATACAGAAAGATAGACTTTTGAGTTGCTTTTATTTCAAAACATATTGGTTGAGCCCATTATTGATAGTTTCATAGAACTTTTCCAGCTTCCAATTTACTGGCTCAATTATCCTTCAACAGTGTCTCATAACATCAGATTTCCCGATAAAAAAAAATCAACTGCTTGAAGCCACAGGTGATTAACTTGTGTTGGTGAAGGCAGTATCTTTAAAAGGAAGGAGACTGTAGATGCCTTTTGTTATGTTGAGTCTTGCCATTTATGCAGCTGTACAAGAAACAAAAATTGGTGCCACCCGATTTCCCATGGGATGGACAACATTCCCTGTGAAATGTCTTTGAGAGCATCTTTGACAAGGTAAAAGGAGAAGACGATGAAACATCAACCGTGTGTGTGTAAGTGTGTATTAGCTTGCTCCTCATCTGTATTTGGTGTGTCCTTTTGTTTGGCACTAATGAAGGAGTTCATGTTTAATTCAACAGCACATCCACACACCTAACTGCTCTCTCTCTACACCACCTCTATACCTCTCCCTCTCATTCACACTATCTCTGTACACAGGTCTCTTCACTTCCTTCCACACTGTGACTCCATCTCCCCTGTGTCTCCCTCCATCTCACTAACAAAGAAGGAATCATTCATCAATCACAGTAAAGCATGGCTGACAACGGATCTGTCCTAATTAGGCCACCTAAATGTTACCTTGAAGCCTGCTAACACTATCCATCCCTCCCTTTCTCTTCACTTCATCTGCTACTCTCCCTTTTCTCTCTTTCAACCCAACTTGGACTAATGAGTACAAGCAGAAATGGAAGATGAAAGCCTGAAAAATGTGAAACATTTTTCTCATGTATGTTTGCAACTGTGGGGAGAAAAGGTGGGTAGGAAGACTGTAAACTCTGTGGGAGTGTGTGGGTGTGTGTGTGTGTATTTGGTGTACATATTTGCACATCTATGTTTGGATGACTGCAGCATTACAAGCTTTACATGTGGCTAATATGGAAAACATTGAACAAATGTTTGATTCCCCAAAGCATGCCGAGCCTCCCTGTCAGCTGTACATGAGCCCCATCTGTGGATCTGTGGATTACTTTAGATTTATGGTGTCTTGCATTTGTTCACAACAGCATATGTCTGAAATTTTGTTTTGGTGCCATTAATCAATAAAGGGAAAAGTGAAGATGTGCAACTGAGACCTCTACTTCTTATTTAGAGGTTGAAATTCAATATCTAATCTTCCTTTAAATTTTTAAAGCAACATTTGTGGTTAAATATATTTTTACTGCCATCATTTTCCACTTTTACTGAGCAATGACAACTCATGAAAAGTCTGCGGGGGTCTCTGCAATCTCAAGGGTCCATTTTAGTGAACATACTGAAGTAAGACAACTGATTTGTACGATGCAACATTCTTTTTTGCACCATACTTAACTGCTGTGTCATTACTACCTCTGCATCATATCTGTTTGAGGGAGGAAGGTAAATATATCCCAAAGCAGACTCACAGCTAATGTTCATTCAATTACAAAACATGTCCTAGGGCATTGCTTCAAGGGCTGCCAAGTTGCTGAAGGCAAAGAGAAAACAAGAATAGATGGAATGCTAGGACTACCGTGCATCAAACAAACAAGAAACAAACAAATAGATGAGTTGCTGACAACAGATTTTGTTTAGCCTAGTATTATGAGTAAAGTTCTCCAGATCACAAGCTCTCATGTCAGGTACACAGCTATTTTATGTGTCTGTTGATGAACATCAACTTACTCCCCAAACAGGGTGATGCACTGCACTTCACTGTTTTGTGTGTTTTGATGCCATTTAGTTGCTTATTGGCTTCCTACCTTTGTCAACAATAATGCGTGGCATTTCCTTTTCAGCAGGGGAGGAGCATTTGATCCGGTTTCCCTCCACCAAGCCATTCATCTCAGCCAGGTCCTCAAAGGTACAGTTGACACCTGCTGAAAGTTCTGGCACATTATGGGCCTCCAGCACCAACTGCAGAGGGGAAGAAGAAGGATAGGCATTTTATGAACCATCATCACTCTGTGTAATATTCCATAATGTGATACTACCTGAAAAAAGTGGTAAAAATGAACAGTTAATGACGGTGATAAGTTGATAAGACATTCAAGTTCAATAATATATTAACAATTGTAACATACATTTCTGAGGAAACACTGAAAGTCTAATGCAGAATAAAACGGCCAAGGGCCAAGGGAAAACTGTGGAATATACAGTTGTCCTTCAAAATTATCCATACCCTAAAATTTCAGAAGGAAATAAATCAGCTGTCAGTGAAATAAGATGAAACTGACTAAAATAAATAATAAATAAAAATTCTATGGAAATCATGACATTGATTTTGAATTGTAGTTTGAAAGAAATATTAAAAACAAACACACAAAAAATAAAACAAGTAAACAAACATAATGGGGCTCCAAAGCTAAAATTTTGTTGGGCAACACTTTCACTGCTATCAGGCGTTTTCTCTAATGTCTAAAAAGACTTCTGCACCTGTTGACAGGTATTTTGGTCCACTGTCCATGGGAAAGGTGCTTTTTTGTGTCTGGGACAGTTTTGTTTGTTTTTTCTTAGGGCTGTCAGGCAATAATAACATTAATCTAATTAATCGCATTTTAATCTCATATTTGCTAAAGCAGTCATGGAAAAAAATGGTCCTCAAGGGACCTCTAAGTTTCCATGCAACCCTGCTCCAACACAGCCTATGAAGTTCTGTACAGTGACTCATTTGTGTTAGAAATCGCTCCCTATCACGGATGTAGTGCACTATAAAGTGAGCACGCCATTTTGTAGTGTTCAAATTCTCTTCACAACTTTTCATCCACTACATCGTCCACTACAAAATACCCACAATGCACTGCAACTGTAAGTGTACAAGTGATGTACCCTACATTTTACTCCTGTATACCACAATGCAATGTGGCTGTCTTTTATGATCGCAGAAGAAGAAAAATAGCGCAGCAGCGGGAGCTGGCAGAGGAGCGTGACCTCTCTTTCATTTATAAATGCTTTAGTGGCGTTGGTATGCAGCTTTTAACAATAATGGTATTTCTTCATAGCAGGAAAGCTGCCTATTGTTCATAACTGTTTACTACTGCTACTGCACGCCGCAGCAATACCTGCCGTATCTGCTGACATCACCCCATATTGCATCTGAAATCTCCTCCCGTCGTTCCCTACATAATGTACATGACATAGTGGACTACATATTATACACTATGTAGGGAAAAGGGAGTGAGTGAATGATTTCAAACACAGCTATTGACAAGTCGTCTTCTTCTAGTGTGTATTGGCGGTTGGCAAACAGCTTAAGGTGCATTACCGCCACCCACTGCCCAGGTCACTCAGTGGGCCAAAATAAAGTGCTTGTGCACTGAATTGGCACTCTGAATTAATCACGATTATTTTTTTAATGCATTAATTTACAGTGTTATTAATTAATCTAATTGTGTTAAACTGAAAGCCCTAGTTTTTTTTTATCATTATTATCATCATTTCCAACCACAATTCCAAAGCAATATTTTATTTCACTAAATTATAGTTTTGTAAATTTTTATGATTCGTTTCTTTAGGTTTTTTTTTGTTATTTGAATAACTATTGTGAATTTAGCCTTTTCTTTATGTGCATTACACAAGTTTAAATGTTAAGTAGTATTCTTTTCTTTCCTCCACATGCTCTTACAATTGCCTGATGTGTAGAATGAGCTGCGGTGGTCTCTTAATATGGTTTCTGAATGCTCAATATGAGATATTCGGTATGAAGCCTCAAGGGGGCGCCTGTGGGGGAGACGAGCTGCGCGTACTCCTTCGTGGCTGCACCTGCACCTGAACCGGTGTTGTGCACCGCAGGTCCGCGCATGCTGAGACAACACTAACTGCTGCTAAAAGCTAGAGAGCAGGTGGCTCTCAAACCCCAATTCAGACTCCAGTAAGACAAAGAAGAAAAGCTTTGTCTTGTGAGACAAAGAGAACCAAACTGCAGTCTGACCCGTCCCCACGCCAGGGGGGCGTTTTTTGGCACAACACCGGCGGCACCGGAGTAAGATGGGAGTAAACAATCGAGCAGCTTTTTTTCTTTCCTTTTTTTTTTTTTTAATTGGAGGGAGCTCCGATCCATTCTGGGAATAAAACGTGGCCCATAGTTGACTTTCTTCTTGCTAACAAGGTAAATGTGATGTATGACGGAAATAAGGATGCATGGGCACCTTTATTGCTTTCAACCATGTTTACATAAATTAAATAATCCAAACTGGGACTGCTGCTGCATTTTCAGGCAGTAAGCAACATCACTAAGTTTTTCAAAGTGCAGTGACGGTTTTAACAACATTTAAAGTCTGAAACGGTATTACTAATCGTTGGGAATTTTATCACAGTTAATCATTTTATCGATAATCGTTACATCCCTCGTTGATACGGTAATTTTATAAAGTAATTGGGGTCTCAGCCTGTGAATTTAGATATCCAAACTACAAGCTAGCATTAGCCTGTTGTTACCGTTAGCATACGGTCCGTCCATTTACTCAACGATCAAACCGTAAACAACTTGCAGATTTATAACCATTACTTCAGTAGACATCATGACTAACTCTGGGCTCAGACTGAATATAATGTGGGTTAAATTAGACACCAACGCAGTCGAAGCAGCTCATGCGTGTGCAAGACATTAGCGTTATTTCCACTTGTCACCAGGGGGGGCGAACTTCAGGAAAAAAAACCTGGAACTTGCGCTGTACTCCTTTTATTGGAGGGTATGAATAATTTTGGGGACAACTTTCCTGCTCAGGGATCGACCAACATCAGTACACTCCAATGCAAAAAGGCTTAAGCTGAGCTAAAATTGAAATTAATGGCATCTCTAAAAGCCATATGGAATGTTCATTAGCTACCTCCCATGGTGCTTTATGCCAACTATAGGCTGTACAAACAGTAAACTCAAAGTGGATCAATAGAGGTTAAAGTGGAACAAACCAACTGAACATAGATTTCAGAAGGTAATGGTGATTTGAAATCTAGCTTCTAAATACTCCCAGTTCACAGAAGTACTGTTACAAACCAACTACCCTTGAGGTCATAAAACCTTTAATAGTAAACCTGCAAGTGCGGTATGCACACTTGGGAAAGAGAAACGCAAGTTTAATGGATAATGTGGAAATGAAGAAAACATTGGTAGTTTTTTTTTTTATATATCATTCAATCACCTCACAATACTGTACCACTACTGTTATCATTGTAAAAAAAAAAAAAACAAAAAAACCCAGATAATTAAAAATCAAGACATGAGGGCACTTCAGAGATCTTTCGGAAGTTTAAGTGCCGATTCCATCCTGATGAAAGCTGACGACTTGTGGTCCTTGTTGCTGTCAATGACTGACTGCATTTCAACACCAACTTCTGCAGCTGCAAGAGTGACAGTACATGCAGCTGTACTCTCTTGTTGGACTGGTATTAGGCCTATTTCCTCTGGGCAAGAGGAGAAAAGATCTACCAGGAGGATTTAGGCCAGTAAATGAAGCAGTGAACAGAAAAGTGCAGGCTTACAAGCTGCTGGACAGCCAAGCAAAAGAGGGCTCTTCAGGAAATAAGGAATGCAAATTTTTCCTCTTCTATTGAAAGTGCTGCGTAAGCTCTCTCAGCACCTCGGGGAAAAATGGCCTTAGGTGAAGTAGGAGAAAAAAAATTCCTTGAATAAAAGAAGATGAGCATGTGGAGGAAGGTAGAGTGGGGTCAAGACCAAAATACACATACTGATAGAAAGCCGTGTCTGCAAAGGGACCTTGGTCTAAGCATTGATTTGAAGCGTAGTCAGTAGTTCACTGGTGATGTGATGCTAAAAGCTGCCTCAGCGGCAGAGAAGGGCTGACCTGCGCCGTTTTTATATTGCTGTTTAATGAAAAGAGAGCGGCAGCGTGAACAGCTACACAACATCTCACATAAAATGGCCAGTGGATGCTTCGGCTCCTATCTCTTACATTCTACCTCTCACCTTCATCTCTTGCTTTTATTTAGTTTTCCTTTTAAGGAGGGAGCACAGCCAGACCCAGAGTTTCTTCAATTACATTTGAAGTAGTCACGTAAAAACCTAGCCACAGCAGTGCTGCATAAATATGAAAAAAACATCCACCTCTCACACACACACACGTATACACACCCACAGCCTCATGCAGTTTGTAAAACTCCAGGTCCAGTACTGACAATACTGACCAAATGCAATGCTGTTCATGCTGTCAGACAAAAAGGGATAAGAATAAGAATGCATGTTTTTCTTCATCTTTAAATAATTGCTGGTTCTAAAAATAATTAATGATGTAGTCTGGATACGATACAGATAACTTATTTGTATTAAGAGCTTTAGCTTTAGCAATAAACACATATTAACATAAACTAGTTTAAAGCAGTCAAGTCAAGGGAAAAAATTATTTACAAGGACTTCAAGCAGTGGTTTGCTTCCTTGTTTCTCTTAAGAATTCCTGAGCCCCATCTTTCCAAACAAATATTTAATAACACAAAGGTCATGCAGTGGCCCTGTCAGGCTGACAGAAGCTTCTGCCCAGAATTTAGCTGGATGGCAAATGTGTGTCGAAAGGTTAAACACCCAGCAACATCACACACATACTCCCATGAATATCATTAGAATGATGCAGGGGCGTATCTCTGACAATCAACAGCTCGTGCGTGACCCTCTGAGCAACAGAGGAGGAAAACAGCCGTTCTGGCTTGACTTTAGAAAATTGAAAAAGACATTCAAGCACTTTCTTAGTCTACAAGATTCAAAGCCATTTTCAAACTATCATTAAAGAGCAAATGGGAAATGAAAGGTGACATCACCTAGTGGTGGTTAAGGTCAGTGGGTTATTTACATTATACTCTGTTACCTGTTTATTGAGAGAATAGTATAATATAATCACATATCCCTCAAACAGAAATATCTACTCAAACATCTATAGTCAATTCTTCTAAAGAAAACATTAAATCATAAAGGGGAGGAGGGGTGAAACATTCATAATCTATGTTCTCTGCTTCCAGGCACAGATATAAAAACATAAACAGCCATAAAAGAGCTCATGTTATCAAATTTGTTTCAGAAAAAAACATTTTTGTTGCAAGGGGTCACAGCTACTTGTACACTAATCAATACACTTGGACACTCCAAAAAATTTCAGAACATCTAAATCTGGCAGCTGTTTCAGAGTGAAATGTCCAGGAGGCAAAAGTGCCACAGTTGGCTGCCAACACTTGTAATAAACACAGCTGAGCTACACTGCATAATGTTAATGATGGCTGACATTTGTTTGGAGAGTATTTCACAAGTTGAGACTGGAAGTTGTGAGGTCAGGATTTGAAGGATGAATGTTGGCAGGCAGTAAAATGATATAAAGCAGGATTAGAGAGTTAACACTGTTTACTCATTAGTACTTAGACCGTAATTGCATCATGTTACACATTACACTTAAGAGTGTGATATTGTCAAACTGCCAGACAAGATTTTCTCACTTGCAGCATATTCAGTTATCCTCACTATTTAGTGTAATGTGGCTCTGCTGAAGCAAATACTTTTTTACTGGCCATGGCTACTAATAAAAGTTTGACCTCATTTAATCTTCGAAATGGTGCTGGTAGTATTCATTTAGAAAGGAAAAGCAAAAGAAAATGAAGAAAAAAATATTGAAAATAGTAAAAATTATGAAGATTTTAATAAAATCCAACTATGAGATGTTAAATTCATGATACATTGAACAGCGCGCATTTGACACTGTCTTTTGTTGTGTATAATCTGTGTTTTTATCCACTCACCGTGACACTGAACTGGGATACTGATATGTTGCTTGGGTGGACACTCAGACGAACACACTGCTTGATGTCGGAGGCAAAGCGCCGGGGTTCTGATGAGCGCTCACATTTCTCCTTTCTGGCACACCTGAAAGAGAGAGAGGAAAAACAGAAGAGGGGCTATTATTCTTGAATACATACTCTCAAACAAACGCATATAGTAACCTAATAGTGGTTTACTCCTTTCCACCTGCTGGTATCAGGAGAGGCAGAAGGGAATGTCCCAACTTTCTCAAACAGGTGGCATTAGAAACATTTATCATATTTCTCCTCTGGCGGCGTACCAGCTATAGCGGTGAATGAATGGAAACCCAGTCACTGCAGGGGTGGAAGCAGTTGCTTTTAAAACAATGCTTGCTTTATGTGGGGAAGCCCGTAGGGAAAGAGGTAGGGCTAGGCTTTGTGCAACCATCTTAATGACTGGCATTCATGGGCAATGCCAAATGCAGGTGGAGATGTGGATGCTGACGGGGGGTGGATAGATTACTCCCCTCTTAATACCAGACCAGGTGGTCTAATCCAGTCTATTACAGTGGCTTGGGGAGCAGGAGGGCCTGGGCCATTGTGCTGGAGGAGGAATTTACTGACTCCTGTTCCAAATGCTATCCCCCTGATACACTGCAGGGTCATTCTCCTGGAAGGGTTGGAGGATTTTAATGGGTTTCTAAGTATGAGAACTGCCATTAATTCCCATCAAACCCTTGGAGTGGAGGCTTTTCACATTAAATATTCCAACTGAATTGTTCTAATGTGTATGCTTTGTAAGAAATAAACCAGCTTGATTTGCGATACAAACTAACATCTTCTCCGCATACACACAACCCTCTTGTTTTCATCTAATCCCCCCATAAACTCATTTAACTTTAATCCCCTACTGATTTAGAAAAAAAAAACTGCAATTAACAACCTGGCAAATTCACAGAAAGCTGTAAAACTCCTTTTGAGAAATAAATGATTGAAAAGAAAGGAAGAGGTCATAATGAACGAGTCTTTCGAGGTGGTTGACGTGTGAGATGCAGTAATACTTTCTGCAGAAAGAGGCTTTTTCTCCTGAATTGGAGAGATGGAGGAAAGGCGGGTTTTGACCTGACATGAGTATTGTGAAGTTAAGCGGCCTAACGTGCCGCAAAGAAGACAGACATAGAAAACGAAAAGACATAATCTTTTTGAGAGAGTGAGAGAACAGGAGGAGTAAAGAGTGCAGGAGAGAAAGTGGAAGACAGAGCAAAAGAGAGGTAAGATTTAGAGGAATGCAGCCATTGTTGGCTTTCTATAAAGCTTTCCCCACTAAGCCGGTTTGAGTAGGGGTTTAATCGCTTCAGGTTTTTTTGTGCCTTCTATCACTTGTGTCTCTGCCTTTCTTCAGATTTAATAAGACCACATCATATAAGTAGCCCCAAGGCAGGAGAAAAAAAAATCCACCATATCCACAAATGCACACTCTTATCCATTCATTATATACTTTTAATGAACAAGTTTGGCTTTCTCAAAACCAACAGGCTTGGTAACAGAGGGATGAGTGACACTTAAAAATACTCAGACCTTGTAATTCTGAACTTGGATATGCTCCATATCCACTGAATATGGAGCATTTAGAATAAAAACAAAGACGATGAGAATCAAAGTGGAAATTCATCTTTGATTCAAGTTAAAAAAAAAAAAAAAAAACACTTAAAATTTAAGTTTTTCTGCAGTAAAATGCTGGAACTTCATCACCAGTGTGGGAACACACACAGCTAAACAATCAGAATCTATTCATTACCAAGTCATTTCTGACATGCATTACAACTCAAAATGGATCCAACATCCTTTGTATTTTTTATCAACACATTATCTGAAATCTGTACTTTAAGAACATTATGAATGAAAGGAAAATGAAAAATATACTTTATTTATCCCAGAAGGGAAATTCGACAACGTAAAAAAGCTCTCTTTTTTTCATTTTTTTTTCTTTTTGTTTGTTTTTAACAACATTGATAATAATAATAATAATAAGTCAGTCGGTCAGTCAGTCTTGTTCTTTAGGGTGATGACTGCTGGTAGGAATGAATTTCTGTATCTCCCCGTCCTACAGCGAACCTGACACAGCCTCCCACTGAACACACTCTGTTGATTCTTCACAGTGTTGTGGAGAGGATGGGAAGAATCCTCCATCATCTTCATCAGCTTGTGCAACATTCGTTTTTTAACAATCAGCTCCAGCGGCTCCAGAGTTATCCCCAGCACAGAACCAGCTTTCTTGATCAGCTTGTTTAGTTTCTTTAAGTCTCTGGTTCTGATGCTGCTGCCCCAGCAGATGCTGCAAAGCTGATTGCACTTTCCACAACAGACTTGTAGAAGATCTGCAACATCTTGGTGCAGATGTTAAATGATCTCAGCTTCCTGAAGAAGTAGAGTTTGCTCTGACCTTTCTTGTAGATGTAGTCAGTGTTGCATTTCCAGTCGAGTCTGTTGTCCAGCTGAACTCCAAGGTATTTGTAGTTCTCCATCACCTCCACCTCCTCTCCCAGGATGTAGACAGGACTATGCTGCTTATTCTTGCTCCTCCTGAAGTCAACAATCATCTCTTTAGTCTTGCTGGTATTTAAGATGAGCTGATTGTTACTGCACCAATTCACAAACTGACTGACCAGTTCCCTGTACTCGGCTTCTTGTCCATCACTGATACACCCCACAACTGCAGAGTCATCAGAGTTTTTCTGCAGATGACAGGACTCAGAGTTGTACTGGAAGTCTGAGGTGTACAGTGTAAAGAGGAATGGTGAGAGTACAGTTCCTTGTGGTGCTCCAGTGCTGCTGATCACCATCTCTGACAAGCAACCTTTCAATCTCACAAACTGTGGTCTGTTTGTTAGGTAGTCGTAAATCCAGGTGGTTGTGGAGGGATCCACCTGGAAGTTATGGAGCTTCTCACATAGCAAAGCTGGCTGAATAGTGTTGAAGGCACTCGAAAAATCAAAGAACATGACCCTCAAAGTGCTGCCTGACTGGTCCAGATGAGAGTGGGCTCTCTGAAGCAGGAAGATGATGGTGTCTTCAACCCCAAGCCCATTACTGTACGATATGCGAAATGGGTCCTGAAAGGTGTTCACTTGCCTGTTTAGGTGAGCCAGTAAGAGTCTCTCCAGGACTTTCATGATGTGAGATGTCAGAGCAACTGGTCTGTAGTCGAAAACTACCTACTGTATATTCTCTACATAATGATTTTAAATTTAGCATTGTAGATCAAACTTGCAGAGATTCATATCCCCCTTTTTTTTTTTTATTACAAGCTGCATATTAGAAACTGACAAGGATGAATAAAAAAATAACATCTGTTTATTTTCAAAAACATGTTTTAAACAATTTATCACTGTGGCAAATATAGGAAATGTTAACATGTTCTCTTCACCCATACATACAGTATAAACTAATTATGATACATAAGATAATTATGATTTTACCATCAAGTGTTTGTTTTTTTAGTCCAAGATGGGGGAATAATGGAATTATACTCTCTAAATTACTCGAAATGACTTACTGTAATCACTACTGAACCATAAATAAAGAATATTGTACATATGGGTTTACAAGACATTAAATTTATCCATGCCTCTCTGGCTCCGTCTCTCACACACAAATACGGTTCCACATAATAAATGGTGTTGATTGATTTTTGAAGAATGTTAAGACAACAGAAGGTAATAACGCATGCTAACATATTAAAGAAAAAAAACAAGGAAAACAATAACAGGCACTGATAACAGCAATTTAATAAGGAGCTATAATAAATCAAAGGCGTGCAGCTGCACTCAGATCAGCTTCAATTAAAATGGTGTCATATGAGACATGAAATATACACAGATACACTTTAAAAAGAAGCTTTCATACACTTAACATTCCTCATCCAACATTTGCCGTCATTAAGTAAATGATGAGCTATTAATTCTGATTCACTGGCTGCTTTTCAAGTTTCAATGTTGTGAACAACTTGGTTACATCAAAATACTGTAATACTCTTTCACTCTGAGTATCCTAAAAATGCAAGTCACAGTGCAAATAAAATACAAATATGACTTAATATTTCACTCTTGTACAGTGGGTTGTGCCTTTGGCTACCACATTAGCAAGAGTCACTGGGGAAACCTGACACAAATCCAAGTAGTGTTTTGATTCACGAGGAATGTGCTCAGAGCTGATTAATGTCTGTTGTGCCTGGCTGAGCCATATATGAGCCAGGTTTATGACATCATCACCGTGAGATGCTAGCGACTGTAAATAATGATGGAGAGAGGAATGACGATGGGAAACAACAGAGAAACAGAGGGAAGCGGAGTGAACAAGACAAGCTGCAAAGACTTGTTAATGCCATTATTGTAGCAAATAATTTTTAAGCATGTTTCATTTCATTTACACTGTTCACTATTATGAGACATATTTACTGTTTCATTCTTTGAAGCTTACATGTTTTTTCATCTCTGGACATTTGTAATGTATCTTAAAACAGCAAGAAGAAAACAGGATGAAATGAGGCAATGTTACAATAGAAACTTGAAGGGGCAGTAAGAACTGGCATAGCTGGACTGAGGTCTGTTAATTGGAGTGCTTAATAAATCAGAGTAATATAAAAGTCAAAGACAACAGGTTCTTTTTTCTTCAGATGTGAAGAAAAACATTATCCGGAAAAACAATGAACAGTAACTCAGATACAAAAAGATCAGACTTCAAGGAAAAAAAAGCAAATATGAATTTGTTCCATCTCCAAATATTCCTCCAAATATTCTCCAAATATTGTTCCATCACGTATATATATATATATATATATGTGTGTGTGTGTGTGTGTATAGGGTATGTTCGATATCGGCTTTTTTTTTTTTTTATTTTTTAACCGATATAGCGATATTGTCCAACTCTTAAATATCCGATATCAACCGATACAGATATATGCAGAGAGCTGTGAGGTTGTATCTCTCATATTTTGAGAAATACAACTATATTCTGCTCTGTGAGCAAAGACCCCAAAATATTCTTAACTCAGCCAGGGGAGTTCATTTTGGACATCTGGCTGCCATATATCAGATACTAGCAGGTATTAGCCAACATGGCGCGAATTCTAATTTTTTTGACAACTTGGTAACTTAACCGGCAATTTAAAACCAGGCATATTATAAGCAGCTTCAAAGCAAGTCAGTCTGCAGCAGCAGCAGCTGCACCGTAGTCACGACTCCGAAAGTAATGATGGGAAATTAAGTTGTTCCAGGATAATAGGGACTTTTCTACATGCTGGACCGCGACTAATAAAACAAGATCTTGCGAGATCTTAATATCGAAATCTTGCGAGATTTCATTTTTTCAAAATATTGTCCCAAAAAAACTGATGCTAATATTTTCTGATATTACATTTTAATGCCAATATCAGCTGATATCGGTAGGCCAATAATATTGGACATCCCTAATATACACATGTATATATATATATATATATATATAAATATATATACAGATAGAGAGAGAAAGAGAGACATTTATTGGTGATTGTTGAAACCTACTGTAAAAGGAGTAGGGTGTATATATATATATATATATATATATATATATATATATATATATATATATATATATATATATATGGGGGAGTGGGTAGCCTAGTGGTAGTGTCGTGGGCGCGGAGGACCCGGGTTCGAGTCCCCGACACGACCCCAAGGTGAACCACTTTGGGCCCCTGAGCAAGGAGCAAGGTCCTTAGAAAAATTATATTTAGCCTAAAAATAACTATAAAATCAATTTTAACGAGTTCGATAATGGCATTATATTTACGTTTGTAAGCCAATACACGCCACCATTGCGGGTTGCCAAATACGATCTCTGTGTGGAAACAATATTTTGGGCACTGTCGGGCTGGTACAGGGGAAAACCGTGGAGATGACGAGTGAAGCAGCTGCTTCAGAGCCCTGGAGATGTTATCAGTTTCTGAGGAGGAGTGACCTGAGAAGAGCAAAACCTGGAGTAAATTTAGGTGAAGACTACACTAAATGGACCCACATAAATGTTTTTCATGGAGTCAAAACACAGAAATGGCAACTTTCTTCCTGGATTGGTAAGCTAGCTTGTTTGCCAACATGGCTAACGTTAGCTGTCAGTTATAAACTCCTCTGCGTTACTTGTTGGACATGCTGCAGACTGCTGGTCACTTGCGTATCGACAGCGAGCCTGGCATCCCAGCAGCTTGAGTTGGTTTTCTGCCGTTGCAACTACAACCTAGACACACGTGATGTCGCTGTTCACATAAATTTTATTTAAAATATTAGCTGCTAAATTCTGTAATTTTTATTGATACAAGCCCACTTGAAGCACAGCAACAGGCCCTGGACAGGATTCAAACATGGGCCGGCTGCTTTGAGGAGCTAGCCTTTGTAAACGAGGCAGCTGCTCAACAGCTCAACACCTGAAGACTGAGGAAGTATCATAGTGCTGATTTTAGATGCCAGATGTGACTTTTCTTTTACACACATATTTACATTAATTACCAGAAACACATAAGTAAAGATGATGTATGCATATTGATGAAGGAAAGGGAAACACTATTGTCCTTATAGATATGGCTCAAAATATGTAGTTGTCTCTTCCACGTCCATTATTATCATTGTCTGTAAAAAACTCTCATTCAGGAGCACAACACTGTTGTCGTGGCATCACTTTGGTTTCCAGTACAGACTCTAACTTTCATCTCCTTCTCAGAGTCAGAAGGTCACAGACTTGCTGTGCAGGATGAAAAAGGCAAAAGGTGGAAATGATAAACCTTTCCAACAATGCAGAGACTGTGACTCAGCAGAGGTAGGAAGCTTCTCTTCTCTCCATCTCTCTACACAATATCCCTAAGGATGAGGAATGGCACTGCTGTGGAAGGTTTTCTCATTCATTTTAATGAGACCACTGCAATAGTACAATGCAAGGTGGAGGGCTACAGCAAAAACTAACCTATCTGCAGTACAATGCAGCACCACTAAACAATATACTTTGTGACATAATAACTGAGATAGCAATCAGAAGTTTACTGAAAAAACTGGAGTACTTTTGTCATTTGAGAGTTTTTTTTTAAACCATTTTCTCTGTTCGCAAATATCCTCCATTGTTTAAATACAATACTGTTTTACTTTTTGTTTACATTTGTTGTGTATATGTGTGTTTGTGTATATATATATATATATATATATATATATATATATATATATATATATATATACATATACAACACACAGTAAAGTATATACACACACATACACACACACATATGAATGAATGGTGCTGCATTCTAACTGAATGTCTTATCAGACTGCTACTATGAAGGTAAATGCAGTTGCTGTGGCTCACATGAAGATGTGAAATGATGAAGATATAGCAGAACATAGTTTAACTGATGTAAAAGGTTGGCATTAGCAGGGCAAAGCAGTGGATAATTGTTTTCAATTACCATCCACACAGACCTTAAAAGAGAAAAAGATTGCATCGTTTGTAACAATATGTAACAGTCCCAGCCTTTGTAAACATTTCAGAGTAGACCGTTAAGCGAACCCCACAGATCAAAGCCATTTAGATTGCAAGTAGTGAACTAGAAAATTTCTGAAGAAATTTTGAATGCTGCCAATCTGCTACCCACGTCGAACAGAGCGGCAGCCATGTTACAAAGATGGATTAACAGACAGAAAGACAAAGCTGTGAGACAGACTGTGACACAGACAGAGAGTGAGTGAGACAGACTGAGAAAGACAGACAGAAGGTGAGTGAGACAGACTGAGAAACACAGAAAGATGCTGAGTGAGACAGAGACTGAGCCAGACTGACTGTGAGTGACACAGACACCGTGAGACAGACAGATATAGATAGACACTGTGAGACAGAATGAGAGAGAGACAGAAAGACACTGAGACAGACAGATACTTAGATTGACACTGACAAACAGACAGACACTGTGAGACAGACAGATACTTAGATAAATAGAGAGACACTGAGACAGACAGACACTGACAGACAGACGGACACTGTGAGACAGACAGATACTTAGATAAATAGAGAGACACTGAGACAGACAGACACTGACAGACAGACGGACAGACACTGTGAGACAGACAGATACTTGGATAGATAGACACTGAGGCAGACAGACAGACACTGACAGACAGACAGACAGATACTTAAATAGAGAGACACTGAGACAAACAGACAGATAGACAGACAGATAGATAGATAGATAGATAGATAGATAGATAGATAGATAGATAGATAGATAGATATTGTGACACAGACATACAGACAGACAATGTGACAGACAGATACTTAGACACTTAGAGACAGACAGACACTGTGAGACAGACTGTAAGTGAGAAACAGACTGTGAGTCGAACTGTGAGTGAGACAGAGACAGACTGTGAGTCGAACAGAGACTGTGAGATAGACTGTGAATGAGACATAGACTGTGAGACAGACTGTAAGTGAGACAGACTGTGAGATAGACTGTGAATGAGACATAGACTGTGAGACAGACTGTTAGCGAGACAGAGACCGTGAGGCAGAAAGACACAGACAGACAGAAAGATAGATCATCCACGGGACTGACAGGAGGCCAAGACTGGTGAACAGAGGGTTCAAGGGGAGAGGAAGACTGAGAAAGGAAGCACATACATGTTTGAATATAAAGAGAGAGAGTTCTAGTATTGAGGACATGGTGAGACACCAAATAAGTGGACAGAGGGACAGTCATGATGACCTCAGTGGATTTGAACCTCCAGTTTGATCATACATTGGTTTATAGATGAGGAATTAAGTCAAAGGTGAAACTAATTAACACACCAGGGAGAACTGCTTAGGTTGTCATGACAACGCAGCACCTGCGTGTGTGTGTGTCACAGAATGTCAGTTAATTTCAGTTAGAGACTTTATGCTTTAGTTTTCTATGGGAAAATGCTGAATCGTCCACTGCGAGAAAACCGTAACAGATATCAAAATAATTTTTTCACCGTGAGCGCCATGAGGCTTTCAGGAACTCAGGAATGTATTTTATTTTATCCTAAGTGGAACAGAATTTAAATGGTGACAGTTTTAAGAATCAGGGCTTTTTGAACTTTCCGTCTAGATTACAATGGAGACGTATAGGAGCAAAATGGTGACTTTCTAAGATTCCGAGAGCCGTAGTTCGAAAACGGTGCGTCTGAGCAAAAAATGTGCGGAAGGATGAAATGAAGCCAACAAGATTTCCAACGTTTTGATGTAAAAATTATGTCTGTACGATGAACGGTGTGGGAGTTATGGCCATTTGTTTCAAAGTTGGAAATGCTTCAAAAGTTAGAGTGCGGCTAGAGTGCGGAGGGATTTTGGGATTTTTTGGATTTTTCCTAAAACGTAACTTACCATTGTGTCAAAACCATAACAGATATGTACATATCCTTTCACATGGTTAAAGTTTCAGCTTTCGTGACCCGTTTAAACTTTGAATGGTGTTTCTATGTTATGGTATGGGTGAGCTATAGAGGTCCAAAGTGACCTGGGTTCTTGGTTTTTTACTCGGCTGTTTCCGACCAAATCCCATTCATTCCTATGGGACGAAAATCGCAGTTTTTTGCGAATTGCGTGAACACCGTTTGAGTTTTGCGCGGACAAATGACAAGCACACCGATCCCGGCCGAGACGCACGTTTTGATATAACTTTTGTGAGAGTGCTGGCAAAGCCCTGGGAGAAGAAGGCCGTCAAAAAACAGGGCGGAAACTGAATAATAATAATAATAATAACGCGGAATAAACGCGGAGCAATAGTAATATGTTGCCAATGCTCTATAGAGCATTGGCAGTATATTGCTCTAGAGCAATATACTGCCAATGCTCTATAGAGATTGGCAGCATAATAAGAAAAAAAAAAAAGACTAAGGCTATTTTTTTCCTTCTTTCCTGAGAATGTGTGTCCACCGCCCCCTCATTTCATCAGAAAACACCACTGTTGTGCAAAACTGTTAGATTGACTGGCAATGACACATTGTGAGAGAGCGAGCTGAAAGGATTAGATGGGCTCTGAATGAAAACTAATCTGCACTCTTGTTTCTCCCAGCCTTTGATAAGGTGACATAATTAGAGAGACTGAAGAGAGGGCAGAGGAGGGTTTCCAGCCTAGGCAATTGTTGCTGATGAGGCTGTCATGGCCATTCAAAACTAGATAGGAATAACATATTCAATCGAAAAATATTTATCATTGTTATTTTTGACATTTAATTGTCAAAATAATCATATTATTCAGTGAGGCATTTGCATGGGGAGCAAAACTACATCAATAGTCAACACAGATATGAATGAGAATAAGTTTAATTTATTGTGAGACCTGAAGCAAAAACACAATTGCAATGTTCTTTAAACAAGAACATTACTGACAGTTTACTTCACAACTTGGGTTTGAAATGTGAATTAATTTTTTTATGTTTTATCAATTCACACACAAGGCCAATGGAGAAAGATTAAAACTGTGAAGTTTGCAGCTAAAATCTGCATCAAATGTATTCATTTGATATTTAGAAGGCACAGGGTCAGAGAAAATTCCACTGCTGTCTCTAAAATACAGCCGAGTATCTGTGGGGCGCAGGTTGCAGGTCTCAGGGGAGCAGAGGAAAGGATTATACTAAAGAGAGGGTACAGCTGTATGTGGCCATGTGAGACTTCGCGTGTAATGCATATCTAATGCAAGGCTGGGAGAAGGTCAAACAGGCTGAGAAATGAAAGCCATTAAATTGTCACAAAGCTGCAGTCCACCCATCCTCAGCTCTATCAAAATGCCTTTGTCAGGAAAACATGCACATTAGCAGATAACACCTGATACAGTATACACAGGCAGAAAGCCTGTGTGAGCAGTAAGAAGCAATATTTGTGTATAAACAACAGATAGAATGAATTTACAAATTCTGATATATGAGGAAAAAAAATCCCTTCAGCCAAAGTATATGACCTTTGAAACTATGTGTTGTGTGTTACACACGGGCTTTGCATCTTTACAGTTTTTGTAGTAAATCAATGCACAACAAATAGGCGCTCTGATCCAGCTGAAACCCAATTACCATACTACCCATGCATCATCACACACTACATAGAATCCTATACATACTAATAGCCACAGGCTGTATAAGTTACTGTGAAGCAGGAACGGTGTCACAAACATTCAGTCATATGACACATTGGCATTCAGACTGGCTACATTTCTCTCACATGCATGTGACCGTACAGTACACATAAATGCAGCAAACACACACATGCTGTGTGTGCCTCCTGAAGTAAGACTGTTGGTCCACAGTGTAGAAATCTGCATGAAGGAGCTGGTAGGAGAGTCATTACCTGACCCACTGGCCATGACCCTGTTACTCCACTTTGAGAGGACATAAACACACACAAATGAACTCTCACTCAAAATCTATTTCTCGTGAGACCACACGTACCCGAAGGCACAGATATTGCGTGGCTGCCCCAGGTATGAACATTTCTGCGTTTCTGTGTCCTCCTCTTGCATAGCACAAATTCAATAACCCCAGCTGAGCACAAAATTATAGAGTAGTGCTGCTGATGCTCTGTGAGGCAATCTGTGATAAAAATCATTCTCAATGTGCACATGGAGAAAGATTTTATAGATATTACAAAAATGTTTGAATGAAATGGGAACTATAAGCATTCAGCATTTCCAACACAAATCACACATTTCACTCTGGCTTAAACACAATTGTGTGCTTAGGTAGAACTAGCTGATGATTGGCAACATCAATATGAGCCTGAGGGCATTGAGTTTTGCTACTGTTTTTCTGCAGCATGACCTGTATGTCCATACCGTCTCAGCAGCTCGTAAAAACCAGGACACAACTTCCTTTACTCCTCACTGTGACAAACAAAGTCCCCTGGCAGAAGTAACCAATGATGGCACAGTGTGGTGCACTTATAAGTGTTTATCTAGCATCTGTGGTGTTGCTGCTGTCACTGGAAACATCATAAGGAACTTTCTGCCTATCTCAAAAGGGTGTTGAGAAAAAAACAATTCCTACAAATTCCTTGAATTGTTGAATCGTGAAACAATATATGTTCAACGTACATCTTTATAATCAAGTACATTTTTTAAATTGCATTTGTTACATTTTAACTCCTGCAACAACAGCTTTGATGGATTAAAAGAATCAACATGCTAACATTTTACTGTCATTCACTCTCTTACAGTAGTG
The DNA here is from genome assembly GCA_023101725.1 of Atherinomorus stipes. Classification (NCBI taxonomy): domain Eukaryota; kingdom Metazoa; phylum Chordata; class Actinopteri; order Atheriniformes; family Atherinidae; genus Atherinomorus; species Atherinomorus stipes. The sequence continues at coordinate 176,247 of JALJCO010007519.1, read as the reverse complement.
AATTGACAACATTTGGTTCATAATTTAAGGTTGTTCTCACTCCGACACCATCATTTTCAAATCAAATAAGTCAAGACAGCAGATAAATGTTTTGAAATGGTGTATTTCAGCATCAATATGCAATTTACAGGAGTCATAGCAAAGTGATATATTCAAAACAAAAATACAATTCTTTCCTAAACCTAAACTAATAGTTTTAGTGTGTGACATGAAGATGTGTTTTCATCTGTGCCTCAGTAAAATACTCTAGAAAGACACCAGGGTGTTTGCTTTCCGCAGCCAGTAAAGTCACTAAAACAAAGGAAACTATGCACATCTTACAGAAACTGTAGTATTTCCTGAGATACCAGCAGTATTTGACACCCTGGGATGAGAACAGGTTTAGTGTTTGAAAATTAAAGTTCCTTGTTTCATGATGTTTTCATAATGGAACCTGAAAGTGACAGCAGAGGGATGTTTTCTGAACGAGGTCTCAAAGGTGCACCTGGCTTTTATCTTTATATTGTGTTATGATCTTGCATGTGTGCAGCGTAGACAGCGGCATATGATAGTATTGATCCAGACAGTCAATATCCAGCCTATGATGTTAAGGTGTGTTTATTCACAGCCACGAGGCAGCTTCTAACTTCGAATGAGTAGACACACTGAAAACTACTTAATCATTTTCAGGGGCTATGAAATGGACACTTAGAGGTCTGTGAAGTACATGTATTTGTGAGTACTGTGTAAAACACCTGATACAGAACATCTTTTTTCTTCTTTGTTTGCTCCACTACTTGCGTGAAAATAGAAATATTGCAGAATAATACGTAGTCAGATTAAAAACAGTGCTAGACTTGTGATCGTCAGGGGAACACTGTGAAGCTGATCAATTATTTACTCCCAAATTTGCAAAGAGAAATACAATAACACACCTTTCTCTTTACAAACTTCAACTACTGTCTGATACTGATGCTCAATTCCATGTGGCACAAAACTAAAGAATTTATTAAACATGGCATTTAAATACAGCTTAAACTGTCCATCTTTTGATAACAGCGGATGATCTGCAAGTGATCTCAGCGACAACATTATCAGACATTATTACTGGAACATCAATAAGGATTAGGGTTAGATTATACAATAAAGCTATTATGTTGTAACTATGCCAATGTTACCATGGCAACATCTATGCCGGGGGTGCCAAAGTCCGATCCTCGAGAGCTACTATCCTGCATTTCTTAGAACATATCCTCTCTGACACACCTGAATCAAATTGCTAATTCCCTCATGCACGTGTCATTCAGCTCTGCAAAGGCCCGGTAACGAGCCGTTCATTTGATGCAGGTGTGTTGGAGAAGGGATGCAACCAAAATGTTCAGGATAGTAGCTCTCGAGGACTGGACTTGGGCACCCCTGATCTATGCAATTGCACATACAAGGTGACTTGCCTGATTACCTTTTCCCTGAGGGGTTCTCTGTCATAGTCAAAATGAGGCATGTGTACATGTGTGTGTGTACATATACCGTATATATGTATATCACACACACACACACAGTCATCCTCAGAATTATTTATACTCTCCAATTAAACAAGGAAATAAAATCAGCTGTCAGTGAAATAAGTTGAAATTGACAAAAGTAACAAAAAAATCCTATAAAATCATGACATTGATTTTGAATTGTGGTTTAAAAGAAATATTAAGAACAAACACCAAAAATAAAAGCAAACAAGCGTGATGGGGCTCTGAAGCTAAAACTTAGTTAAGCAACACTTTGAGGCAATTGCTGCAATCAGGTGTTTTCTTTAACGTTGAATCAGACTTCTGCACCTGATGACAGGTATTTTGGTCCACTGTTCATGGGAAAGGTGCTCTGATGTGTCTGGGACAGTTTTGTTTGTTTTTTTAATCATTATTTTTAAACCACAATTCAAAAGCAGTTTTTGGTTACACTAAGTTATAATTTTTTTATAATTTTTTATGTATTATTCTTGTGATTACTTTCTTAGTATTTGAATTTCTGTTGGGAATTTAGCTACCCTCCCATTCTTAACTGGAGTATCTCCTTGACACTACTTCAGGCTCTTCACTGACAGATTTCTAATCCTGCTCATCTCTTTGGCTAGAAATTTATACCTCTCATTCTCTCTGATCACTCTCAACCCTCTGAATTGGAAAACCTCACCATATATCTTCACTTTCTTTGACTGTCACCATATCTCTCATTCATCGGCTCTGTCTCAAGTCGGTTCGGTTCACGCTCTGCCAGACAAAAGCGAGACAACTGCTCCACTGTGTGTGTGGATGTCCATTTTCCAGTGCCTGCACTTCCTTGTGTGTGTTGGAGTGACAATAGGTGACAGTGAGCAATGGTCCTGACTTAAAAGTGGGTGTGCAGCTGTTGTGTGTGTCCTTGTGGATGTGAGGTGGATTGCTGAGTGTGTGTGTGTGTGTGTCTTCACACTACGATGGTGACAGTTGAGAGGGAACTAGGACGCAAAGCAGTCTGTTCCATCCTGATGCCCCTGTCACTTCTTGGCCTTGTTCCTTTCTCTCAACTTTCCTTAAGACCCACCAGGAGGTGGATGGTGAGGGCAAGAAGTGAAACTGGTCGCCCATACACAGGGGACAGCCAGCCTCCCCTGGGCACAGACATCAGAGCAATGCCAGGGATCCAAGAATCTCAGGATCAAAGCAACAAGTTTGAATAAATCCAACTTCCTGGATAGGCCAACTCACCTATAGGAATATTCAAAACCAAATCAGGTGCATATACTTTGGGAATACTTTAAGGTGTGCATTGACAAGGTTACACCAAATTTTAAGCAGCTAATATAGTCATTGTGAAGTGCTCTAAATTCAAATCAGTAAAATTAGATGGAAAATGTGAAAAATCCAGGTCTTTGATAAAAATAAAAAGAGATGAAGATTCAAGTACAGAGTTTAAAAACCCTATACATGACACTCGCATGTCAAACAGATAAAAAGCTTGTGACCTGAACGCCTGTCTTCCTTGATTGGGACCCCAGTTCTGACTGAATATAACTCAACTGTTTAGGCAATTTTACAGCGGAAACATTTCCCTTGGTAAGCTTATAATACACCAAGCAGTAAACACTTAAAATGAGATTGTACTGTGTATTAAATTACTTTGTATTGTAGTGTTGTACAGGTTTAATTACCAATAGCTACAGTTACACAGAGGGATAGAGGTGGGGTGCTCACTGAATCAAAGCCATGAGATGCAGGTACAGTAATTGCAAGTAAACAGTAAAATCTCAGGTACTCAAACTCGCGGGGCCAAGGATTTGGTACAAAAAAGAGAAAAGTTTAGGCACTCTGAATTTGCAAGTGCAAACTTAAATGACTAGTACACCTACGTGCAGGGGCGCCATATGGGGGGCAAAGTTAGGAAGGTTCCAAGGGTTAATGACTGTGGGGGGCCCCAAAAGATATGGAAATTATTAAGCCTTCATTTTAAAAAAAATATTTGCATACATTTCAAATATAACAAAAAATACAGCAGTAAAATAAATTACCTTCATGTTATCACTGTTTTTTCAGCAGTAAACCAAAAATAAAGCATGAATATTTTGTCCAACCAACCCCTGTGACAGCGCAAAAATGGTTCGGTTCTCAGGACCTGCCTCAGCGCATCCGTTCCCTGTCTGTCAGCAGCGGTTTGCTAGTCGGCTACCGGGCTTTCACTGTCAAACACACTTTATTTGACAGAGTGACAGCGAATAAAACTGAACAAGAAAATGTGTAAAAAAGCAGCGGTGTGAAAGAAACGCAGAAGAACGCAGCGCCCCAAGAAATCAAAGTATGGTTTTCAAAAAAGAACAGAAAGAATGAAGACAGACAAGAGACGAATGAAGTGTGACCCAGTTTTTCAAGAAACTTTGTTGCCTGAGCTGTTCAAATTAACCTGTTGAGTGAAATAAGCTAGCTATCTGCAGGCTATTACTACTTAGTTAATCCTCCTCAAAGTGGAAGCTGGATCACATCATCCTTGTAAACGGAAAATGATTGCAATGCCCCCCCCCTTTTTTTTTAAACCAGGACTCTCCAGTATTTGTAATGAGCCTATTGTGTGTCTGTGACTAACAGAGTCCAAGCAAATAAGCCAGAAAGCTCATAGAGCTGAGAATTTACATTTACATAACCAGACCAGGCAAAACGCCATCGTCTTCAGAACATTACTTGAGTGCTATTAATTGCTTAGCAAATTATTTATATCAAATAACTGTGCTTGTCCCTCTTTCATCATATGTAAACAGGAGATCCACCAGCAGCAGCCCCCTCTCTTCAACCCGCCCAACCCCCTGAAGAAGGTGAGCAACGTTGTGATCAGGGACATACCAGTTAGCATCATTACAGAGTCTGTGGGAATTTCTCTCTTACCATTCCAAAAAATAAGAATGAAAAATCTTTAATAAATAATTAAAACACTTTTTTTTTTTTTTTTTTTTTTTTATCACAATGACCTCGATAAAATAAAAATGCCCTGTAGTTGTAGTTGTTTGTACTGGATACTGGACAGTTGAATGAAAACACTGAGTATCCTCCAGCAGCCTGCATAAAAATCAAAGTCAATATTTAAATGGTTCAGTTAGATTTTTACATTCAGATTGAATTACAGCCATTAAAAGACATCTCATGAAGGTTAATTCATTTGAGCAGCTTGAGCTGCCCATAAATACATGTACCTGTTTGCAATCTGGCTGTGAGGTGTACACTGAGCTGTTGATAATTTATGTAATTAGATTATGTAATTTGTTGGTATATTATATAAATGTAACAATTGTTACATGCTTTGCTTGCATTCTTCAGAACCAGGGCACTTTCAGGTTTGGCCAGAAAGAAGTATTGAAATGGAGGAAGAAGGGAAAGACTGACTGCAGGTGATGAGAATGAATAAAAAGAGGTGCATGGGCAGAGAAAGTGATGAAAGAGATGTTGAAGGAGAAGTTTTTCAGAACTTGTCCTCTTAGTCAGATGACCAACTCTTTAATGCTAGAATAGTTTTCCTTTGTTGGATTTTACAATGAAAAATACATTGAAACTGTAAACAATACTCTTTATCCCAGTTTTAAATCTTACATCAATTTTTTTTTTTTTTTTGGGGGGGGGGGGGGGGGGGGGCTGAACATCGATGTCTTTCATGGGTTCCTGGCGTCGCCTCGCTAGTGCGTTTTGGCTTTTCAGCCTTTGTCAGGGTTAATGCGAGCACAGGTGCCAACTGCCTTAAATGGATGGGAGGAATCGTGATCAAAACATAAAACATTAAAACAAAAGAAAAAGAATATATACAGCTACATTTTCATACACTTGATGCTGGTGTTGTGTAAGCTTTTATTAGTTTGCCTTCTTTTAGGTGCTCTCGATTATTCTCTGCTCCATTTTCCCGCAGATGTGGGATTTTTTTTCTAATACGTTTCTTTACTTGAACAGTTTGCTTGTACAGTTGTTGCATTTACCTTCCATCTTTTGTATTTTTGTTTCCTTTTCTCTTCAGTCTCCTTGTTCCCTTTGTTAGATCAGCATAAACATATAACTCAACACTAATCAAAATAAAAATAAATGAATAGAAAATAATAATAAAAAAAAGAGCTTTACATCCATAAACATTCATTTCCTTTATATCCATTAGGATCTCCTTAGCAAAAGAAATTTATTTGGCACAACACAGCAGCCAGACTTGTTTTATGATTGTGGATAGGGCAATGTAAAAAAGAAGCTGATGCTGTTTCCTGGGGGAGGCGAGTTCACACTGCAAGGAAACACAGCAAATTCTTGGTTACATGCTAATGTGGCACTGCAGTTTAATTAGTATTACGCTGGCATATCGTAGTAATGAGAAAACTGAAGAAACGGCTGGTTATGAACACAGCGACAGGTAGTGGTGGTGCAGAATTAATGTGAATGAGAGAGATGGAAAGTGATGGCGGTGGGGAGGGTAGAGGAAGGGATCTGCCAATTAACTTCTCCCACCCAAAAGGTTATGCATTTGACGGCACTTCAGATGGCTCCAGAATACACAGACTTGAGAGGACAAGAAGCTTGCAGCATGACTTGCAAATCTCTAATCAGCCATTTTGTGTGTTTTCAAATGATTTCCCAAACTTTTTGCATCACCTTATTATGCATGGATATGAGTTTGATGAGTATTTTTACCGCGTAATGCGGTACACAGTGAGCTGAAAGCATAAGCTTTCTGCTCATCTCTTCAATCCAATTTAAACAGAGGGTGACAGCAAAGGAATTTTTAAGTTGTTGACTTAATCTACAAGTCAGATTACAGATCCAAAGATCTAACATAGGAACATATCATCTGAGTCCAGTGATTTATAACGATGTCCCTGTAGAACAAGTTTCACCTGTAGAACTATTGATTGCATCTACATAACCAGTAAAGCAAGAGAAGGCATTTGCCTGCAGCCAGTGGCACAGATGACTTTACTGTTTCTATTCCACTTGAGGGAGGAAGGATCGATACTTATGAGTGTTTGGAGGAGAGCGGAAAAGAGTGAGAGGGAGTGGGAGAGGCATGCTGTTTATGGGCAGATGAATCTTAGTACAAAATGTACTAGTGTGTGACAAACAGAACACAGATGCACAGAAACATGTTCAAAAACAGGAAGTGAAAGGGATGTACAAATAAAAAAAAAAAAGAAGACCGATTAAAATAATGGATGTAGAAGTGATGCATACGCACGTGCACAAGCAAAAACATAGAGGATGATAAGCCTGCTGGAGATAGAATGTGATTTGAATGACAGTGAAGGGAGGAAGAGAACAGGATTAGAATGAAATGAAAGAAAGGAGAAAAAGTGAGGAGGTATAGCCACTGCAGCCAAAAGCAGACACTCAGATACTGTATGTCAAACCAATCATTAATGTGAGGATATGAAACATTAGCAGCACTTGTTCAAAATTGACACAGATATCACAGATTAATGTGATATTCTCAAAATACATGCCAAATTTGATGGCAATCATTTTAAGGAAAAAATAAAAAATCCCCAAATATGGTCTCCAATCTGGCTGGCTGTCATGCACTACAGGCGTCTTGACAGCCTAGTTAACCATTTACAAAAATGACAGCTGACAGACTGGCATTACAGGAGGTAACATAACCACAACATGGCTGGAGCATTGCTGGTATATTGCTTCTCTGCAGGAGTGCCATTGCCTTTCTTGGAGGGGGTGAAGTGTGGCTGGAAGTCACCGAAAAAGTAACACACCACATCAGACAAGTCCCATACTGAAAACAAAAACAGTGAGACATAAAACCCATGGGTTTTGTTGCATGGATTTTAACATTCATGGATTAAATGAAGAGCATCTTAAAGGGACTAAAGGCAGGAATTATGAAAGAATAAACAAGCATGTCCCTTTTTTTCAAATACTTATGGGTGATGAAGCATTAAAAACCAAAAAGAACGTTTCCACCCACGTCTCTCTCCGTTGTCTTGAACAGGCTGTGTGCTGCATAAAGCGCTGCAATTCGGTGGCCAAATTTCCTGCCCTGCCCTGCGGATGTGACGTCAGATGACGCTGCATCCGCATCCCCGACAGTTTTGTTACAGGAAGAAGACGGTTGCGGTAAATTCAAACACTGTAAGCGATAGTTAGGGATTCTTCTGCTGGCAGCAAACGATCCAGATCAACTGATAGACCACTAAAAAGTGCAACTGCAAAGAAAAAATGTAGTAAACACCATTATAGCTTTAGTTTGTGTACGGTCCTGGGACGGCTTGGCTCGTGGCTGCAGTTACCTGAAGCTCCAGTCGCGAGTTTCATTTCTTAATCTTGCCTCTAGTCCCTTTAAGCTAATGGTATTTGATGGTATGTTAGCCATTTGTAAAGAATATCTAACTGAAATATGGATGTATGCATGAATTAAGTATGAATGCATTTATGGCTGCTATCATACACTTAAGCACATGCCAATATCATCCTGGTAAATGGGTAATCTGTGAGAGTGCTATTAGAGGAGTTGCCCTGATTGACATCCAATGTCAGTGGTAAACGAGTGAATAGAGAGAGATAAAATGGTAAGCTGATATGAGTCAAAAGTTTCTTTTCACCTCCCAAGCTAGATAGGCATTAGCATAAGTTGAGCATCTCAGCAGATGACAGCATGAGCAATCTAAGACAGTTTAGTTGACAGCAAAGCCTCCAGGTTGACAGGAACAGTGTCAGGGCTCACTGCAGGAGCTGAGGGTCTGATGCAAATTTTTCTTGAGGGTTCGGAAATATACGTGTAGGATTTCCAGATGATAAGATAAACACAAGCATATGTCTTTACACAACCCCATGCACGCATTCAAAGTCAAACTTTTTTGTAATGACTGGAGACACTGAAGGTCCTTTGAAATAAACCTCCAGCATTTGTAGAGGACGATATGACTGCTATCAGAGAAGCAGAGACACATCAACGCACAAACAGGTGCACCATCCATTCCTGTTGATTTCCTCTCCTGTAATATTGATTGCCTTTCTCCTCTTGCCCTGGTGTTCTCTCTAACAGCTCCTCTCACCGATCCATAGAGTAAATAAAGGCAATGCTGATGGAGGAAGGAGAGTGTGGATGTTAGTGCGAGAGAGAATGAGAGACAGTAAAAGAGAGAGAGAGAGAGAGGGAGCATGCAATCCTGTTTTTTCTCAGAGCAGCGAGGTGATTTCAAGGTTGATTGGAACAACAAACTATCTGAAGGAGCACTTTTGAGAGGAACTGCTTTCTGTCCTCCTTCAAAACACTCATCCCTCCAGTCCAAAGTTAAGTGTGGGTGGAAAAGTGTAAGGTTTTTTTTTTTTTTTTTTTTTTTACTTTTCTTTTGCTATTAAAGGTGCATTGTATGGTTTAAACTTTTTGTCTTTAGACTTTGCAATGCCATGAAAAGCATTTAAAACAAGAACTACTTCCAATATATTTCATAATATACATTATAGGCTGTCATTTTCCATCCTATTGACTGCCCTCTGACTTGGCATCGCATTGCTGTAATTCACTCAGGGAGCTTTTTCATCATCAGATTTTATTTTGGCTATGCAGTAAACTATCACAGTCTCTTCAGGCTCTGATGAAGCAGGACCCCTGGACAATCACAGATCAAGGACCCGTGCTTCACCTGAGATTCTGTCATCACAGTTATAATATAAAACACAACAAAACAAAAACAGAGAAGCAGTGCGAATGTTGATTTGATGCTATAACCTTCCTGCTGTGATGTAGTTGGAACTAATGCAACTGGATATTTCCAGCAAATGTCTGACAGGTTTCCTATTGAGTGTGCTGTTCATTATTTGAAGGCTGAAAAGTTTTACTTATCAAATGAAAAGTCAAACTGTTTTTAATATAATAGCCAATGATTTTTAGTTTGAATGTCCACAAATGTGCCCTGCTTTTAATTAATCTCAACTTTCTGAAATAATCAGAACTTAAAGACAGTTTAACACTAATCCTCTACTGAGTCACTCTGCTTTTCCTGTCATTTTGTCCCTGCTTCCATCAGGCTTTTTATCTTAATGCTAGTCCATCTCTTATTTTGCACTGTTTACTTTGATTTGTTGCTGCACTGCCTGTTTTTTGTTTTTGTACTTTTAACTTATTTTTTTATCTTTCTAGCTGTAGTTGTGTCTTTAAATGGGTGCTGTTAGACAACTGCCCGCCCCCAAGACGATAAGAAAATGTTACTCTGTCAAGCAGAAATGGGTGGCAAAATTATGAAAAATTAATGCGGGAAAAAAAACAACCTGTCAAAATATCAAAATATCAGCATTTGTTACTGTTGAGGTAAGGCTTTGGGTTTGGTGAAGGGCTGCATTCACACGTGTTAGCGCTCAATTTAGGCTTTTTTTTTTTTTCAGATTAAATTCTTTTGTGCAGAAGATCGATAACAACACATGTCACATGCAGCCAAAAAACTGACACACTTTCCAAAAATATCAGACCTGTATCAGATTTAAAATCAAATACAGAAGTGGCTCAGATTAGATTTGAAAATATTAGGTTCCATGTTACTTGACTGTTCACACATGAAAAAATCTCACCCAAGTCATTTAAGGGCAAGAAAATCTGAAGGGGGGGTGTTCTGAGACATACTAAGACAGACAGAACAATGACTCAATTTATTAATTTACTACAATGCTACTTTAAAATGAACACCATCTTCCCTCAGCTTTCAGAAGGTGCAAACTGTTCAATGATGTTATGACGTTTACCATAAAAACTTGGCTGTATCTTCTATTTTAACAATTATTTTATTTGCAACACCTAAATGTACTGTTTTTTCAAACTGCAGCTATGGTAGTACAGGGAAATAAAATCAAAGTTGAAAGGAACAGAAAAGGAATTTTTTTTAAAAATCAAATTGTCTGAAGAAAACTAGTACCGGAGACTTCCTGCGCTGATTATCTTACATCTGTATTTTTACCTGTAGGGATAGCTTTTTCTGTTTATTTTCTTTCATCAGGCTGTGAATCTGGATTGTGAATGACTTAGCGCAACTGCTGATCACACATTATGGTGATTTAATCAAATTTAAATAGCCATACTAATGAAGAAATGGTATCAAATTGAAGCCAACATGACTTGAAGGCTTTTCCACGTCAGTGTGTTTTTTTATCATTCTGGTCACTGTCAACTGTTTGACTGTCATCAAGAAATAAAATAACCAGGTTTAAGAAGAATGGGATGTAAGCTTTGTGTTTGCATGTTATCTGGCATCACAACAGTTTCCACAATCTGACCTAATAAAATTCTTCTGCTTGTCAATATGTAATCAAAATGAAGCAGTCAAGAAACTTGTCTGTATTTGCTCTTTTTTTTCTGTTAAATCGTTTTCAATTGAGCTTAACAAAAAAATAAATTTTCACATGATTTTAGGAGTAACACATCTTTGTTTTATCATTTTAGCGAGTTTAAGCTAAAATAAAACATTAAATAAAAACAGAATGAATGTGTACAATAAGAATGGTTGGCTCTTTTTCACGATTAACAGGTAAAACAGTATTTTTCATAAATTTACCAAAAGAAAAATTGAGAGCAGATAAAATGGAGATGACAGACATAAAAATGAACTGGTTAAAACATAACATGATGATGAGCAGGTGAACAGAAGTGAGCAGGGGCAAAGAGTCCTGTCTGCACTGAGGTCGAGGTGGTGCTCAGGGAGGTTTCAGTTACACCAAGACCCTGTTAAGAATTCACAAGGCTTGAAAGCAGCCAGAAGGAGGGATTGGTAGAAAGGTAAACCTGTGGTCAATCAGTCTTTTACATTTTACATACAGAAGGTCATCCAACTGCCAGGATGCATGAGAGCCAATGTGCTATTGCACACACACTCATTCACAAGCTCACAGCTGCAAACTCGTCTCCTGCCCTTGTGATGGTCAAACATCTCGACACCCGAGATCAACTATAATGGCATTTTAGCCATTTTCTCTCTTGGCCTTATTCTTGGTTTGGTGACTTGGCACGAACTCTCCAGGAAAATGGCTTCATGTGAGAGTACGCCTGCCCTTGAGTGTATGTGTGTTAAGACAGAGGGGAGCCAGTTCTATCAAGCTAAGTGTGACAGGCCAATCTGTGACCACCCATTTGCCCCAACTGTGAAGATGTTGAGAGTGATAATAGGTTTATTGACACACAGAGATTTATAAAAGCACACACACACACATTCATATGCAGTAAAACAGATTTAAAATCTGTTTAAAACTGGAAGTACAAGACAGTTTCTAATGGGAGTTAATTTGTTCTTTGTACTAATCTTTAAATTTTGAATTTTTTTTTTACCAGAATAAATCTCTTAGAATTTATTCTCTTCTAGTCTCCTTCCCAACTCCCTCCCCTTGTTATTGTCTTATTTCCGTCCTCTTCTTTCGTCCGTATTTCTTCCTTTCTGGGTTTCAGCATGTACCTCTCACACTGCTTCTCTGCCCTCGTCATCTCCTCCCAGGGCCAGCAGGGATATAGGTGCTAAATGTACCAAGTCTCACTCACACACACAGACATATGCACACACACACTGACCCAGAGCTAGCACCAACATAAGAAACCAATTTTCAATTTACAGTAAAGTGGGAAATCTCACTGCCCCCAGCAAACACCATTTCCCTCTCCAATCTTGAAGGACAAGGTTTGACAGCAGCTGGGGTGCTTGTGAATTTGCACACATCTGTGTGGGTGTACTTGTGTGTTTCAAGGAGAAAATGACCAAGCCAGAAAAAACTGCAACAGGTTAGGGAGCCCAGTGAGTCCACTGTGGTTAATGAGCTCATCCCTGCGATCTTATTCAACAGTTTTGTACAATAACAGAGGCTATCACTCTCCTTGTGTCAACCCTTGAAGGTTGGAGTGCTGCCTATCAGAAATTTGGCAGTGCCCACCAGTGTCCGCGCTCTCCCCGGGATTTTTTTTTCAGGGTTGCTACACAATGCCAATGGTTTGGTTTGGTAATGGATCTAAGGGGGAGGCTGGCACAAGGCCGAACCCCAGGAAAGCAATCTGAGACTTGGCCTGGGTTGACTAGAGGTGTGCCTGAATGCTTAAAGCCTGCAGGGGATGGAGTGCTGGGCATGTGTCCAAGCGTCATTGAGGTGGGGGGAGGCTAACACCCCAAACACAAAATCCTTTTAGATGACTGCATGCTATGATGGGTTGGTAAATAAACAGGAATAACAAAGAAAACCCAGCATTTTATGCATCTAGAGTGAAGACAGTTGTAGTGTAACTTACATGTTGTGCAGGACACACCAGCCACAGTGAGGATCTCCCGATCCAAGACATTCGCTGCAGGTTGTGTACTGACCACAGGCCTCCACTGGCACCCTAGACAGCTGCAAAGAGATAAACAAGATTAAGACACATTGTAGATCCAAAATGTGAAAGAAACACATTGTCTAGTAAAATATTGGCCAACATTCAAATTAACAAGAAATGACACCAACTGAAAAATAGTCTTGGTTAACAATAGTTCATGAAATCTTCCTCTGTTCAAAAATGTGCCAGCATATCTAAACAAAGTTGTTGGAACCGGATCTCCAATAAATCATTAGGCTAAAAAAACAACAAAAACAAACCTGTCATTTTAAGTTTTACTCAAACCACATCCTATACCCCCGTTGCAGCATTTTTGTTAGCCCTACACTCTTCAATTTTTGAACCTTGAACCATTTGATAAATGATCTAGATCATTACATCATTGCAGATGTCACACGAGGTTACATTCTCCTATTTCCTTGTAGACTGATGAAACAAGTAGAAAACAATTCCAGCAAAATGAGAGTCTGCCTTCAAACTGCATTTAGAGTCATTATCTGCTAAAACAAACCAACCAAGCTCCTCTAACATGCAAATTATTTTGTATCATGGCTGATTTTTAGGATAACATTATTGCTTGACAGTTTTCATCTTTCTCCAGTCCAGCTGCCTCCAGAGGGAGAGGGGGGGTCAGCCACTTGGGACCAGCAGTCCATCTATAATGATATATAGCCTCGCCAATTCAAAGTGGCATTGACTGGCACTGATTGGCGTGGGCCTCAAGTGACCAAGCGTAAGGGGCAAAAGCGAGGTGCATCTCAGCTGTCCCCCTACTCTTGTCACCATGGTAACAGTAGGGCGCAAAAATAAGTGCTGCTGGCAGTTTTGATTAATGAGCCGTCATTGGTGGATGACCGCTGTCACTCATGCTGCTCCCTGACAGCCAGGATAGAGAAGCTACATTGCTACTGTGGGGCTGATGTGATGGGAGGAAGACGGTATGAAGGGTTTGTGTACGTGTCTCTGCATACGTGTAGAAATTTAGAAAATATGGATTTCCGATGAAGATGAGTTGTCTAAACTTCTCTTCATGCCTTCACAGTAAGAAGTGCAAAGATGTTTAAGGACACATTAGTTGTTAGAATGGACAGAAAATTATATCTTAATGTTGATGCACCATCTACAAGTTCTGCGGATCTGATTATTTTGCATACCCTTGATTAGGTATGCCCCGATGCCAATGCCAGTATACGTGCTCTGATACTGGCCTATTTTGCTGTACTTGTATTCCTCTAAATTACTCGCTCGTGACAGCACCCAATACTGGACGTTGTGTGACTCGCTGTGTTTATGCTGCCATGCTAGAAGGGATGGCTTTGAGTTTACATCTCATTTTAAATCCAAACTTAGTTTTAATTACCCGAGGATGGATTAAATATACCTGACCCGTATCATGTCCCTGGGATACGTTTCAAAACGTTAGTAGTGGCTGAAGCAGACTTTTTTCCCTCTCTCCCTCCCACTGGACTGGACTGCAGTATCTGCACTTACATACATACAGTTTTGGATGTTTTATTCAGAATTGACTTTTGTTGGTGGTAAGTTTCCTGCTAATTCTGTTCCATACGCTTCCCGAGTATATTTTTGGTGAGCTGGTATAATTTTAAATATATTTATCTATGTAAAATTATGACAATGCTTTGCAAAAATACAGCAAACTACAACTGCTTCAAATAGGCCGTTTATAACTTTCTAACGTTTTGTCAGCTTTTATTCTGCAAAGTTTGACGAGGTAGTTGTGAATGTGGTGATAAGCTAATAGGGCAACAACATGTCGCATCATACCTGAACACAAGAGATGCTTCTCTTAAAGGGACTTGAGGCAAAATTGATAAACTCGCGACTGCCACGACTGGCGCTTCAGGTACAGCAGCCACGAGCCAAGCCGTCACGGGAGCGTGCACAAACTGAAGCTATAATGTTGTTTACTAAGCTTTTTCTTTGTAGTTACACTTTTTTGTGTCTTTCAGTTTATCTGGATCGTTTGCTGACGGCAGAAGAATCCATAACTATCGCTTACAGTGTTTGAATTTACCGCAACTGTCTTCTTCCTGTAACAAAACTGTGGATGTAGCGTCATTTGACAGGGCAGCACGGTAGCGCGGGAAATTCGGACACCGAATTGCAGCGCATTTTGCAGCACACAGCCTGTTCAAGGCAATGGAGAGAAACGTGGGTGGAAACATTATTTTTGGTATTTAGCTCTTCATCACCCATTAGTATTAAAAAAATGGACATGCATGTTTTTTTTTTTTTTTAAATTTCCTGCTTCTGGTCCTTTTAACTGAAAAAGAAAAAAAGAAAAAAAAAAACGCCCCTCACTTTTCCCTTTCAAAGGCCCACAATGGAACTTTTAGCAGTTTTCTAAACTAGCATCCATCTTGCATTGTACCTGTACTGTGAGCTCACACCAGCTCACAAAAGACAGTTTCATCTTGACTCTTGTTCTGTCCCTTCCTGTCTTTCTTTGCCGAATCCGACATGATGCGGGTTCAAAACTCCCACTGTGTTCATATCTGGTTCATATCCGTTTGCTAGTTAGTGACGCGGTGCGCAACCAGTAGTTGGCTGCAACGTCACAGCCTCGTACCGGATACAAAACTTACATAGTGCGGTTTCAGAGCCTTGGGACGCTGCTGGGCAGTGATGGTTTGACAATGTGCATAATGAATATTGGTGTGACATCAAAATGAGTCAGAAATGCAGATTTTTTTCAGGTCTAAAAGTTATGTTGTGGTCTCAGATTGATACTCTGTATCACCAAATAATCATATGTCAGTACTTGTACTTGGTCGGCAAAAAAGTGGTATTGGGACATCCCTACTCTTGATATAAATTAAATATAAAGATGTGTCTTTGGAGCATGATTTACAGACTAAATTCTATATTTGAGTGTATAAAAAAAGACCATAACTAAGCCAGGAAATGACAGAACATAACAAGAGATCACATATGCCACTGCCTGCTGGTATCTCTGAAGCCCAGCCTGGCACTAACAGTGGTTCTCTCTGTTGGACTCATGCAGCACATCTCTGCCTGATAGCGTCTCCCTCAAATAACACACACACATGTTTGAATACACTCACTATGGTAGATATATTTCAACGCATAAGCGCATACAGCTCATCCTCATGAAACTCAGAGATGCACGTGTCTTATTGAAGTCTGACACACCTGCAGTATGAAGGTACATTAAAAACACACCGGCATATGATCCTGCTCTCAACCCGTGAGATTCATGTGTTTTATGTGTACTTCTGTGAGTACTATAAATAGAATACTCACACTACAGATTCACACAGCTGAATGAATTCAGAGGGGCATATCTCCTTGTCAAAGTCAAGAGGAATCGTGCATGCTATTACAGATTAGAGACAATGCAGGTGCATCTGTGTGTTAAGCTTTTGTGTGCGCTTTGGAAAAAATAGCTAGTATGTTCTGCCCTCCCTACTGTGTAGCTGCATATTTGAATTAGGCAGATAAAGGGAATGAGTTTGAGATGAATCAGGGAGATAGTAGAGCAGCGGTGTGTGCACATGATCAAACTCAACACTGATCCACATTGCATGATGCATCTCACAAGATAAATTTCTTCGTTTTCTGTCACTCTTCCTCAGGCCTCTACCTCCTCCCAACATCCACCACAGCCTCACTCCACTGCCAGCAAAACAACCTCTCAGTCACTGAAGAAAAAGGCCATTGTGATAGCCTATGTAGGGATTTCAGCTGCCGAAGCCCTATCATGAGAGTGTATGAAACTACAAATTCCCTATATCTATGCTTGTGTGCGTATGTCATCTACAGAGCCATGTCACCGCATCGAGTGGTTCGTCACCTTGTGATCTGCCATAAAAGCTAAGCACCCAGACAGAACTGTACTGAACGATGCCGCTATATCTGCACCCTTTATAATTTAACACTTCATCAGCGACAGATGTGCTGACAGACACACACCCCACACAAAGACACAGAATTAGACTATAGAATGGAAGGCATCCTCTGATGCCTATCGAAGCCTCAGATGCCTGCATCTGGGGAGATGGTTTGGTCAACAGATAAAACACACGCAAGCAAAGACAGACACACATCACACTCTGAGCCCGGCAGAAGCGATGGGTGCCAATAGGAGTCCTCTGTTCCAGAGCACAGATCTTGATATGATTCATTCTCCCTCTGTTTCTGTCTGTCTGTCTCTGTCACTCAGATGCTCTGAGGTGTGTAAGATCATACATTCATCATCTCTCCAGAGCCTTGGTTCTCTATCCAGCTCACACACACACACTTTAGCAGGCAACACTTTTGTCTCCTCTTTTATCACAAAATTGAGGGATTTGGTGGCTAAACGACCCAATGCACCTCTTGTCCCCCTCATCTCGATATCAAATTCATTTCATGCTATCTTCTTCGTGGGCTTTGCCAGCGAGGAGACCATTACAGCTCACTGTCTCTTCACTATGACTGCCCTATCATATCAGCAGGGATAAATACAAAGGATGGGGTGCATGGCATTTATAATTCCCTCCTGTTTCAGGTGAGTAAATGACAGCCATTACACCCAGCACTTTCCCCTCCTCTCACAATAGGTAGAGATGGAGGCTGCTGAATATAATCATGCTTTTAAAAGAGGCGGAGATCACAGAGGTACTTAATGTGTGTGGAGAAAGATGAAGACATCTTTGATCATTTGCTGTGGTGGCACAATGGTATAAAATTATCTATAGATGCATATATGTGTGCATTGCAGATGAATGTCAAGGGGAGAAAGTGAGGAAGTTAGTGGATTTAAAATTTTTATTTAAATAACTTAATCGAAGCGCATGATAAAGACTGTTTCTTTTCCGCTATCCTTTTTCCTCTCTATCCTCCCCTCTCCTTACATAATGCCAGGGGCATTCAAGTCGACCTACACTTGGAAAAGGATCATTTATTAAATCTGCACACTTTTATTATCAACTAATTCCTCTGCCTCATCTCTATGCCTCTCTTTATCCTACTCTTCTCCTGCCCCCCTCCACTTGTAATTAAACAGATATTCCACCTGCAGCCAAAGCACTCCAAACGCACACTGAGAAATAACAGTGATAGCCCAATCCTGATTTACAGCCTGTGGGGCACACAGAGCTCCTCTTATCTTTCCTCTTCTTACCTCAGGCTAACTTCATCTTTTCTCCCCTCCTCTGGTGTGAGTTTGTTCATTAGTTCAGCACAATGTTGGCAGCCTATCCTGACTACTGGCCAGGAAACAGGAATTAGTGCGGAGGGAAAAAAATCTGGATAAAAGTATAAAATATAGAATAATTTGGTTGTGTTTAACAAGCCCATTGGAAGTTAAATGTGCTGTGCCTGTTATAGTGATTGCAAACTGAGTTATGGCTGCAAGGTAATAATCAGCCACTATCATTAGTAAATCACAAATATCTCCATCATGATGTCTCTATTTTTTCAATGCTTGATATTCTTAAATACTGCAAAGATAATGAAATTCCTCTAACCAGGGCATTGTCTGATTATCTATTACAAGTGGCAAAACAACAACCTGTTTCTTTTCAGCTTTGCCTCTCAAATTCAAGCTTCTTTCTAAAGGTTCATTATATCACTCTGTCATTTATTATTTCATTCAGCAATACTGATTGAACGCCTTGCTCCCTCTTCCTGGTCCTGCGTCCTACCTCTCTGCGCTCCACCTGAACGGAAGAGAGGTTGACGTGGGAGTCAAATGAACCGAGGGACACATCAACCAGTCAATGCCTCGTCACAGCTGACACACCGCTCAATCAGTCAACCACCAGTTTATGGTGTTATATCATAAACTGAGTTAACAGAGCAGGCCAGTGGCTGCCGGTGCAATATTGTTTTCATTTGACATTTCAGAGGTTAAATGACGGAGCCATCCATTGCGTTGTCAGGATTGTCAGTGTAAGACAAATGACTTGGAAATAATCAATCATTTTCACTTATCCTACCATTCCAAAGATGATAAGATTTGCATACATAAATACTAAAATGTAGTTAAACAAGCTTGAAGCAGTTTTCAGATTAGAATTTAAACTATCCTCCTTTATGTTTACCATCTGATTGATTTCTCTGTGCTTACCAAATAAGCAACCAAAACCTGAAGGATGCCAATCTCAGTGCTAATCATAGTAGAACTTGCCCTGGCATTGTGCTAATTTTTTCCTATTACAATGTCAGTCCTCAGTGCAAGAGCCATGCTGAGCACATGATTGTGAAGCCCTCCCCGTTGGCACACAAGAAGTGTGGACACGCAGCAACTAATTCTGAACAGCTTGCATCATCTTGCCCTGGGGTATGGCTTGGGTTAAAATAAGGCCTGTATCTCACACAGAGTGCACAGCTTGGACTTGCAGCCAAGATGCTGTAAAACTAAGTGAATGTTAACTCATGAATGACAAATTTAATAAAATCCTTGCTATTAGAGAATATTGGGGTAACAGGGAAGATCATAACACACAAGTGAGGAAAAAAGATGGCTAAATACATATACACAGAGGCAGGGAGTGCATGGAAGGGAGGGAGAGAAAGGTAAAGCTTCAAAAGGAACTTTGGATAAGCCAGGAGTTCACACCAAGCTCGTCTCGCACCTTTCTGTTGACATTTTTCAGAAGCATATCAGGGTGAAATGCCTGTTACAAATCAGCTCTGTTCACTTGCCTTGTTAGGCCACAACAAGCCTGCAGCTAATCTGCTCCACAGCATAATATGCACATCTGAAAACCTTCATAACTCACAGCCGCACACTAGCAGGGTGAGGAAGCCACACTCAGAAGGGTGCAGCAAAAACATTTCCACTGATAGAAATTAAAGGATGCTGGTATTAAACATCTTGAATGAGATATGACAACACGATACTTCTACAAATTGGCTTGTCGGATTTCCCTCGAGGGAACTTCCCTTGACTTTGAAGGATCTCACGCCACTGCAGTACACACTTTCAATAATTCACACTTACAGATCTACATTTGCCACGCTGAATATAAATAATTTAGTACAATGAATGTGTCAGTTGCAGCACTTTCCTGCAACAGTTTGTGCTGAACGTACAGTCTTTGTAGATGGTGAAAAAAGAATTACCTAGGCAATGAAGCCATGTCAGAACATGCCAGATAAAATCAAATTATTGACTCACTGAACAGGGCCTGACAGGATATGTTCATGGGCTTGCTGGGTTGCTGCAGGGCAGTGGCATGGCTCTGTGAACACTAAAGGATGGATTGGATGACTAAGACACAACAAACAGCTTGAAAAGCTCCCAAAAGCCCTCAAACTCATGTCGAGCCTCAGCACAGCCAGATGCCGAAGAATGTGCTCAACAATGAAAATCATATTCTTTCTAATTACTTTTGCCTGATCGAGTCCAAACAGTAGCTGAATTTGTCTCCATAGGTCATGAAGTGCTGTTCAGACACTTGTGTAAAATGTGCTGCATTGTAGATTTTCTCTGGTAATTAAGATTTATGGCAGTACATAAATCAGAATTTTAAAAGTTTCAACAGTCATTCATTTAAAAGCTGTGAGGTCAATGAAAGTTAGCACAAAAAGTAAGTGTGTATGGGTCAGTTTCTTTGTTGCGACAAAGCTTCTTGGCAATAAGTTGTGCACTGTTGGAAAGCCATTTTATTTCCCTTTTAAATATTGCCACATTTGTAAGCACAGTGCATTTGTGGGATGAACGGCAAAGGTGTGTGTGGGTTGAATGAAAAACTTGCCAAATATGCCAAATTAGACAGTTTACCAATTTTGTCATTAAAAAAAAGAGGAAAAGCATGCTTCACCTGAAGATGGTTATGTTGTTGAAATAAACTTCGTGACACAGACACCTAACTGTACGTTCACCAAAAGCGACAAAAGAGGCAAAGACGCCCGAGGCTGGGCGACAAACAGGACAGCTTCCAAAGCTGCAAGATATTTTTGCCGCTTTGGTGACTCTTCACGTGACTGACGTCAATGTTAAATCACATCAGTCATTTAAAGGAGCTGCAAAGTGGACTTCTTGATAGTGTCGTTGCTGTTGTTCACCTCCCCTCAGTTAAAGCATGCAGAGCTGCAGATGTGTGTGTGCGTGCGTGTGTGTGTGTGTGTTCTATATGCCTAAAGAAAAATATCCAGGAACCAGAAAATTTTTAGGAAGAACGGGGAAATGGGTGAGGCAGTCAGTAAATGAAATTAATTCCCGTTCATTATTGATATTATTGTATGATTAACATGGTCTGCCATGACTATAAATATGCACGTTTAATCCTTAAAATCATATGGACTCATCATGGATGTGGATGACATCGCTGTGATGTGTGCTGCTGCCTGAACACCTGAAGAAGACACCGTCGCCAGGTTTGGATGCAGAAGGTTTCCTCGGTCATGTTGGAGCTGCAGCTGGACAGAAAGCGGCTCCAGCGGGACTTCAGATTCGACGTCCAGCGGGTTTTTTTCTTTTTTTAAAATTTTGGTCCCGGTAGCCAAAAAGAAGAACATTATAAAGGACGAGCCTGAATATAGATTATCAGCCTCTCGCCATCCATGACGGAACGACTGTGTTCTCGGAACCAAAGTCACATGCTTTGTTCTTTGGACCCTCTCGATCGAAGGACACCTCTACTCTGATTCGCTGCTACCGGTTGTCGCTGAACCGCTTCGAGGCTCAGCTTCTTATGTGGTGCCGCTTTGGACAATTTAGTCGCTTTTGCCGCTCTGGATGCCTGGCAGATGCCATTGCCGCTCAGAATGCCTGGCTCTAATTGAAAATGTATTAACTTCCGTGTCCTTGCTGCTTTTGTTGCTTTTGGTCTGAACGTACAGTCAGCTGCCCCTTATAGGAATCTCAAACTTCAGTCTCTGTGTAGACTGGAGAATTTTTTTTCCAGTGGCCCTGATTAACGTGTTAACGCCCTGCATTCCCTTCTATTGAAAAAGAGTGCAAAAAAAAAAAGGACCAGTAGGCAAGGCCGGATTATCCAATGGGCATTCTGGGCACAGGCCCAGGGGCCCACGCCCACGTGGGGTCCTCTGTGAGGAAAAGAACAGAATTGGATCAGAGGCTCCGCCTGACAGGAATACATGAAATGCATCGGTCCTCCAGCCAGTAGGGGGCCCCAAGGACTAACTGACCATTAATACTACAGAGTAGTGGCTTTCTCAGTGGAGAGTTTGGTTTGCAACTAGACTGGTCGACTGGAGGAGAACTCATGAAAGCAGCCCCACCGCCACCTCTCGGTCTGGCCATCCGTAGCAGCCCCTTTTAAACTGGATGTTGCTGGCGAAATTACATAAGGTACGTTAACTAACGTTCTTAGAATTACCGTAACTCTTCGACTGCTTATGCTATTGATGTAATTTCAACAGTTTCTGAAAGCCAAGAAGCGCAGCTTTGCGCTGATATGCAGCACATTACAGTAAAGACACCAGCGTGTGAAGTTGTGCAGTGGTGAGAAAGAGGTTCAGAGTTGTAAATAATAGCGTCTTTTTGGAAGTTTGTTGTGTCGTTTAAATTTTTCCTTGAGAAAAGGGCAGAAGAATTCACACAAAAGATATTTGTGTGAGATTTATTAAATTATTGAGATTTATTGATTTAAAAAAGGAAAAAGGGACCAGGTGGACCGTAACTACAGTATTAAACTGGTAAGAGCAGGTTTATCTACTGAGGACAAGTTTTCTGCATGCTGATGAGAAAAGACAAGAAAAACCAGGAAAAACATCTCAGACACACTGTGGTCTATTTGATTGCTGGTATCCACCTGGAACTGATGGAGCTTCTCACATACTGTAACAAAGCAGCTGAATCATATTAAAAACACTTTAGAAATCAAAGAACATGACTCTCAAAGTGCTGCCTGACTGGTCCAGATGTGAGTGAGATCTCTGAAACAGGAGGATGATGGTGCTTTCAACCTCAAGAACATTATGATACGCAAACTGGAACGGATCCTGAGAGATGTTGATTGCTTATTGAGGTGAGCCAATGACAGTTTCTGCAGGACTTTCCTGATGTGAGATGTGAGGACAACTGGTCTGAAGTCATCTGGCTCTGATAGTTTATAAAGACTTAAAAGGAGTACAAAGAAAGACAGAGATGGAAGACGAAGACGCAAAGAAACTCCAGATATTTACATCCGCTATAGTTTGATCGCAATGTAGTGTCTTCATGTTGTTGCTGCCAGCTGAGAAATATTGTTTTACAATGATGCAGTGTGAAATCTGAATGATGGACATTATATACAATGTTGTTTTGGTTGTGATTGGAGGGGCCCTTCAAGACTTTGTGCCCAGGGGCCCCTGCTTCCTTAATCCGGCTCTGCCAGTAGGTAGTCATATGTAAGCTATAAACTATAGCGAATATATAAT
Organism: Atherinomorus stipes; assembly: GCA_023101725.1. Classification (NCBI taxonomy): domain Eukaryota; kingdom Metazoa; phylum Chordata; class Actinopteri; order Atheriniformes; family Atherinidae; genus Atherinomorus; species Atherinomorus stipes. The sequence continues at coordinate 153,081 of JALJCO010007519.1, read as the reverse complement.
AGATCTGTTATAGTTTTATAATTAATTTATGCTGTTAAGAATTTTTTTTTTTTTTTTAAAGAGACAAATGTCACTGTTGGTTAATTTAATTTACAAGTCATCTTTTGAGGAGGCATTACAGAGAAATGCTGAAATGAGTGGGTAACTGATGCATTTATTGACATAGGGAACTAAACTTGAAAGTAAAGTCTGAAATATCCTGAATTATTTTTTCTTAGGACTGTAGTCTGTGCATAATAATAATAATAATAATACAATGACAACAATAATGATAATAAAAATACAATAATAGAAAACAATAGGAGTAGTTTTAGTTAATAGTAGTAGTACTACTAGGCCAGTACTAATAGTGGTAGTAGTAGTAGTAGTAGCAGTAGTAGTATTGTATAATAGTCTATAGTAATAGTAGAAGCAACAGTAGTAGTTTTTATCATCATTATCATTATTAGTAGTAGTGGCAGTAGTAGTAGTAGTAGTTGTTGTATTTGCATTAATTGCTTTTGTATCTCCTTGAGGCTAGTATTGACATTATTACGCTGTAGTTTTCCATTTAAACCAAAACATAATCTGCTTGTCTGGATTTCTAACTATAACAGGGTCAACGCAGAAATATGTCAGCACATCACCAGGGCCATCAAGCAGCATCTTTACATGTACAGGTGCTACTCCAAGTGATGTGGATGGAGGAGAGGTGTGAGAGAGTGGGACGGCGATGGGTGGGGCCTCCAAATAACATTTTGCTTAGGGCCCCAATTTGGTCATGGGGGGCACTACGAATTTGTCTCCAGCTAAAGGCATAGCGCTCTGAGAGGATGAACTCATTGATTGGAGCAGACACCAGATTGTATTGACATCTCTGGGAAGAAAAAAAGGCGGACGAAGCACAGTAAAGGAAGTAGGCCTACTCTACGGCGAAAAGAGCTTAAGATGGTGCACCCTCGAAAATCATGGGTTAACATTGGTTTGGCTTTCACCCACTTTCTGGCTTTGAAGGAGAGGATTGGGGCTGAAGAATGATGTGTCCATTAGCCCGAGGGGAAAGGCTCTCAGGTTGAATAGTGTTTATAAACAAAAAAAAAGGGGGGAACACTCCGGACTCGACCTTTAATATTCTTGTGTCCCCCCCCTTTTTTAACTGATGAAAAAGAAACCTGCATATTAAAATGGTTCCATCATTTATTTATATCAGCATTACTAACTATTCATGTCTTCCAGAAGGTGATAAATATATTTATAACATCTACTAAAAATGTTTCTGTGCAATTTCTACTTTTAATGCTTTTCACAGATGGTGAAATGATCCCTAACATCCACTGACACCCCCCTCATTCCTACCACCCAGATGTGGTTGACACATGAACCAGTGTTAACAGGACAGTAATACAGAATTGGACCATAGTACCAACTCAAATTAATAAGTCAGATTGACCTGCCCTTGTCACTCAAACTACAGCCCAAACATCCACAATCAGAGCCTATTCATACAACTGTCCTCTTTATGTCTGAACATCCATTTAACCCACTAATGGGATGACTTGTGAGTCTGACTGCATGTGTGTGATTGAAAAAAAATACGAAGAGAAATCTCATTAGAAGACAACCAATCACTGGATAAATGAGAAGGCAGGAATGACAGACCGCTGTTGAGGAATATAGAAGGAGATAAAAGAACAGGGAATGGCTGGTAAATATGACAATGGGTCGTCAAAGAGGGTTAGAAATGGAATAAAGAGAAAGAAGATGAAGAAAACGGAGCAAGAAAAACACAAAAGGTTGAATCCCGATTTACTTTACAAATCCTTTTAGAAAAGAAAAGGGGCTGTAGGAGGAAAACTCAATAACCCAGTAAGAAAAACAAACCAAACAAAGATGACACAGTGACAGAATGGAAGAAAGAAGCAAGGGGGAAATAATGAAAATGAACAAAAGGCATTCAATGTGATGGGAGTTTATTTTCAGTCAACAATACAGCAGGATTTATGTTTGTGATAATGCTTGATTTGTCTCCAAACAGTGCATCATCTGACACAAAGTCGGAGTATGGGTGTCATGATGATGCAGGATCCCTGAGGCCGTTAATCCACCACACTGTAATTTATTTACAGATGACTATAATGGGCTTTATGCATGACTCCACTACGTCCTGAACTTAAGGTAGCTCCTTTGCGTCCTGTCTTTCATTACTGGATGAACTGATCAATCCAGGTGTTCCTGACCTCAGTAACTGGCCAGACACACCTGGATTAAATCAGTTTGTCCAGCAATGAAAGACAGGAAACAAAGGAGCTGCCTTAAGTTCAGGAAGTAGTGAAGTTGTGCATATAGCCCATTGTCTAAGCAGTGACATCTAACAGAGTTTATCATATTTATATTTTACTTTTGATGGTGAGGGTGCATTAAAAATACATTTGCTAACTAAATTAAAAATTAACTTTTCAGGTAACTTTTCCACGACAGGATACACACTACAGGAAAATTAGGTTGATTTTTGTCCCGATCTCCCCATTAAGATCTGGAAACAACAATGTATCCCATCTTCCTGTGGCATGACATGATTGAAGAATAATTTTGTCCGGTTTGATCCGCATGGAGGGCCTCGGAAGGAGAGCTCATAGATGATGAACATGTTAAATATTTGCAGCTAGAAATACTGTTGTACTGTATGCGTGGTGTTCCGAGAGGACCTGAACACACTGTGTTCACAGCTGTGAGAAAGCAACACATTCCTAATAAACACTTCTCTCATTGAGAAATCACGTGCGTTCCAAGCTATCTAGTGCTTGTGGCAAGAAAAGTCTGCCATGTTTGTTTACACCAAAAGTCTCATCAATAAAGTCTCGTTTACTACGCGAGATTTGCAAAGACTATCAGCTATCATTTCCCATTCCTGCTCTTGACGGAGGTGGATGCTTTTTCTTCAGCTCCCTCCCTCTCCCATTTTTTTTCCTGCTGCTCTCCTGTCTGGTCAACTCTCTGAGCCTCTATCTGCATCACTTTCTGAATCTCAACAACAACTACGATAACAACAATATGGATCTGGTCAACTGGTCTCTCAACGCTATTGATCAAATTTTTTTCCACCCAAAGAGTAGGATGGGGTGACGCTCCTTGCCTGGACGGTATGCATTCGGCAGGATATGTGATCAACTCCTGGGGCAAATGGAAGATCATGTGTCTGTCGGTTTTGTCCGTCGGGGATGTTGAAGATCTGTACCTATTTGGATTCATGATAGCTGGGTTTCTGCTGTTTGGTGCGAGCATTTTCCTGGTCTATCGCAAAGTTGGAGAGCTGTCGGCAAACTGCCTGACATTTGTGTGGGCATGAATTGTGCTATCAACACTCACACTCTGGCATTGCACGAGCTCCATCGCAAGCTAGATGCCATTCATGCCCAGCTTGGCATGCTTGCTGCAGTTCTGAACCTCGTCCATGGAATGGATTTGTTCCTGGAGAAGTTGGCACAACTCCTGGACAATTGACTGACCCCATTGATGTTGCCATGTAGACCTATTGAAGGACTCAAGGTAGACACCACATCCAACCAACCCCAAAACATCTTCTGCTATCTAATCTGGAGCCCTAGAGCAGCCTGTCTGGGAAAGCAGGCTCTCTCCAAATTCCCCAGGAAAGTTATGTGAAGGGACACTAGGCCCATCATCCCCTCTCTCTAACCCTAAAACATTCAGTGACGTGCAGTATACAGTACAGTATGTTTATTTAGTATTTACTATCAGTAATCTGATCACTGCTGTCTGTTCTGTTGTAGGATATGAAAATATGGTGTGTGCTTGGAACTATTGAAGCCTCCATGAGTCACATGATCGCTCTTACAGCAAAGTAAAAGCATGCCACAACCCTGAGTATATCGGCTCTGGAGCTTGGCATCTGCTTCAGCTGTTGTCAGAGCTCATCTACTGGTTTTTGATTGTGTTGCATTGCTGCGACTTACGATAACATAAAATATGTTTGATATCATCACAAGCCCAAGACTGGGAAAAGACTGGCATAACACAACGCAGATTTCCACCTTAAACTTAATGATCGAGATGGCAGGAGTGTGCTGTGACTCCAGAAAACTCCTCAGATTTACTAAAGACTTTCAGTTTTAGTCTAGGACTGTGAAAATTGCTTGGTATATCCCAGCATTAAAGAAATAAAACATACAGCGCAAAACAGCCCATCAGAACACATACTTTGTCAGGAAGAATCTGCAAAGTTGATGCTACAACATAATTACCTCTGAGTCCTCGTTTTACTGCCCATGAAGACCATCTTCACACAGACCAGCCAGGACCCACCACTGCTAAGCTGAAGGGGGGTACTTCAAGGCTGAGAACAACATGTGAACAGCTACATAGACTAACTTGTGTTCTCAGTCTCTTGTTGTGAGCACCCGCGAATCTCTCTTTCTGACCCTGGCCTGTATTTCACCCTCTTTTCAAATATCACACTCTCTCTCTGCGAGTGTCTGGGTCCCAGGCCCCAGACACAGCAGGTGGCCCCTTTCTATCGACCAGTTCAGGCTGCTCTAACAGCATTCACCACTGCTGGGAATTGGGAATGTTCATGTGTGTGCTGGAGGTTATTCTAAATTAGTGCAATGATCTGCCAAGCAGTGCTCCACTCAATAATACTACTTGCTAGGATGACCACCACGTGCCCTTTGAACTCTGCAATCATTGAGAGGTTAACAAAAAGCAAATTGCCAAATCAAGATGACATTTATACCTGAGCATTGATCAGATCTTTACTACAACCAGCACAGCGGAAACAAAGATGTATGAGGAAAGTTTTTATACTGGGAATTAAACTGCATTTCAGCCTGTACTGAGTTGGATATAGGGAGGGGATTCGTATTCATCCCTTCTCGATGATTATTTCCACTTATAAAACCATGTAAAAGAAAAGTAAGGAGGACAGATGAAAGATGATGGTACAGTGGCTTATTTTAGCTGTTTGAATCTAGTAGAATGACAAATAGGTGACTCACCAATGCTGACTTCAACACACACTTGTTTTAACATGTGAATATTTCTAAAGTTTTTTCTTTTTATAAAGAGCATGTAAGAATGTTTTGTTCAAACAAAAAGAAAAACAAGAGGGTTTTCCTCACTCTCCTCTTGTTCTTTAAACCCCTTGGCACTGATTATATTGTGTTGGTGCACTGACTTTGGGTCCCCCTCCCCCCCAATTGTGTTTCCCGTTTTCATTAAGTAATAATTGTGTACTGTATGTGGTAATTCCCAATTGTTTCTCCTAAATGGTTACTGGAGGTCAGTACTGTAACTGGGCTAATAGCCTAATTACTCCAAAGGCCTCACACAAAAGTTAACTTGGTCCTTTTTCCAATATATGTAATGTAATTGCCATGCAAATTAAAAAATGCTAAATCTCTAACAAGATGTTGGGTAATAACTGTAACACATGAAGGAATCTAACATAGAGGATTACGTATTCCTAACAATTCATTTGTTATTCTGTAACATCTTTTATCAGCTCCGTTATATGTGCTACAACCCAAAAGTAGAAAAGTTCTAATTTTCTTAATACCTAAATAACAAATCTTAACAGCATCCAAAATAACCTTATTCTGCTTATCTCCTTCTTAGCATGCGAACAGACAGGTAAACATCAGGAGAGCAGCATGTAAAAGGTCACCTTCAATTGAGTGGCTGTTTGATATCTGAACTTTTATTCTGGCAATCTGGACACAAAAAACATGAATATACATATGCCGAACGCACTACCTTTATCAATAGTGGCACTTTCCTGGTGCTATTAAGATTTTTAATCCTCTGGAAAATCCAGACAAAGAAAAGTGGTAACAAGAATAAGTACCCCAACAAAATGGCAGTGACCCTCTGTGATTACAGGTGGCAGGAGATAAAGAGCAGGAAGAGAGGAGATAATATGCATACTATCTATAAGCCACAACTGTGTTACAGTCATATTAATAATGGAGAGTGAACAGAAGAAAACCTGCAGCAGAATTTTGCAGACATGGTTAGATTTTTTACATATGGATTGTTTGTTTATCTTTTTTTTTTGGGGGGGGGGGGGGGGGGGGGGGGGGCATGTTAAGTTTTTTTTTTTTTTCTTAAAAACAGTCAACACAATATGGGTGGTTCTCAAGATATTTCTTTTAGCTTGTGCACACTTATCTGTCTAAGTGGGTTATGTATAAAGAAACAATATTTAGCAGTTCCTCTGGAGAGTTTTTCCAACTTAGCAATGTTTCCTTATAAACACAAAAGTTTAAAAAGATCCAATATGTCACACAAAGCTAGATGTGGGCTTAAGTTACATCACTGGAGAATAAATTCCCATTTATTTTTTTTGTTCATGGGTCAGTAGCATATTGACAGACCATTTTTACATATAAGCATAAAAAGCTGCCTTTTGCTGACATCTGTGCCAGACTAAAGCTACTTTACACAAACACGGCTAAGATTATCCCATCTAACCTACCTCCCCACACACAATGTATGCATCGTTTATGACCCCCCTCCCCCGCCCGGCCACCTGCTGGCGCAACTCCGACCTAGTAGGCATGCACGACGCAAAAAAAGGCAGATGCGCATTGATGTGATGAATCAGATATTGCTGCAATCATGTGTTGCCTTCTCTTAAGGTATTGTTATGTGATCTGTACAAGCGCCTCCACATGTAAAATAAGAGCAGCAAAGTCACCTCTGAATGATTCGCCTCCATGTTGCTATTGTTTACCTCTGAGTGCCGGTTGCAGGTTGATGAGCTGGTTGTGGCGTTGCACACTCTTTGTGATGTCACTTCCTTACCAAAATCAGTTCTGAAACTCCTAACGAGTCTACATCAATCCAAGAACCAGAGATTCAAGAATTACATGGCACACTTACCCGTGTAAAAAATATCCGGGGGGGGGGGGGGGGGGGGGGGATCTTAAACGATAGGCTAATGTGGCCGAGATGGGGTATTGGATAAATATTTATGCGTTTAAGCACTTACACGGCCTAGACGTGACCGAAAGCTGCACAAGAAATGGGAAATTTATCGTTACTGCAATGTCAACATGCACAATGTCAGTGTTACAAAAACAAATGCAATATCGGAAAGATGTTTTGATTTGAAAAAGGATAAACAAAGGTGTAGAAATGACCAGTTTGGAGGAGGTCTGCTTTTGTGCAAGATTTGCAGCTAACTAACATGTTTGTGTGATATAACTCATTAATACTCATGAGAATAACACAAAGAATTTAAGTATTTCTTTACATCTCACGATGTATTGTACTGAACAGTTATTTATTTCCATTACTGTGTAGATCTACACCAGATGCAGGAAAAACCCACCCCGAAGCTCATAATCATTACAGTAAAATAAGATTTTTAATGCAGTATTTCTATTTGCAACAGAAAATTTATATAACACTAGAGGCACTTTTAGTGAAATATAGCTTTTTTTCCCCCAACAGGTAGCTCCGTTTAATCTTGTAAATGAGTTTCTATTTTTTGTGATTATGACTCAACTTTTTGGATAGAATGTCCTTGATAGAGTTTTTGTAGAGAATAGTTAGAAATTTTCACCTAAAAAACAGGAAGAACTGCCATCACTTAGACCCACAATTTATCTTCAGTGATCAGTGATCTAAAACACTCACTTATCCAGCATAGTCTGAAAGAAGAAAACCATGTTTGGCTCAACATATTGTTTCGTCATTCGTTCATCTAAATGACTAGTTTCTGTACATATATTATGCTGCCTGTGACACTGCGTCTCTGTGGGGACTATAAAAAAATAAAGTGAATATCAACAGTCATTTACAAGAGCGTGCATTCATGTGACTTTCTGTGGTGCTATTTGGTAGAGGTTTTCCCTCTGATGGAGGTTTTCACAGACTGTGTGTCTATTACACAGAGTGCTGCTATTTTGCTTCACATTCCATGTCATCAAAGGTGTTAAGAGAGATAGTGTGAGGGTGAGAATATGCCTGTGCACATATATACACACCAGCGTACGCGCAGAGTTGCACTAAGTCCACCCTCTTCTATCCATATAATTCAAGGCATCCATTCAGTCCTGGTCTACCCTCACAGGCTGTTACTATAAAAAGACAGTAGTAGCATCCAGTGGTCCATCTCATTGTTTTCCCTCCTATAACCAGGCTGTAATGAAAATCTGCAGAACACTAAAGGCTATCCTACCCCGTGATGTGAGAAGAGGATAAATGCTTGGATGTTAGAAGAAGAGACATTAACTGTGTGTTTGTGTGTCTGACCTGGGTCTCAGACATGACATAGAGGTAGTGGTGGTCAGAGGAGAAGGCCATGTCTCTCAGGATGGGTCCGTTCTTCACAGCCTGTACAGTCTCATACTGAAGGGCACGCGAAGAGCCATCTACCCGGATCTGGAAAAACAAAGCAAACATTCAAAATGGCTTCCATTTCTAATAGCTTGCGCCAGCATTGCTTGACAGGTTTTACAAATAAATAAATGAATAAGTTTAAATTTATTTGATAGGGACAGAGCATATGAAAACAAAGGAAACAACTTCCAAATATGCCAGACTTAGCCAAGAGGCTAGTTTTCATCTGTTGTCCCTAGCCAGATCGCAAAAGGCTCCCTGAAATAAGGAAACACAGAACCATCCAATTATAAGACAAATACAACAGTTATCAACCCAAATGACCCTTAGATTGATAAGACAAAGCTGCCAAAAAAAAGAGAGAGAGCAGAACATATGAGTAAAGAAAACAGTATGAAAATCTATACAACAAAGAGACAAAGAAGAGCAACTACACAGCACAAAGTAAAATCACATATCAATAAAATCTATAAAAATATTAGAATATAATCAGAGACTAATCAAAAATCAACAAGGCAAAGCTACAACTGACATCACAAAAAACTACACATATTCTGCATAAGGCCACAGTGATAAGCCATTTTCAGACTTGCATTGCGGAACATGAGCAGTAAAGTTCATCCGCTCTTTAAACGGACACGTCTTTTCAAACATGCCGCTTCGTTGCGGACTTATCGCGTCCCGGGTGCTTTCAGACATCAGGAAATGTTGCGGAAAAGCCAGCACGGCACCACTCTCCCTTTAACTCTGTCTGGAACATTTCCTTGTGCTTTCAGCCAAAACGACGTGCCGCAACATTTCCGCTCTTTTGACATGGGGTCCAGCCGGTACATGTCCGCGACATCTCCGGGGTAAAAGAGCTGATCGCATGACTGCATGCAGGCGTTATAAAGGACAGAGTCTGCAATATTACCACTTTCCAGTTTCAAGTCTGAAAGGGGCTATACATAAAAATAAACAAATTTAAAACTTCTAAGAACAACAAGGCAGCAGCTAACAGGACTTTTAGTGCTGACAAGTTTGGTTACTGACTAACCACTTTTTTAAAACAGACTAAAAAACTACATACGTATTGATTTCCCTCATATTTGATGGGACAGTATTCCATTCTCGAGAGGCTGTAACAGAAAAGGCTGACTCTCCCAGGGCACTTTTTCTTATTGGGATAACACAATCCCCTCTAGAGACCCCCTTTGTTATTCTTTTTGCATTTGTTCTAGTTATTACAAAAGATTGAAAGGAAGAGGGAGCCAAACCATGCATGATTTTATAAAAAAAAAAGACATTTGCATATTTAATTGCATTATCCCAGTTCATGAGACCATATTTCTTTAGAATTTTGCAATGATAAAATTTTGTTTTTTTTTTTTAATCTAAAATTTTGAGTGTCTGCTTATGTAAACACTGCAATGGTTTAAGTGTAGTAGAACTGGCTTGTGAACAGCTTGTCAGGCTGTAAATCGTGTGTGAGAAAATCATTGAATGCATGTATACCTTGGCTGCTTCAGTTGACATGGAGTTAGAGCTATATATTTAAAATTAGCAATGTTTGCTTCAACCCGTTTGCAAACGCTTTCAACCTGAGCCTTGAAATTTAGGTTTGAGTCTAGCAACATACCAAGATATTTGAATTATTTACAACCTACAATCGCTTTCCTTCAACAAAGATATCTGGGTCATCACAGATATTTGTTTTTGAAAAGTACATGCCGACTGTCTTTGAGATGTTTAGCTGGAGACAGCATTGCCCCAGCCATGCTGTAACATGAGCTATGCACTTTGTAAGCTTAGCTGCAACTTCTGACTTTGTAGCGCCATGCATATATATCACAGTGTCATCAGCATACATTTGCATATGAGCATCAGGACACATAGCTGGAAAATCATTTATATATATATAGAAAACAACAGAGGACCTAATATGGATCCCTGTGGAACACTAGCAGATAGTTCAAGGGCATTTGATTTAAAGTTGCTAATTCATACTGTTTGGGTGTTGTTGGAGAGGTAAGATTCTACCCAATTAAGGGAGTTAACAGAAAAATTAATGGCAGCCAACTTTGATAAAAAGAACTCTATGATTAACAGTATCAAATGCTTTCTTGAGATCTAAGAATACAGCATCAACAGTATCACCTTTGTCTAACAGTGATTTGATATTTTCTATGAAAAAGCAATTTGCTGTCTCTGTTGAATGGTTCGGTCTAAAGCCAAATTGCATTGGATGAAGAGAAAAAGGACTGTTGTTCAAATATTGTATGATTTGCTTAGCTGCCCATTTTTCTACTACTTTAGATAGAATGGGAAGGATGCTGATTGGCTGGTAGTTACAGATGGACTTGAGATCCCCAGCTTTATAACTGTCTGGTTCTGTTTTGTTTTTTTTTTTTAATTGTGAACAGTTTAGAATGGTTAATAATTTGTAGTGAAACAAGTGTAAACGCAGATATAATTAACATTATTTTGTTAATACTGCATTTACACAGATAGTCTTGTGTTAGAACTGATTTGCCTTGGGTGTTCTGTGGAGTGGATACGACTGTTATTAATGACAGGCTGGCAGATTCCTACTGACTTATGCTAGCATTAGTATCGGGGACCACTAGTAACAAGAATATGAGATGAAATCAGATGAAACTGTCTCCAGTGATAAGTAGGACCCTGGCTCACTCAAAAATGAGGCCTTGTGTCAAAAATCCTGAACTCCCCCTTAAAGGACTTCAATAAATACATAATATGAAACAAAAATGGCTGAGTCAAAATGGGGGGAGGGGGGGGGGGGGGGGGGCAGAGTATGCTTGCTTTTAAAAAACAGAGAAGGTGACATTTAGCCAAACTGTGTGAAAATAGATAATGTAAAATCATTAAAAAGGGACTTTTGGGATGTTATTGGCAACACTGACTTGCTTGTGCATCCCAGCTTTTCAGTTCTGCACCTGAGAAGCACATCTTTCTCAATCATGGTTAAAGCCATTCAGAAGTGATTATGGTAATAAGACATCTGGGCAAGGGGTGTGGTCTATGGGTCCTTGAGTGAGTTTACTCAGCAGAAAGTGCATGGAATTGGCCCCCAGCACACTTGAGGATGTGATAGCCTATGCTGTGCCAGAACATCTGCTTACATGGCCTCTCTCTCGCCCCCCTCTCTCTCTAACACACACACTTCTTACTAAATCTGGTCCTCTGGCTCCAATTTCCCCACAAACACATATTTCTGACACATTCCTACCCTGGCAACTTCTAGTTCCCAGTAGATTACATGTTCACATGCAGGTCTTTGTGGGCTTACAGAAAGGTGTGAAGCAAGTCTTGTTAAAGTTGTGATGACTCCTGGTAGTTCTTTGTGCTCTTCAGCACTTAAGTGTTCACAGGTAACAGGCACAAACAGGAGATAATTGGACATGGAGCAGATGGTGAAGCAGACAGGTGAGTCACTTCATGATTAATTATAATAAACTTATGACAACATACCTTCCATTTTCTCTGTCAGCATTTGATTAAAACACACACACACACACACGCACACACACTGGTGCTCTGTAAGCGTCTTTAAGGTCACAAAACCTGAACTGGTAAAACAGTGCTGAGAACAGAACAGCTTCTCTTTTTAGGGACAGGATAAAACAACTGGAGGGCAATTAAATCAATTTCAGCCTAACAAAAGGATTAATAAGATGATGCTGAATGCTGAAATTAGTATGATTAAAACAGAATAATTAGATTTTGTATGCACCATGGGTTATGATGCGTCATCTTTCAAGGCCTTACTTTTTTTATTTTCAAACTAGGAAAGAAACATGCATGACATCCATTATAAAACACTGCACTGGTTAAATCCACCTTCACTTTATCCTGCAGCACAACAAAAACCAAACAATCTGCTGCTCTTCTATCATGCAGGGAAACTTTTTCCTTTGCTCAGACAATCAACTTTTGTATAGCAAACGGAGAAACCCATGTGGACAATGTGCAGTTTAGATACTGCCCTGTCCTGCTGTTCTCTCCGATATCCAGTTTCACAACATGACATTTTTCTAAACAGGCACAGTCTTTCACCCTGATTTCACCCTCGTCTCCCTTCTTGTTTGTGTCTCAGTCATTCTTCCTCCCTTACACTGTCTCCCACTTGGCTTGTATAGTGACCTTGATCTCAAAGAACCTTGGTTCTCTTTTATCAAAGCCTGACACACTTCCACTGGGAGCTATTGTATGATCTGGGGTCAGCTGCAAAGAAAAGAACAGAAGGCAAATAGGAGCGAGAAAGAAGAGAAGGAGGTAAGAAGAAAGAAACTTCAACACGAGCCCGGGCCAGATTCAAGCAGGTGGGGTTATCTAATCTGCCCTATTGAGAGAGTTCATTTTAGGTGCTGTGCATTCTGCATATGTGGGGCTCACAATGCATTTATGTACACACACTCATGGGAAACTGTCTCATTTTTCCCACGGATGCATATGAAAAGTGTAGAGTCAATTGCTTTGTAAAATTTAAGGGCTGACCGTCTTCACAGCAGTTGCTGTATATGGAGTTTTATGGGGTTGGGACAGATCCACAGTCACCAGGGAGAGGAGAGGCTTCCAAAGGGAAGCTCCTGTATATTATCCCTCAATCTGACCACCAACAAAACAAATGAGCCACCAGGGAGCATACACCATGTCCACAAGCGTGCATTGCTGGCTGGTTAAAGTCACACCGGGACTAGAGGGGAACACCCGAGGGAGAAAAACTGATTTAAATCTAAAACAATTGCTACATATAGAGTATTTAATCTAAATCTTAAACTTAAAATTTAATCTTCTTGATGAATAGGAAAAATTAAATCCTATGGTTTGTTATTAGTTATCCTAGACTCATCACCAGAAAGAAGCAATTATCAATATGACTTAAAGTAATTTCCCCATCAGTCTAAAATCATTTAGGCAGCTACACTGGTGCTAGCCAATATTATCTGATTCATTTTCAACAGTAATAAAGTGGATTAGCTGCTCTATGCTAAATGGATTACAATGCTAATCTCTGCTATCACATTAGCACTACACAATAGACATTCACTGCCAGACAGACTTCATTTTGCCTCTGAGTAGTGGGTAGGTGAGACATGCACTGGGCTCACACAGAAACGATCGTGCAGTTGCACATATAGAAACATTGGCATGCCACCATCTCTCTCGCTTTCACACATGCTTACTCTCTCTCTCAAACACACAGCCTGTTTGTCTGGGGATTCTCATATAGTAATGAGGGACAGTCGTTGGCACAGGCAATTTTGACTCACATCACATATCAGCAGTCCTGAGGAGAACGTGTGCAAATATTTCCTCCACTGAAAATGTCCATGCATCTATATCAATGCAATAGATCCACAGTGCATCACTGGACAATGCCCTCCACATACAGTTCTGCCATGAACTACATCCCCCTCGTGGCAAAAATGGGTTACTACATGTAATGCCACTGAATCACTGGGTTCTGCAGTAAAATAAGATTAAGCACCTTTCTATGGTGTCATTATGCAAATGCTGACATTTACTGAAAACAACAACCCAGAATTAAATGTTTTTAAATCTATTCAGAATTCCAAGGATAAGGAATTGTTACTGGATTTCTTAAAATCACTAATATAAGATAAAACTTGATTTCAGTGCTGATAAAATAGAAATAAAAAATGTCCTGCCAATGTTCACCGTATATCCTCCCTTGAATCTGTCAATGAAAAATATTGTTCCCTTGCGTGACTCTCTCTCCATGGGGCTAACAGCTAGCAGAAGGTGTGATACAGACAGGAAAGCCATCCTGGTGTGAAAACGACAGGACTACCCTCACTGTGTTTGCTCATTTTGGTTCTATATACTACAAAAGCACATGCATGTATGTCACATCCTGTGACTCTGCATTTAATCTCATTTGCAGCATATAAACATAGTGGTCAAGGAAGATACTATATACACAGCCGTTTTATTAGGGACACCTATTTTAACCTGTGTTAACACAAACTGAAAATCATCCAATCAAATGGCAGCAACTCAATACATTATGTCATGCGGACAAGAAGTCATATAAACTTGTTAAACATCAAACTAAACATCAGAATTGTGAAGAGAGGGGATTTGTTACTTTTAATGTGGCATGGTTGTTGGTCTGAGTATTTCAGAAACTGCTGATCTACACACACAACCTTCTCTAGTCTGAAAAAGAGAAAACATTTAGTGGGTGCTCTACATGAAAACATCTTGGTGATGTCAGAAGAAAAATGGGCCAACTAGTTGGAGATGATAGACAACAGTAACTCAAACAACTGCTGGTTAGAACTGAGGTATCTAGAATACCATTACTGATCACACAACACTTAAACCATGTAGCAGATGGGCGATAGCAACAGAATACCACTCTTGTTAGCTATGAACAGGAAACTGGGGCTATAATTTACATAGATTCACCTAAACAGCACAATAGGTTCCCTGGTCTAATAAGTCGCCATATCAGCTGCAACATTCAGAAGGTCGGGTCAGAATTTGGTGGAAGAACCTGAAAGCATGGATCCAATCCATCCTGGCTTTTTTTCAACAGTTCAGGCTGCTGGTGATGTAATGGTGCAGTGTTGGCAGACTTTGTACCAACATGACATGGTTTAACCACCACAGCCTGCCTGAGTATTGTTGCTGACCATCCACATCCCAAACAGCACCTTTGGGATGAGGTGGAACAGGAGATTCTCATCATGGTTGTGCAGCGGACAAATCTGAAGCTGTGTGATGCCATCATGTTATTATGAAGCAAAATCTCTGAGGAATGCTTCCAACACCTTGTTGAATCTATGTAAATAAGACCAAAGGCAGTTGAATGTATATATGATGTCAAAGGTAAATAAAAGTGGGAATTATATTGAAAACTAAATTGGGTGTTTTACATAAAAGATGAGAGAATTTATCAAACACACAAAAAAATTACCAAATATACAAATTTAAGATTAATCATTCCCTATAATACATTGAATAAGCATGCTTGTTGTCTAACATGCTGCGTCAACAAATGCATACATATTCTCTGTCAGTAATGTTGCTGCCTTCCTGGAACCGTCTTCCTTGAAAAACAAATGAGCTGTGAAATTCACAAGCTCTGGTTACAGATCTGGGAACTTCTATTGATTTTGGATAATCTTTAAAATGGGATCCATTCTGGAGGAACTCCTTAAAATCATCATGTGAAATGGATTTTCCTCATTTTCAGGATGAGTCCTGTAAATACCCAAGAGACAAATTTACTACAGTCATGGTGTTTGTGATGGTGACTGACTCAACACAGAATATATACAACCAGCACGACACCTCACTTTGGGGGTTGATGGGGGCAGGGTTAAAAGAGAGAAGGAAACGCATATGTTTACAATACCAATATCAATATATACAATACAATATCAATAGATATAGAGAGAAAAAATTATTTATTTTGATAAGCCCCTTGAGATGAGACGTTTCAATTTTGAGGGGGGTCCCAACATGCACAACATGAATACGAAATATAAACATGTTTTTAACAACACAGAAACAAAACAAAAGCAAACATAAACAACAACAAAATAAACAGTCAAGACAAAGAAGGCCAAAGTTAACACTACAACTTTGGAATACAATTCTAGGAAGGCTACAATGAGCCAAAAATCTGAAGCAACAGCAAATGATGAATATCAATTTGTAAATAAGATAAATGTATAAGGCATCACTAAAAACAAAGCAAGCCACCAAAAAGTGAGAAGACAGAGCACGCTAAATACCAAAAGAAGAACAAGATCTAATTTTAGCTGGAAGGTTGTTTCAGTCAGCTGGTGATTTGAACATAAAACATCTTCTTCCAAAAGAGGTCTTAACTATAGGAACTGTAAATACCAGAATTAAGCAGATGACTTTGGGAGGAAGCAAATACACCTGTTGATACTGAAAAGTCTTAGAAACTTTGCTGCTCTGAGTGAGGACGAGGAAAGACGTTGCAGAACTGTGTCCTTGCCTGCCATGGCATGGATTTTCAGAGAGCAAAAGGAGGCTTGTCACACAGAGTTTCAGTCTGTTAAGCATGGCACACATACTAACACACCATAGCTGGAACACACACCGTGACCAAAATGTGGGTAGGGGAAGCCAGAATAAGCTGCTGACTAAAGTATCACCATGGCGTGACATGGGCCATGAAACCACAGTGAGGTGAGTGGGCTGGAGCAGAATGTCATCCAAAGCTGTGAAGCATGCTGGGAAACTTAACTTTCCACAATATTTGGGTGAGAAATTCCACTAATTCCCTACAACCAGCTTATGAGCAGATTCAGTTATTAAACCAACATGCAGCTGCAGCTAAGAACATTGAGAACCTCTTCTTAAAAGGAGAACTCAGTAACTTTTTCACCTTAGTTAATGTTTTTTGGAATCCCTGTGGGGCTAAACAAAGTGTTTATGAAGCGATTCAATGTTTCCCCCCTTCCTGCCGGTGTTTCTGGCCTGTGAACGGCACTTGCAAGTCTGCTTGACCTGACCCGACACAGAACTTGCCACAACAGAAACCGCTGTACGGCACTCGGGTCCCCTATCTACCGAGCTGCTTCCAGCACTGATTTGAACCAGACTACCAGCGCTAAAACGCAAAGGAAACATTTCTTTAGCTTCCCATTACCTGAACACAGGCTCCTGGCTCTCAAAACCAACTCTTTGCCGGACCAGAGTGAAGAACCGATTCACGTAGCTTGCGCTGCCTGGGCGCCGGGTGACGCATCACTGCTTCAGGCTCAAGAATCACTAATGTCCGCAAGAAATAAATAAAAGTTCGCATTCTTACCTGCTGCCCGCCAACACCAGAGAAAAACATAATCCACAGCATATTTACCCACAAAACGTGGGTAAAACGTCCCATTGCAGGAGTGACAGGACTCTGCTTTGAGCAGAGGGAGACGGGCTGCTGGTACCAACGTAGCAACGTAGCATCAACAAGCTAGTAAAAGCTTAGAAATATATCCAGGGATCAAAATAGAGGAAAGACAGGTAGAGAAGCCGTCTGTGTGCTGTGGGGGTGTAGGGGGGTACGAACTTTACGACAGTGAAAGGACGCCACTGGGGAGAGCCCCGAGCTAAATTTAATAAGTTCTGCTGTAACAGGATTCTGATGATGACCACAACTTATCAGCTTTACTGGCAAGATCAAGAATTTTAATATCTTATAATCCAACTTTAAAGGGACTAAAGGCAGGAAATGTGAAAGAGTACACATCCATGTCCAGTTTTTTTTTATGCTAAAGGGCGATGAAGCATTAAAAACCAAAAAGAACGAGCCCACCCACATCTCTCTCTGTTGCCTTAGACAGGCTGTGTGCTGCATAATACGCTGCAATTCGGTGGCCGAATTTCCCGCGCTGTCTTGCAGATATGACGTCAACTGACGCTGCATTCGCGTCCCCAACAGTTTTGATACAAGAAGATGATGGTCGTGTTGGATTCAAACACTGTAAGGGATAGTTATGGATTCTTCTGCCACCAGCAAACGATCCAGATCAACAGAAAGACACTAAAAAGTGACACAATGAAGAAAAAGACTATCAGCATAATAAACAGCGTTTTAGCCAGGGCTTGATAAACTATTACTGAGGAGTGAACACATGATGGACCCAATGTGAGTGCTTTGAGTGTCCAGCAGTAAAAGCGCAATACATATCGAATCCATTATTATTATTACTATTGTTTTATTATTATTATTAACCAGACAGCGACTATAAGATGAAGGGTGTGGGGGTGAAAAGATTTAGCGGTCTCTTTTGTTTTGATTTTTCTTCTCTGTAGTTGCCTATTTAGTCTACTGCAGTAAATAAATACTGAAACAGACAGGGATTCTTTTCAGATTTTTTCCAGTTCAGTTTTTATCTTTTAAATTAATCTCTCACTATCCTGCACCATTTTTAAAATACAAAAGGAAACCACATTTTTTTTTTATTACTTTGTACAGTATGCTGCACATTTTCATATAAAAGGAGCTTTACACAGAACTCTATCAGAGCTGAATGATTGATAATGACCTGGAGTGTTAAACATTTTATATAGCCTTCATATGAAAGTGTACAAGAGTCATTTATGTTTAAAAAGTTTGTAAATGTAGTTTAAGTAAACTTTAGCAGGCCATAGTCGGCTTTAATCCTACAAACATCTATTCTAAACAACAAAATTGTGGCTAGTGAAAATGTTGAGTGGCTAGTAACTTTGGAAAGCCACTGTCCACAGTGGCTGGTGAGCAAAATATTTAATGTCAAGCCCTGGTTATAGCATCAGTTTGTGCACACTCCTGTGCCGGCTTGGCTGGTGGCTCCAGTTACCTGCAATGCCAGTCGCATCACTCACAAGTCTCATTTCTTAATCCGGCCTCTAGATCCTTTCAGTGATACTTTATGTGCAAAATCCTGAATGATTGTAAGTGCCAGACATTTTTATCATTTGCGTACGGTGGCACCATTGGTGTCACGTGATTGCAAGGTATTGAATTAAATGTCAAATGCTAGTAATATTCCTATTTATCAAACAGAAAAAGGGCTTTCATTTAAACTTGCTGCTGTTTTAAGGCATTTAGAGACCGGTAAGTCTATCATTATGATTAAAAATGATAAAATGTCAAGATTTGATTTACTAGCTTTAGCAAACTATTGACATTTTGGTGATAACATTATCAAAAGCAAAAGGAAATTAGCGCAGCATTCATAGAAAGGTTCCCGGGGGGATCACTTCCAAGCCTCGGATCTTAACCCCATTCAAAATATCACCTTAGACTCATCACCAAAGATTGTGTAAGATGATCTGCCACAGCCTGCTCAGGTTTCCATCCAATATGAAATGCAACAGCAGAGTGTTAGCAATCCAATCAAGCAAAGCAAGACATGCACTATCATCCTCAACATGCAGAGACATCAGAGGGGAATATTCACTGTAAAAGAGCCAGGCAGAAAACAAACATATTGTAACTAAATAAAGGCAATGCACAGTGATACAGCTGTGGCTATCTGTCTGCCCAAATCTGCCCAGCTCACTAAAACATATGGCAGACGGAGAAGAGAAGAGGTGTAAGAAACAGCCTGGCTTCGTCTCTCAGCATCAATCAATGCCACAGTAAACTCTTCACTTCCGCAATCAGTGCCTCAATATATATCTGTAGACAAGATAGACTAGTGCAAGACTAGAGTAGGAGGATGATTTGACATTAATCTGAGGGTATTAACAAGGATGTGGCACACAAACGGATGCCAGGCTGGCTGTGAAGCATTGCTGGAGTAACCAATCACATGTGATCCTGCTATTCATTGCCAAGAGTTTAATCAAAGACAGACATGCGTTTTTATTCTGGGAGAAAGAGGACTGGCCAGGGAAAACACACTAAATTTGCACGATTTATAAAACAAGCATTACAGAAGACACATGAATGACTAATTCCATGGGTTTTCTCCACCTACAATGTTTTTTTGGCATATTATTTAATGATGAGTTTTAATGGAGACATCTCGCAGTTATTGCAAAAGGCACAACACTGAGTCACTGCTTGCCTTTATGGCAGTAAAACATTCATTCAGCTTATTAAAGACACTTTTAAGATGTCGTCCCCCCCCCTTCTTTTCTTTTGACTTAACTTCTCTCTATAGGAGGGATGAGTGGGCAAAAAGACCCACAGAGTGGAACTGAACTCATTCTATGCTTTAATTCACTATTCTCTGTTTTATGTTTGCAATTAGGCATATCTGCTACACTGCAGGATTTTAATTAACGTCTTCCCCTGATGCGTGCACTATGAGGGAAGGTGCTTTGTTGGTGCAAATCAAGGAAATGTCATTGTTAGCGGGAAGCAACTACAGAGATTTGCATTGTCAATGTTGAAGCTACAGTATGCAGAAATATGACCTCCACAATAGCCTGCCTGCTGAGTTTAGTTTTATTGAGTTTAATCCTCTGTATTCTTTTGGTCGGGTAGTTTAGGATACTAAGATGAGTCACTGCTTTGGGAAAAGTTGCATAAAGGAAAATGTAGTGTCTGCACTCTAAATTACAACTGCAAAAGATTTCAATGCAGGTTAATTCTGTCTTCAGACTCAATATGATTGCATTCATATGTCATGAATGTAATCATTCCAACTAGACTATTTGAATATATGTTCTTGATATCATAAACTTTCTGAAGTGATCAACAGTTAAATCCAAGCATACTGTATGTAGTTTTACATTTTCATCTGTGCCACTACAGTGAATATTTTTAAACTACCTCACACCTGGGACTTGACACTACAGCAGACAGAGCTGCAGGAAGACCCCTGGCTCACTGACTGACCGCTGTGGCATTAAAGGTGTGGTGCCCGCTAGCCTCCAGGTCTAAGCAACCTACTAATCAAATCTTATCCCCCTGCTGAGAGATAAGTAGAGAAAGCAAGAAGAGAGGAGAAGAGAAGGACAAGAATGTTATTGTGAGGAATGATGGTGTTGAGCGTGAAAGGGGACAAGTGTCTGGAGGCTTCCTAGCTCATTTCTCCCTCTGCTCCCCTCTTCTCCTTCAATCTTCCCCGTGGCTACAAAGGGTGAGTGACAGGTCTCCCTGCTATCATTGCTATAACCACGAAGCTGCCTTAGAGCATTGTGACCAAGCAGGGGGCTTGCAGCTCAGCTTTTGTTACTCATTTCCCTCCTCAAATAGTGCCTTTGCTCTTTTTCCCTTTCTCACTTTCTCAATCTGTCTCTCTGTCTCCATCTTTAAGTCATGAGGTTGTTTAAAATAGCTGCAGGCTTGTGACCACTTCAATCTGGAGAACATTCACAACCTCTTGACTGGTAGAAACCCACTCAGTTTCTCTTATTTACTTTTTTTTTTCTTCTGTTCTGAAATTTTACTCACCCTCTCTTGTTATCTTAGCAGCCGACTCTTCTGTTGCAGCTGGAACAATGTTTGGTGTTTAGTCTCCACATGTAAAAACTAAAAAATCCTTCAATTTCTGCTTTTAATTAAGCAGCTTCATAGACCTTTTTGTTCCCTTTTCATTTGTTTCCGTAAAACTAATTTGTGCGGGAATAGTAATATCACCCATTCTTTTCAGAAAAATATAGAAAATGGTTTTGTGGTGTGATTCATGTCAGTTTGGGCATGAAGGATTTACAAAACTTTGTTTCTGTGCAATTATCAAACAGTTTTCTCCATCCGTCTTTTTCTCAATTTCATTTCTTTCCACTTCTATTCCAGTCCATCGATTTTTCAGTTTTGTCATTTTCCTTTCCAGTATACATTATTACATTTCTTTTTCTATGCTACCATCTCATTAGAGCCACAGGACAGCGTTTGAAGCAACAGGCAGAGATTTCCCGACAGACACCAGTAACTGGAAACAAATACTTGCTTTGGCTGAGGAAAAACACAAATACACATTACTCTAACCAATTATTTTCTCTGCCACTTTCCTTTGTTACCACACAGTGCAACTGTTTCTTTAACTGCCACTGCAGCTACTGGCTAGGCCTTGAGGACCCCACAGAGGCTTCAGCATAATTTGAGGGTGATATCACAATCCTGGTCTCTATTAGTGGTGCAAACCTAGTGACAGTGTTACATAGTGGAGTGCACCTCATTATATTTTGTGACCGAACACCATTGTGTGATAGCCAAAAAAGCCTCAGGAGTCACAGAATTAATAAAGTCCACATGCTCAAGGGTTGTGAAGGCACCAAATCAGTCCATCAAATTAAGCTTTCAGGTGACAAAGGAGCTGTTGGGTCAGGTCATGCCGATACTGAATCATTGACTGTTGAATTGAGTTTGCTTTTAATTTTCTACATGTAGCCACCACCAATCAGACGCGCTCCAGCACAGGAAAGACACCTGCCAGTCATTTTTTAAAACATTTTTTGATCCAGTTATATTGTCATAGTATTTGCAGCTTTTTAAAATTTAGGAAGCTCCTTCATCCTGTATTAATTTTATACAGACTGGCTACTGAATGAATTAATCTTGCCTTAAATATCTGTATACTTTTGTTTCCTGTGCTTTGCATGGCCAGTTTGACTCTGTAGCTTGATCTCCTTCTCAAAATGTTCTCGAACACAACTCCCTCACTCACTGCCTGCTTCCCTCCCGTGACTGGCATTCCAGCCAAAATTTCAGTCCAAAATATAGAGAGCATATGTGCAGGGGAAGTGTTTCTAGGATGTTGGTTCTGTCCAGGCTGGTGAGGTAGCAGAGGGAAATGCTGCACAAGTACACCTTCACAAATATGTCAAACCTAAAGGAAATATGCTTAAACTTTTAATTGCACTCTATGTAAAAAAATAAAAATAATAGTAAATACTAGTAATGAACACTTATTTTCAATGAATGTACGGACACCCTTAAAAGCATCTTCGCCAGTTACCCCGCATCACGCTTCCTATGTCAATCACCAACTCATGGAACCTGGAGGATAATGAGTGAAGAATCTATTTGTTGGAAAAACCTTAGATCAGTCTTACGCAAACAGGCAAACAGTTCTCCTCAGGAATCTCAGATGAATATGAGCTCTTCAGATAAAGGTGTAGTGAAAGACTTTGATCAGCATTCACAGGGTCACTAACAAACACCCCCATAGTGACCTTTATTCATCTCTATGCAAGGCACAGGCTAGACTCTGGTTTTGAAGCGGGACCGTACCCTGCTTCTATAAAAGTCAATCAGCGACGTATCCAGCCTGGGTGGTGGTGAAGGAAGGGCCACGTCCCCCAAAGATGTCTCGTCCTGATAACTGCCTAATGACAGTCTCTGATCAACTCCAACCAAGGGGAAGGGGTGACTTTGGAATTTATTTTTGTTCTCTTCCCAGACCATCCTTTGTGTAAGTAGATGTTTATCCCGGTTCTTACTTCTTATCATTCTCTCCTCTTTTCTTGGTCAATACTAATTTTCAGCTTGTTTACCAGGCAAACAGAGCAGTTCATTGACTTCAAGAGAATGATTGGTTTCCTGGGAGATAAGTGCAAGTACATAAGACGCACACACTTACACTAATCCATGCAAAAACAAAATGCCAAGAAAATCTAAACAATCCCATATCTTTAACCAGTCCACAACAAAAGTGCAAAATAAAGTACCGTATAGTAAAGAAAGCACCAGCAAGTGTGTGTTTGTATCTGTGTGCATCTGTGTGTCTGTGCAGGTGTGTGAATAATAGATGTGGAGTTGAGAGCCAGACGCTGTCTGAGAGCAGACATCACCTTGGATCCCGTTACCAAACACTGCCATCAGAATAACTCTGGAGACAGAAGCATACTCTCGCACGCACACACACAAACCAAGTTCAAGCTCCACTAAATATACAAAGAATCTTGGACACAATCACTAATGCACGGTGACCTTTTTGCACTTTGGTACTCCATTTCTCAACACAACGCACTCTCTGTTTTGGGTCAATTGTGATCACCGAGTCAAGTAATATGATCTTGGGATGGAAATTTAAAATCTTTTTAAAAAAAATGTGAGCACATTCTTTTTCCCCTCAGAGAAATTGTGTTTTACTCGTGTGGCAATGACAGACAAGAATCAGAGTTGCAGAGATGCATATATTAAATCTTTGGCTCACTGACTGCAGCTGAAGACCCCCCCCACACACACATACATCCACACACACACTCTGATGAATTCATAAATTATCAATGGCTTTACCTTTCAGACCTGCGCGTTTCCTCTGTGTGTGCGTCTGTGCACTTGCATTGTATGGGAAACATTCATAGCATACCCTTCACTTTTATGCTGTGGTGATTTATGAGGTTCCTACCAAAGTTTCTAATTAAATAGGGAAGCACCTCAGAACCAATTCCTCAGAGATAAGCAGGTACAAATTTCTGTGTTCCCTCCTTATTGTCTTCAGAGCTGTGTTTGTGCGTGTGTGTGCATTTGTCAGTGTGTATGTCCTCTTGTTTTCAGCCCCAAGGGCGCTTCCTTTTTCTTTCCCAGCTCTTGTCTTTGCCTTTATTCCTTTATTAAACAGACTGGCACACTCCCTCTATTATACCTGTTTTCCCACTGAGGTGAAAAATTGCATTGCTGGTCAAGCAGGGAAAGGAGGAGACAGAGGCAGGGAGTGAGAAAATGAAAAACAAGGAGGGAGAGGAGGATGTGGGGGAGCGAGGAATAACACTGCAGCAAACCCTTGAGGCATGTGTTGATTCACCAACTTCCATAATAATGGAAACAGTAGATGAGGGACGGTCAGAATGAGAGAGCAAGAAAAATAACGGCCAATCACCGAAAATGGCTAGGATGCATCACATGAAGCTCAAGTGTTTCATACTGTGTTTTCAGCATCCATTCGCTCCTGGAGATGTATGAGCGTATCTCAAAGGGGCCATTTTTCAACATCATTTGATTAACTTTAGTTTATGTTTTTTCATTCATTTAATGAATAAGCATATCAAAGAGATCCTGTAGAGTCTCCTTGAGTGGGTTCCTCCCAAAGGGCCTGAATCAGCAGATTAGAAGACAGTTTAAGTGACATTGACGTTCAACCACACAAGCTGAAAGCAAAACAAACTTTTAATTGCATTAAAAGTTTCCCCAACAGGCGTTAATACCTCTAAAACCAAAGACCAATGTACTGTTACGTGATGCAAACTTCCTGAAAGTATTTGCATTCAAAAAGCAAAAGTCAATGTTGATTTCACAACAGACATAAAAATGCCAGAAGCTTGCAGTGTTGGATGGAATACAGACACGGTAGCGACATCACGTGTGTCTATGTTGTAGTTGCAATGGCAGAAAAGTAATTCCAGTCATTGGGTTGCCAGGCTCGCTGCCAATACATCAAGTACCAGCAGCCTGCACCATGTCCAACAAGAATTGCAAAGGAGCTTTACTGTATAACTGACAAATAATGTTAGCTACGTTAGCAAGTGAGTTATAGCTTACCAATCCAGGAAAAAAGTCGCTATTTCCGCATTTCAATGCTGTGGAAAATGTTTATGCGGGTCCGTCTTAGGTGTAGGCTTCACCTAAATTTACTCTAGGTTTTGCTCTTCTCGGGTCACGTCTGTTCTGAAACGGATAACGATATCTCTTGGGCTCTGAAGCAGCTGCTTGACTTGCCGACTCCACCACTGTTCCCAGTGCCGGGGAACATAGAGACTAGAGATCAACCGATACATCAGCCAGCCGATACCTTAGGCCGATATGTGTGTTTTGGGCTGGTATCGGCATTGGCCGATACGTCGAGTGTGTTGGCCGATATGCGCCCTCGGCATAATTTACAGACAGGCATCTATACAGGCAGCAGTTGCCGGAGACGCTGCGCCACCCCCCTCTTTTCCTCCACTAACAGTGCTTGAAACCTGCAGCTCTGGCCTACCAAAGCTTTTTATACTATCAAAAGCTGTAAAATTAGTTTTCATCGTGTCCATCATATTCAGCCGCAACCGCAGCTGATCGACAGCAGTGAAAAGCGCCGCCTGACTTTGCAATCAAATAAAATAAATTTAAGGTGGGCTAAAGCTCAATTGTGTTCCAAACCAGTTATCGGCCCTAAAAAAAAATCTGTATTGGTCGATCCCTAATAGACAGCGTATTTGTAACCCAAAAAGGCGCCCTGTATTGACTTGGAGATGTAAACATAACACCATTGTCAAACCCGTTAAAATATATTTTACATTTATTTTCAGGCTAAATACAGTTTTACAAGGAAGTGCTGTATATTCATTTGCACCCCTCCAAATGCCTTGTAGAGGTATGATTATTTATATTTTTTAAAAATAGCTTTAATAAAAATGTTCCATATTCAACCATTATACCACAGGTCTGTATTGCAACAAAAGTTCATCCTTGAGGTTCATAGTGGAAGCAGTCCTCAATTCAATGTTTATATTAACCTTCACACGATGAAAGGGAAATGCATTCAAGTGTATATAAAATAATAAATTGATTGTCATCAAAGCCCACATTTACAAAGAAGCCACACCATATTTATTGTTGAACTTTTTTCTAAATTTAATATCCAAAACTAGTAGACCTCCAAATTTGTATCCTTTAAATCAGTAATTAGTAGATATATAAGAGGCTTCAGAAAAGAGACGAGTCAGAGGGCAGATCAGATATACTGTATGCACCGCAGAGAAACAGACCAGTTCCCTTAAGTCACTTATTTTATTTTCTCCTCCTCTCACCATTTTCCTCACTCCAAACATCCACCAGAGGCTATCACATTTATCATAACACAAAACACAATTTCATTTCTATGTCTCTCCATATGTGGCTCAATACCTCACCCTGAATTATATCTGACATGGAAGAAATATATCAGAAAGCTATGACCCTATTTTAACTTTGATACAGCAATGGTGTTTGGGGAAGAAGAAGAAAAAAACCCCACAAGCTGCATCATTTCAAGTGATGCTTATTATTCAGTGGTGTGGCAAGTGGTCTGAGTTTTGTAATATAACCTGAATAATAAATTCCATCTGTTTTGCTGTCAAGGAATCAAGGAGTCAAGCAAATGATTGCTGACACGGCCATGCACTCACTCAGAAAGCCTTGTTCTCTGAATTATTTGCAAACATATTCCCTCTCTTAAACCAATAAAGACATCCCAGCTATATCACCGCTCTTTCACTGGCTCTGCGGGAGTTTTTCTAAAATTAGCTCTGATTTATCAAGGGAGCACATTAGTGTTTCACGCCCATGCATTATGTGATAGCATAAAAGCAGTGTATTCTGCATGATAATAGAGGTTTCTCAGTAGGAGTCAAATAACCTCACCCAATAAATAAATGAGCATGTTGTTTCAGGATGGCTGGTTATCTAATCACAAAGACAAGGGAACAGATAAAAGAGCATGCAAGCCTTTTCAAATGAAAACGATACCTTTACAACTATGTTTGCATTTGTAAGCATGTGTGTGAGACTTGGGTAATTATGCAGATGCATAAAATAGAAATAAACTAGAAATAAACATTAAGTGACATAATGTGAACGATAATTAACACACTTGGAGTGGCTGGATTTAGTTCAGCATCTGATTCAAGAAGAGTTTTTCAAGGTGGACCACAGAAACAGAGTGTACAACGTTTCATGTGGGTAAGTTAGCAAAAGTACTTTAGGTTTAATTTAAAGAATTCTTTTTCAAACAAAATAAATTAAGTGTCAGACCTAAAGCTGATAGAAAATATAGTTTACCGCACAACATATTTGGTGCTGCAAATTATATCGCACACAGAGCAGTACATTGATATGACAGTCGCCCCAAGTGCATGTCCTCAACACTCCGTTTTACTTTTGCAACCCCTCTCTCCTCTCCCGTCTTATCAATGTTATTTTCTCACCAATCTACCTACAGTATCCTGCCCTTTTACCATGTGACAGACTAACATATGACGAAAAACAGATAAACTATGTGCCACTGTCACAGCAGAGCAAGCCTGAATGACAGAGAATAACAGAGACAAAGGGAAGAGACAGTGGAACTGAAACATCACCTGCAGAATGTCAGATAAAGATGGGTGTAAGCTGCACTAAAACTTGACAACAGATAAAAGTTAATTCGTTCTCAGGGAGAGACGGCATGAGAGAGGAATCTAAGAGGATATATGGTGAATGGGGTCTGTCAGCTTGCATTGCACAGAAATCCTCTTATACCTCAAAAATTTCAATTAGGTGGAGAAACGATTTGGTGTGGTGCATTTCTCTCATTCTGAACAGGAAGTACAAGGTGCATGAGGATTTGTCGCGGCAGAGACAGGTCTCCTCCACCTACATTATGGTTTAAAGAACACACACACACAAAGAGTTCCCGCTCCAAATGCCAAAACCATTTCAGGTGACAACAGTGGTACACTTGATGCTACTTCAGTGTTCAGTGAGCGGTGTTGCAATTGAGTTTGTTCCACCGAGGAGGATCTGAAATTTCAACTCCACAGGTTTTTGTCATCTGTATGACAGCCACAATTACACCATGTGCCAACCTCTCCAACTGACAATGACTTACTGTAATTACAATGCCAAATGTAACATCCAATTTTCATGGTGTGTTTTAATTTAATTCACACCTTAGTGTTTCACTTTCATTTCAAATTGTCTGTCACCATCTCCGTTAAAGTCAGACAAAAGAAACATGAAATCCACTTTTAGTCCTGAGATTGTATTTAAAAAAAATAAAAAATAGATATCCGAGCAGTTAAACTGCATTACATATTTCTAGTTTCTGCCCCTCTGACATTTACTGAAATCAAAAGAGTATGATTTTAACAGGAGTAAATTCTCTGGACATGAGAAGCATTGTGACCAACCAGCCACAGGAATAAATGTAACATAAATGGCTGACAATCATCTTGGAAAATTACAATTCCAGCCACTTCTATGTCCCTGTCTGACATTTTTAGTTTCTCCTCAATTTTGTTGCCATTGGATGTTTGGTTGGGTTTAGTTATAAAGCCCGCTGAGGTAAAGGAAACCAATTTGACTTGGCCAGCAACGTTACTAAGTTTAGGTTAGAAAAAGATGTGGACTGAAAACTTGGTTGGGAACGTCTTTGAGTAGTATACATTCTATAAAACTGTTAATATTTGGACTAGTTGCGAAAGACTATAGACATTCTCGGCACGTTCACTGGTTATTTATTCCCAAATACCTTTTACAACATCCAGATCTACATAAACCTATTAAAATACTCATGATGCAGACATGCTTGACTCAACCTGTCAAAATTCTGAAAAAAAAAATGCGTCAATCTTATTTACGAAATGCACAAACTGCACCAAGTGGCAACCCAGAAGTCCAGAAAATTACAGTTCACCCCTCATCCACTAGGAGCTGGCTCCAAAAGGGAGTCAATCCTCATGGACTTGCACGTCAAAAAGGTCAACTTCACAGTAGAAATAAACATGTATACAGCCTGGTTAAAAAAAAAAAAAAAAAAAATCTTTTAATAGGTCAAGTAATCTTTAATGCCAACTGTGAGGGAGGTGAATATTTTTTTTTGGCAAGCTTCACGGACATTTCCGTTTTATTTCCGCAGTCAATCAATTTCTGCCAAGCGCTTCCGGTCGATAATATCTTTTATCTATAACTGTTATTACTTCCTCACCTGCTACGACACTGAACTGGAAGGATAATATGATGAAATGACCTGATGTTATATTTTTGTACTTTGTTGAGTCCTATGGTGATAAACAGGAACGCTGTAGACTTAGACATAGGGGGGGCTTGACATTATAATTTCCAATGAAAAGGGGGCCCTGCAAAAAAAGTTTGAGAACCACTGGTTTAAGGTACTGTAAACTGCTGTCTGCGGAAGTGCACTGGAAATACACTGACTGGCAGATTGGCCTTTTAGTCAAAGGGCTGCGTAGTCCTCCTAGCAGAGACCTCCAGTATCGACCATTTCGGCCGCCCCATGCTCCCTCACGTGCTGCAGCAATTATGTACACAAATGTTCCTAATGCTGATCCTGACACGTGTGTCCACAGCAAGTAGCTATCAACCACCCTTAAATGTGAACGGGATGATAAAGAGTTACAATTTAGTAACACAATTGCTACACTGTGTTCCTTGAAATAAGTACATTAAAGGCAGGGCAGGGGATCCTAGAAAAACGGTTTGAGGAAGTTACATTTTAAAAGATACACACCGCGAAACCAAGCCTCCAGAACGCAGGAGCGTGTGCGCTGACAAATGAAGATAACCAATAACAGCCGAGTAGATAGCGCATTAGCCTAAACAGCTGAGGAACCACGTTGTGTGTTAAGTGTTAATTTGCTCACCTCCAAATCAGTCTGGGGTCTAAAACATCCACACTGCAAATGTCAACACATCCATTTTTATTCTTTTTAGTGCATTTTAAGAGCAAACAGTTACACAGACAGCCTAACGGCAGCAAGGATTCACAGCGAGTTGTGAGTGAGCGAAACATGAATTTCCCCTCGGGGGGAAATTCCTCGGGAAGTACCTCTGATTGATTGATTGATTGATATCCAATTAGAACAACTGTTTGTGTTGAAATGCGGGATGCATTGCAAAGAAATCCAATGAGAACACAAACTCATGCAGCAAGGCTGGCCTGCACATGTTTGGTTACCCGGGGAGATAAACAGTTCTAACATGTTTTGCAGTTCGTGATTAAAGTGATCTTAAGAATGTCCAGTCCGAGGAAAAGAAGAGCTGACACACGGACATGTTTCACTCATGATGGAATGACACGACATAAAACAAGACGCTGTGTAAACCGTGCGGAGCAACGATTACCAGCAGAAACACGACCAACCTGAAGCCACAGCTGCAGTCATCCCAAAATCCATGCAAAAGTAATCATGCTGACACGACGTTGCAATTTTGTTGTGCTTTTGCAAAGTTAGTTATTTTTGAAGGAAGTGTTCTCATTACTTTGATATGATAAAAAACACCTGAAATGTGTTATGAACTGAAGTAGGAGTTGTGAGGAGGAAAGAAAAAAACTCCTTTTAAATGAACAATGCCTGTTACTTAAAGGCGCCAGACTGACTGTTTTATTCAATTTATTCCCATGTGTGTGTATGTATGCATGTGTGCATGCAATCATATATGTATGCATGTATGTGTATTAGGGTTGTCACGATACCAAATTTCTGTTACGATACCGATACCATTTTGTATTTCGATACTTTGATACTTTTCGGTACTTTTCGGTACTTTTCGATACTTTTTAAAAAAGGTAAACCAAACTCAATATTTATTTTCTTTTATTTGTGTTATTGCTCTTGAAGTCTTTATTTTAAAATAATTAAATAAAGAGGTAAAATCTTCAATTTAAAACACAGAGAACCAGTAATATAAAGCAATTCCAAATTAAAATCAAAATCATTCTATACATGAAACACTATATGGACATAATTAGAAAAATAAATTGTAAAACTATCTAAATAAATTACATATTGTAAGGCTTTTGGAATATTTTTTAAAATGTGTTTCAAAATGTTAATTTATTTAAAGTTGTGTCTTAATAGTTTATGATATGAAACATTATTAGGTAATGTCTATAAAATCATGTTTGTGTGACTGACTTCAACATCAGTCAAGTTGTATTAATAATTATAATTATATATATAATAATTGAACATATCAGTCAGTTCATCTCTGTCACCATTTTAAAACTTATTTAAACATTTTAAGGCTGTAATAACGTTGAAGAAAATTAAAAATGTATTTATTAACCGTTTATGTGTCGTATGGAGGCTTCTGTAGGTTTCTACTGGGCTGGAAGGTTTTGTGCTTTTTACTTTGACATAACTGAACAACATCAGCACCAGTTGTTCCTGACTGAAGTCACTAAGTCCACGTAGTTTTCCTTTAGAGGAAAAAAGAAAGATGACGGCTTTGGAAAAGCCCGTGTTGATAAAGTAGAAGCTCAAAGTACAGTTTGGAAGTATTACGGATTCAAAGCGAATGATGAAGGCGAGCCGTTGAACACTGAAGCACCGCAGTGAAAGCGATGCTACAAAGTCCGTCTGCTAACAGAGGCAACGGTTCAAACTTCAGGTATCCGCGGCAGCGTCCACTCGCCATGAACCAGCCTGTCTGCTACCTGACGTCTCCTCCTCCTCCTCAGTGAAGGTGCTTCACAGAGAGCCGCATCATTAACTACGTCACACTCACTGCTGGGCTCGCTGCTCTTAAAGAGACAGGCTCCAATTTACCAATTTAACTGCGTTTTTTTTTCTTTTTAAAGTACCGTTTCTTTTTAAATGCTAGTATAGTACCGTTCTAAACACGTTAGTATTGCGGTACTATACTGGTACCGGTATACCGTGCAACCCTAATGTGTATACATAGATACAGTACATGCATCCATACATACAAATATGTGAATAAATTAAATAAAACAGTCAGTCTGGCGCCTTAGAATAACAGGCATTGTTCATCTAAAAGGAGTTCTTTTCTTTCCTCTTCACAACTCCTACTTTATTTCATTACACGTTTTAGGTCTTTTTTTTAATCATCATATCAAAGTATGAGAACATAAGTCCTTCGAAAATAACTACTTCAGCAAGGCAAATTGCATAAAAATGCACTTTTTCTTTTTTTTTTTTTTTTTTTTTTTTTAAAGGATTTTTTGGGCACTAGTGGCCTTTATACAGCAGTGTACAGCGACAGGAAAGGGGCAGAGAGAGTGGGGAGTGACATGCAGCAAAGGGACCTGGACCAGGAATCGAACCGGGGCCGACTGCGCTGAGGAACTGTAGCCTCTCTTCATGGGGCGGCTGCTCAACCAACTGAGCTAATCACCGCCCCACTTTTTCTTTTAAATAAGCAAAATATGTGTTTGCGCATGCATTATACATTCAAACTTATTTACATTTAACCTCATATTTTGGTCAACTGAATCAACTGTAGTTTGGTCGACTATTAATATCATATATTTGATAACGAAAACTAGACTAAAACTAACTTAATTAAGATGATGAAATCATGACTAAAACTAAACATTTGATTCAAAAGACTATGATGAAAACTAAATCAAAATTTGCTGTCAAAATTAACACTGGAACAAAGTTGCTGGAGTGATAAACTGTCATACCAAAGGACAAGATAAAGCCAAATATATTTCTAAAGTCATCTGGAAATACAAAAAACCTTCACATTAATGTGATATGGGCATTGCTATTTCTGCTTTATTTCTTGAGTAGTCCCCCCCCACACACTTTAATGCAGGTTTAATCTACTATTTCTTTAGTCGTCATCCTCCCACCAAGGATAACAGTTTACCCATTTTGCCATCTAACAAACCAACAATCTTCCAACCTTGTGGTGTCTTCCTTCCCTGATCAATCACTCCTTTGCACTTTTCTCTGCCCATCTATCCTCCTTTCTCCTTTCTTCCCCTAAACTTCATCCTGTCGTTCTGTTCCCTCACCCCCTGACTCTATTCCCAGCATCCCAGCTGGCTTTCATCTTCCCCAGGTTAGATTACTGTAAAGCACTGTCTGTCTGCCAGCATTCCTGAAAGCTTTTCATCTCTGCTCTGATTCATCTGGGGAGACAGAGAGAGAATGGAGGAGAGGTTGAGGGGATAGAGGAAGAGAGAATTGCAGAGGATGCTCGCAGAGACAGGGGGACAGAGAGACGTAGAGAGAAGCCTGTTTCTGTGTTGCAGTTATGGATTTCAGAGCCTTTAGTGGTTAACCTGCGCTGCAACGGGCTGATGGGAAATTTCCCTGTTGGTCTCTTGGCTGTCTGTGAATCGCCCACTCAGAGCTGAGAGCACACATCGCTGGGGACACACAAATATGTTTGCATGGACACAAACTGGCAGAACACACAAATATTAAACACAACTTACACAGTGTAAATAAGAACACTACAAAAGAAAAAAAAAACGATTGAAATTAATATAAAAAAAAGAAAAGCAATTTTTAAAGTGCAAGGGAAAATCAAATAGGATTAAGAAATGACACAAACTTTTACTTAAGCACTCACTTCTTACCAAGCAGACCAGCAAATCAACAATCCATTAAATTCTTGTTTTGATTATTGCTCTAACTCAGAATGCTGAACAGCTCCAGCATCAAAACAAACCTGGAGATGTGTTTCTGGTGTAACTGAGTCAGACAAGCAACACTGATCCTGGCAAAGCACTCAAAGAAATCTGCTCAACCTTGAAAGAAAGAACACATGAGATGCAAATGCAACAGAAAATGTGCCCCAGTGTGTATGTGTGTTTCTGCCCACATAAATGCACTTACAAACAGCAGTGCAGGTTTAATTACAGAAGGCCCTCCAGCTGTTTATCACTGCTTGTGCATATCCGTGTGGGTACTGTATGTGTCTCCTGCATGCATGTTTGTGTGTGTTACTGTTGAAATGGGGGGACTGTGTCACTGGGTGACTATCCAAGCTATAACTACACGTGCGCCTTTACAATCAAGGCTAACGCATGTGCGGTTTTGGTTACCAAGACAACTACGCTTGCACCACAGTGTCTGTTTGCCTTTTACACAGAGAGCATGAAAAATCATATATTCATCTACTGCGTTCCTCTTGGGCAGTTTTGTAAATGGGCTTTTGTATTATGCAGCATGCGAGGGAAATTTTTTTCGCTCCATTCTCTTCCACATAACACTGCAGTCTCCTTCAGCCAAAATGTGACATGGTCACCTACAAATCTCATTGTACTACGTCTATGATGGGGCAGCATGATGATATGGGGCTCTCAACTATTAGGGGCATCCCTGCTTGTGATATTTATGGACCTGCCAGTCTTCTGGACCTACACACAACTCCCACATACTTTAATCTTAACTGCTGTCATCTACTGTCACTGCCATATGTCTGTGGCCTTGGCTAACCGCCAGCTGACACAAAACTGTGTGTGCGCGCTTTGATGGTGTGAATGTGAGACTTAAAATACAACAGCATAGTATGGCACAGTCGAGTACTTTATGTCAAATGTAGGGCACAAGTGACAGGATAAAAATGAGTCGTCCATAATGAAAGCAGTTAGAAGAAAATTCACATCCCTTCAACCTCCAAAATTTAAATGTGTTCATACAGAGAGGGAAATTAATGCAAAATCACTTCCTTGCTGCTACTATTGCAGCATGAAAGGGGCAAGACAAATCATTTGGGAGGAAAATAGAGAGATTACCAATTAGCCACTTCTGACAAATAAAATTTCAGCCTTTTTAGTCTTTGGCAGACACTACCAATCCCACACAGACATGAATGTTAAAAAATGAAGCCATGTAAATTATCATAATTTAAGCTAACAATGTATATCTCCTATTGAAATGCATTAGCTACTGCTTTCCAAGTCCAGACTCCATGTTTGAAGATTGAGAAATCACCTGAGGCAGATAAGAGGGCTGCATGGATGAATCAAGTCATCAACAGTCTGGCACGCAGCCCTTTACAGCATTAGTTAAAGACAGCAGAGTCCTGCATACATGCATATATCTTTGATGCATAGACTTAACATAGACGGAAAAGCAAAAGCCGAGCCTCACCCTGTTTATCACGAAAGTCTTCTGCAAAACAGCCAATTTGTTCGGCTCTGTGAAAAGCTCATTGTTCCCCGAGAGTTGATGTGAAACTGCTGTGATCAGCTGAGTAATTATGAAAACAATTCCACATTATTGTGTAAACTTGGAAAGCAGAGCTCTGCAAATTTCCAGTAATGCACCATAACATAATAGGAAGAAATATTTTTCTTAATGGCAATAATTATAAAAATGCTGATTGTTTTTAAACAAAAAAAGACATTTTTGTATTGTGTGTGTATAGGCCAGTTGTTAATTTGTCAATATGAATGAAATTAAAAATACTTAATATCAGAAGAAAATTGCAATATATATAATTAATATCAAGAACTGTCTTGACTGAGCAGAAGGAAATAAGCCAATTGTATTATTACAAATGAAAGCATTTTTATTCACATAGCCAAAAGCAAATACTTGAGCAGAAATTTCATCCAACACATCCATAAAATTGTATCACATTACCATAATCCAAACACTATTGTTGCAGCCCCCTCAGAAAACTGGCCAACGGGCTGAAAGTAACCTCCTTCCCTCCAACATTCAGAATGGGTTAACGGCAGTCTGGGAAGACTGCCTTAGAGTTTTAACTTTGGACACAAACAGATGGGTCCGTTCACCCTTTCCCTCCTTCCTTTTTCTCCCTGTTTCTCTCTGAGATGGAAGCAGAATATCCTTATTGGCTTCAGAGGTCCAAAGGTTTACTTGCTGAGCAAGCAAACTGACTACAGTAACTTCATCCAGTTTTTCTTTTTCAACTTGCTGCTGTTTTTATGAGTGTAAAGTCACTGAACTAACACTGTTAAATAAAGATGTGCACTTAACACTCATTGTGCATTTCCTCAGCCATGTTCCAAGTTGCTGAAATTGTGTTTAAAGCATGATCGATAAATGCAATTAAAACCAGAAAATACACTGTAGTACAGCATTTTTTTGCAACCTGCCATCGTGTAGTAATAGTAAAAAGGATTATTATTGTCAGTCTTCTCAACTAGCTTGCATAGAATCAGTCTTTAGGGAAATTAATGTTTCCCTGGTTTATTGTGTTTTGCAAGCCTTGCAACCCAAATGTTCCATTGTCTCAATGAGACATGGCTGCAGTGGCTCTGGAGCCATACTCAACATTTTTTGTAGGTAGATGGTGTTTATTTTGTCCACTGGTAAGCTCCAAATGACTCGGAATATAATGCTCACAATTGCCCCCCCCCCCCCTCAATTATTATGACGCATTTTCTCTCACTGAGTAGAGTAATAACAGTGCAGTGTAAAGTTGTGGAGCTGACAGTTCAATTACAGCCATGACAATATGTACATGGATGTTGTAAACCTAACAAGCTTTGGTATATCTGTAAATGTGTAGATGTGTAGATATACTGCATATGAATAATTTATGGAAAACTCAGGATCCAATTTCCATCCATCCAGCCATTTTTATACCTGCTTATTCCAATACAGGGTTGAGGGAGGATAAAACTTATCCCAGCTGCCATCAGGCGAGCAGCAGGGTACACTCTGGACAGGTCACCAAATCTAAAATCACTCTATTTGACAGCAATGTCTTGCAATGGCATTTATATTTGAAAACTTGATCACTGACGTCTCCCCATCCACATGGTCTAAATCCATTTCTTTCACTCTCAGCCATTAAACTGTCCCATTTGAGCCCTATCATTTCCATCTCCCATGGGCTGTGTACTTCAGAAAGCCCAGTCCTAGCCACTTAGCTTTTCGTGATATTAAACATGTGTATGTGTCTAAGGGTCTTAGGACAGGAGATGAAGGCTCTAGGAGAAGACTGGTGGAGGGATTAGCTTTCCTGTCCTGCTCCAGCTCTTTACCATTTTAATGAGGCAGGGCCACGGGGTCTTTCTTCAGCCCCAGCCAACTGTGTCTTAGTCTGGGCCTGGGGACAAAGTATGGCTGCAGGGGTTCAGGGACAGTTGCGATACAGCACAGCCATTGTATGGAGGGAAATGGAGTGAGATATGGCACTGATGAGAGGGGAATGAGAAAAGGTGAATGAGAAAGTGACAGAGAGAGAGAGAGAAACAGAGAATATGTGGGTGTCGTATAAGAGCGTTTACACACAAACCTCCATGTGCGCCTTATCCGAGAATAAAAGAGTAATTTTGGTCTTTCTATAGGCCTACCTCCAAAGCCCCTCTGGTATGCACCCTGATAACACAGAGAGGGCACACGTGGATTAACTCTCAATTGAAGGAACTGTAATTACCTGAAAATGTGAATAGTATTACTATTACCAGGCAAAAAATGCACAATTTCCCCATTCACTAAATCCAGAAATGGATAAAGGTTAACTAATGAAGGATTTCCAGCATGACTTGCATGAGTGAGAGTAAACATCAGGTTAAACCAGTGAGAGGGCAACTTTCTGTAAGTATGCATTGTGTGCTTGAACTGAATAATAATAAGCTATAATAATATATAATAAACAGAATAAACTGTTTCTAGAATATTTTACATATTTAAGGAGTAATCATATTACGTAGGGAAACTGTTCAGCCAGTTTTCAAAACAGTTTGTGACAGAAAGGGATCTGAAATCAGCAGGGCATGTGTGTATCACCGCATTCTATACTAGGCTGGCTCTGACAGTCTTGCAAAGCCACCTGGGGTTGTGCAATGCAGATGCTTACTTAGGCTTAAAAGTAAGACAAAGCGGCTGTCACTGCCCTGAGAATGGAAAAAAGCCACAGTGCTACCACACGGCCAGACAAGAATGTACAGTGGAAAAAAGCAGAAAGTGGAGGACTCTGGTGATGTGCAAAGATCAAAGGTGTGTTTGTGCATTTGTCTTGTGTGTACATGTGATTGCCTGCACTTCCATCCAACAAAGTCTTCACAATATCAAGAGTGGGAAAGAAAAATCTGAAGACACCAATCCCCCCCCCCCCCCACCCAACAAAACAAAACAAAAAAAATAGCCTCAGCAGGGTGTCTGCATTAGTCCTCTCAACTGGACAAAAGACCCGACAGTCATCACAGGGGGTCAGGAGGGTGGTCAAAACTCATGCAAG
This sequence comes from Atherinomorus stipes, assembly GCA_023101725.1. Lineage (NCBI taxonomy): Eukaryota > Metazoa > Chordata > Actinopteri > Atheriniformes > Atherinidae > Atherinomorus > Atherinomorus stipes. The sequence continues at coordinate 114,704 of JALJCO010007519.1, read as the reverse complement.
ACTACAATGCCTCTTTGGGTTTCCAAATTGACGTGCATGCATGCACACACACTCTAAAGGAATGCATGGCTAATCAACATTGGAAAAAAACACAAATAACCCAGAACTGATGATCTGTGACTGTCAGTGATACAGGGTTTCATAAAAAAAAGAAGGACTCAGTAAAAGAATGCTACTGATGTGAATGCATGCAGCCCTGCTATTGAATGAGTAATAATGGAGAAGCCCATGAAGAGGAGTCATTGATACAGGCTGAAGTCCACTTCACGGTGGTTTTGGCAAAGAGGGTGAGACTGAGAACCATTTCATGGCTAAAGACACTTGGCCCTGGGGGCAGAAATGCCTTTGGAGTAGAGCTGGGCTCAGTACTATGACCTGGAGGTTATAAGACTCACAATCATTACTGTCACTAGAGCTTGACTCGGGCTTTGTCTATCTGTCTCAATCTTTCTCACGCATACACTGAATGACTGTGGTCGGCAGCAACCATCCATGCCAGTCAACCAAGCCTTTCTGCAGACATATTCCAAGTTGATTAACCCACCCATTTTTGTTCTTTTCCCTTCCTTTTCACAGGACTCTTATTTCCTGTAGGTAAGTCAATATAACCTTGTTTCGCAGCTTCCGTCTTCACCTCTCCTCCTTACCTTTTAGCAAGACTTACTTTACACTGCTCACCTTTGTCAGCTGTCCACTGTCAGACCCTCCCCCTTTATCCATACTTTATTCCACCCTTCTCTTCTTTTTAACAAAGCTGTTTCATCGGGGCTCAGACCCTATAGTTCCAGGACAGGCTAAATCACAGACAGCTACACGCACTAAATGAGAACAAACGCCTCTGCTTTACCTGAACAACTTCCTCGAGGGGACACTCTCGCGCTACAAGGCAACTAGCATTCTCTCCATTTCCGTCTGTAAACTGCAGCTCTTGCGTTCCTTTCTCTCTCCATTGTGTGTAATTGAAAAACAGAAGGCCCAAAGGCCTTTACTTTCTCCAATAAAGAAACAGGGCTGATGCTTCATAAGGAGAGGAGGAGAGAGTGTGGATGAAGAGGATACAGACAATGCAGCAGAATTGGAGAAGTCATTTAACTGCAAAATAAGAAAACTGAGCCCAATGCTAACATGAACCATTCTATAGAAGTAGAAACTACACTACTCACAAAAAGTCCAGGATATTTGGCTTTTTGTATGCTGTCAGAACGAATCTAAAATCCACTACAACCTATCCAGGTGAACTGAATTAAACTTTCTCTAAACTTTTCATTGCACATGTACATTGTTCAGTGGTTAAATATTTATTCTGCATCATTCTGTTCTCCAAAAACCGAAAGTTGAATATCCCTAACTTTTTGTGAGTAGTGTATGTAAACAATGGAGAACTGTATTAAAAGGGGCATGAAAGTGAGTGAGGGAATAAACACAGCAGGAGGAAAAACATTAATAGATATAATTGCATAATGTTCAGACATTTTTTGGGGTGTATGCAAGTAGAATCAGGAGTGGCAGTCACTCAAATGGTACAACAGGTTGTAAAATGAAGGAAACATGGCATGGAGAGATTGGCGGTTTAAATCCCACTCCCCCCATTATGCCCCTCTGGAAGACTTTACCCCACTTGCCACCAGTGACAGCATCACTACTGTATGAATGTTTGGTAGTGGTTGGAGAGGCCTCTTAGATTATGTTTCCATGTTTCCATCAGTCTGCTCCAGGGCAGATGTGACAACACTTGTAACTTACCATCGCCAAGTATGAATGTGGTATGAATGAATAATGATTGAGTTTTAAGTCAATCTTTGGGTGCCTTGTAAGCACCATAGAAATCTAATCTGTTGTAAGTTTATACATCAGCCAAAAATATTTGCAAGTTCTGCTTTGTATTAGTTTACGCAAACTATCTGATTTTGGACCACAAAACGGAATAAATAGTTGTTTTGTTGTTGTTGTCTGTTTTTTGTTTGTTTTTTTCAGTCACATGTCGTCTAGGCAAAATAGCATTTTGCGAGAAACTAGTTTTAATAGTATTTATTTGACCATGGATAATTGCTATGAGGTGTCTAGCAACAAACTGAAAGTCTTAAGAAATCCTAGCTGGGCAAATAGTTTTAATTTCCAGCAATTCAAGATGCGTGCCAATATGGCTAGACAACTATACAACCCAATCGGCTTAAATTTCTCCTTTACTCCTATCACAATGAAACTTTATACATTGAAAGTATCCATGATAAGTAACATTTTTGTATTACATGTTTGAGAATAAATTTGAATATGCAAATGGGGTGAACACCAATTGCATTTGCTCAAAATGCACCCTATAGGCTTTCTTTTTCCTTCAATGAAACCCAATGAGGGTGTATATTTAAAACGGTTTTATACTGTATTTTTTGCCACACTTCTCAGGATCATTTGCCTAAAAAGCACTTACATTGACTTGAGCAAGTGATTGAACAATCATGACTCTAGTTGCTTTCTGTGGCATCATTGGGTTTGTATGTTTTAAAATGGTCTTTTTCAACCCCATAACAATTTCACTATTCATTTGGTCCATTTATAAAACATTGTGTACCAACAGCTACAACTATTTCTCAGTTTTAACATGAATAGACTCAAGATGTATCATTGTTGAGTTCCTCAGTTAAATTCATCTTTCCAGTTTTATGTCCATCCTGTCAAGAGTGTGTGAGTAGGAAAAAAAAATATGATTATGGCTGCTTGAATGATGCACCTGCTAAGTTGCTTGATTTCAAACAGCAGGTGTGCATTAATCCCTCTACGGAAGTGAACACATGCTATGGGGTTCTCTCAACACACACCCAAAATCACCTCTTCTCCGCAGTGTGCACAACATGATGCAAATGTACAAATCCCTGCACAACTTTCAGTCAGTAACCAAATTGTCAGTGGACTCACAAATGGCCAACATGTTTGTCATAAGCATGCGTTCTATGGCTCCGATGTGCATGTGCATACATGTGTCAATGTGTGACTAATTATTATTTTTTCTTTGTGTATTAGTGTGTGTCACTGCTCCTGCCTGACTGCACCCCATTCTCATCTAGTCCTCTCACTTGGTGCACCTAGATGAAAGTGGGACTTGTGTGTAATTAATTGGATATGTTTGTAATTAGAGGGCGAGTCAGGGAGAAATGCACGCAAGCCTCCTTTTGTTTTGTCTGTTGCGCCTAACAGCAGCACAGAAAAATAAAAACTGATTACACAGAACACTAATTACCATGGAATTATCCCCCTCACTTCACAGGGTTAATTCTTATTCAATGTATGTGTGTGAATGTATGCGTGCACATTGATATACATTAGCTTGTCTTCCTTCTACATGTACATGGACACGCTTTTGTGCTACAGTGAGTGTGTTATTGACCATGAGCCTGATCATACATTAGAATGAGCTTAGGAAGGAATTTGATGACATATTTGCTGGATGAAATCTGCTTTTGGACAAAGGACTCGCTAATGAGCGCCAAGGTCCATGAGCTCAAACAATAGCTTCAAAATTATTCTCTGCTTTTGTTTGTGTGGTTAGAACTCAAATATTCATGGTATGCTTTTAAAATTAACAGCTGTCACATCCAACTTCCAACAGAACGACACTCCACGTAACTGCAATTATAATTTTACTTATAACAAAGTTCTGCTTGAATTTTTATTTATTTAGTTATATTTTGGGAGGGGGGATAGGAGGGAAAATATGGTTCTAATTCTAGGTCTATTAGTGGTTTTAGAAATTGCTGGTGGTGTTTCGTTTTCCATCACCGTCACTTCCATTATATAAAAGTCGGCAAATAACGAAAACCTTCCCACATCTTCGCCTGCATTTGAGATATTAAAAAAGTTGTCCAGAGTCTTGCTCAGCATGAGGGTGAGTAGAAAATGAAGGCACATTATTCTGTGGGTGTTGTATCCCTTTAAGGTGTTTAGTTTGTGAACTCGCATTCAAACTTTGAAAATATTGGACCTATACAGTACATAGCGTCTTGCATCTTCCTTACACATCAGCCCATTTGTTTGAACACTGTTTTCTAAGACAAAGCGGCACCTACAAAAGTCATAACTGAATAACTGAATACTTGAATACTGGCATGTGCTAAAATTCAAAGTAACAAACTGCAGCAGCAAAGACAATCGTATGAAAAAATTTTTACACAATCACTGTTTCGTTATATTAAAACGTGAATTGGATATTTCATAACCTATATGTAAAGAAGTACTATGAAAAGCAAACACAGAATAAAAAGAAAAGAAAAAAAGGCAAACTTGAAGGCAAAAGACAACCCAACACCAGGTAGTTCCTAAGTGCTAGTCTCATCTGTACTGCAGATCAGGGGTATCCAGCTCCGGTCCTCGAGATCCACAATCCTGCAGAATTTCTATGCCTCCCTGCTCAAACACACCTGAATCAAATTAATGATTCTTTGTGCAGAATTTGAGAGGCTTATGGATTCATCTAATTTGAGTCAGGTGTGTTGAAGCAGGAATGGAAAGACAACCTGCAGGACAGCGACCCTCGAGGACTGCTGTAGGACACCCCTGCTGTAGATCAACTGCTAAAAGGTTAGCAATTCGCAGAATGGACTAAAAATAGGCAAAGGATGGATCCAGTGTTACAGCAATTGGTTTATTAACTGCAGTTTTAAAGCCTTTAAAGCCTTTAAAGCATAACATTTGATCATTGCCATGGTAGTCTTTCTAAGACAAATAGCGACCATATTTGGACAGGTATGTGGGGCTGCACGGCAACCATTGCAAGCTAATTGGACAAAGGAATGCCTCGTTGTGAGCAAAAATCAGTGATGCTGTTCCTGACATTTCTGTATGACTTTATCTCTGCAATCCAAAGTCCTTTGATGTATGCATGATAAACTTCATTATGAAGCAAGCCCAATAGTGCAGTTCAGATGGAGGATGAAAATGCAAGAAATCAAAGCTGAGCAGAAAAATGTCAACATGTGCAAGCTAAAGAAAAATAAAAAACCACTGAATTTATTTTCCCACCGAGGTGGACCTGAAGGGGACACCTCCTTCCCTGTAGATTACAGAAATGGAAGAGTGGATCCCTCTGGACCCCCTCTCCTTTTTCCCCTCTCTCAGTTCCGCCCTGTGTTACCATGGCAACGAGGAGTGGTGTGACATGGTGAGGACTATGGAAGGAAAAAAAAAAAAACCTGAGGAAAAGTCCACCTGCAGTCCAATACAGGCAACAGAAAAAGCACGAGGGAATCTACTGGAAAAGAAGAGACAAGAGTTTAACCTTAACTTCACGCACAAACATGTTTGTCCTCCAGCGTAAACAGACTTGTCCTTCCTTTCCTCCACCATTATCTCCTTACTCTACGCTGTGTTATCCTGCCATCTTCTGCTTCTACCCATTTTCAACCAATTCTTTTAGCATTTGTCCTCCCAACCTTTTATCCCCTTACTCTGCTTTTTACTTCGCTCCTCTTCATCTTTCAATCCGTCCTTCCCTCTTTTTTTTTTTTTTGTGTGTGTTTTTTTTTCTCTCCCCTGATTGCCTATACTTTAGATATCCGAGAGGTTGGTATTGTGTATTCTTTCCTTTCTCTACCTCCTTCTTTTCTCTTTTTTTATTTTTATTGATTGTGTATTATTTTTGTTTTTGTTTATTTTTTATCTTCTGGGTTTTTATATTTATTTCCTCTCGTTTTTTTCGTATATTATAAATATCCTTTATCTTCTCATTTTCTCCTCCTTTCTTACTCCAAAATTCCCCAAACCTCAAAATTCCCTTTAATTCTTCAATGCTTCTCTAGTCTCTCTTTTCCAGTTCTCCTCCTCTTCCCATTTCCCATTCCCCTTTCTCCCCTTTTTCCCATTCATTTTCGATTTTTTCTATTTTTTTTTTTTTTTATTTTATTTATATTTTTTATCTTTTTTCTTTTTTATTTTTTTTTTTTTTATTTTTTTTTTTTTCTTTCTTCCATTTTCTTTTCCCCCTATTTTTTCATATTTTTATTTTTATATTTTTTTTTTTCTTTTTTTTTTTTTTTTCTTTATTTTATTGTTAATTACCGGAGGATCCTTCTCATCTACTCTTGCTCCCTTTTATCCCTCCTTATTTCCCCTCCGCTCTTCCCGCCGCCTTTCCATTTCTTTTTTCTTTTTCTTTTTTTTCCTTTCTTCCTTTTTTTCTCTCCCTTTCTTTTTTCCCCATTTTTTTTTCGATTTTATTTTCCTTATATTTTCCTTTTTTTTCTCCTCTTTTCCTCATTTTTCTTTCTTTTTTTTTTTCCTTTCGTTCTTCTCTCATTCCTTTTCCCCCCCCCCCTTGCCCCCTTCACCTCGACTCCAGCCCCCCACTCACCCCCTCCCCCCCCGTTCCCACGGGCCCCCAGCCTCCGTTCCTATTTCATTTCTATTTTTCCATTTTTTTCTCATTTTATTTCTCTTCCCCCCCTCCATTTATTCATCCCTTTTATTTTTCCCTCTTTTCTCTCCCATTTTCTTTCTCTCCTCTTTTTCTCCCCTTTTTTTTTTTTTTTTTTTTCCCCTTATCTCCATCTCTTCTTTTTTCTTCCTCTCGTCTTTTTTCTATCTTTCCTTTCTCTCCCTCTTATTTTTTATTATTTATCCCCAACACATCTCCTCATGCACCCTCCCTCTCCTCTAATGAATTGATAATGACACTGGTTTGGTCTACAGTGGTGAAAGAAAACTGTAATTATAAAAATGTCACTTCAGGTTATTATAAAAGAATGAGGAGCTGTTTCTGTCTGCAGCATCTTCGCTTTACTGGAGACATGAAAGACAGGACTGATTCCACTTCATTTTATTTACAGGGTCATAACAGTCCAAACCAGAGTCAACGTTTAAACACGCATGCATGAATGTCACACGTCTCAAAGAAATATGCACCAGACATGACACTGGCTGTTGGGTCTCTAATGCTCATCCTCCTTCAGGCAAGTTTCTTTTAATTCTGAAATATTGCAGGTTTCTAACACAGAAGTATGTGGCATTTAGAATAGCATGCACTGAATATCCATTCTCCTTAAAGAGTAGGATGACAGTTGGCTATTTGACTGTCTAACAAGGAATAAAATGACCTGGATATCTAAGCCCCCACCCTCAAGTGTTTAAGGAAATGCTACAACGCAGTTATTTTTATCCATCCCCTGATAATAAGTGGGTTTAACTAGATCTTTTGCTTGTACTGATACACTCTTGTGTGACTCACCAAGTGTGACGTCAGACACACTGTCCTTCAGCCAGAAACACAAGAAAACCATTTCCTTATTAATGAGTGGTAGGAAAACATGATCACTGTCATACATTGTGTTTTTTGTCCATTTCAAACTATTTCTTCTGAAGTTTATAGCACAAAATGTAGACATGCCGTAATCCCCACCTTACGCCATTACCCAAGAAGCAACATGTGACTTCAGAGGCAGTCAGAGCTAATATAGTCCATCTACATCTATATCTCTGACTGTTGGTGTAACAAGTGAAGGCAGAGCTGTCACACTGATGAAACAATCTGACCCATGCAGGGCCAGGGTGCTGAGACTCCCATCAGACTGATAACGATGCTCATAAAAGGATTTATATTGGCTGTCAGAGTGTATAGATAGTTATCAGGCATATATAGATGCAACATCAATGCACATTCACAACTATGTGCACAAACACAGACACACAGGGCTGCACTGCTTTCATCTTAGCCATTTATGCTACCCAGTCAGTGTGAACTGGGTGATATTGCCAGCTGATTCTGGTTCAGATTTAAGGTATTGGATGACAACAGAAATCACGCTGACAGCAGATGTGATCAGACTCAGGGGCATCCTCTAATGCCTCACACCAACACACTCCTGATCACGTTTTGAGACACAACACAGGCAGTCTGCTTATCCCACCATTAGTACAGCTCACATTCCCTTCAAAAGACAACATAACCCAATTACCAGCATCCTGTTTTTGACAAAGGCAATATCATGATGGTTCAGATATGTATTATTACACTGGGACGCATCCTCCCGAAGGTCACACGTTTATATCCTGTCCTACCACATATCGGGCTTCTTTATCATTATGGCTTTAAAGATAGGTTGACTGTCTGATAGTAGTTAATAAAAATCTCTCATCCATCAAAGGGTTTATTTTCTTCGTTTTTTTTGTCTGAGAAGTAACAGGGAATCAGCCCATTCCACAAATAGAAATTGATTTAATAGACCCATGGACTTTAAGAATTCCTGGGTCTGCAGTAGCATTTAATGTTATAATTTTAAATTATTGAAGAGTCACTTCAGTGCTGTACATATATATATATATATATATATATATATATATATATATATATATATATATACACACACACACACACACCACACAGACAATTATAATTATTAGGGATGTTCAATATTATCGGCCCATATTGGCATTAAAATGTGCTAACGGAAAATATCGGTATCGTTTTTTTGGGCTGATATTTTGAAAAAATGAAATTTCATCACGGAGCAACGAAATGTTGTGAGATCTTGTTCCATTGGCAGCAGTCCAGCATGTATAAAAGTCCCTGTTATCCTGGAAGAACTTGATTTCCCTGCATTTGTTTCAGAGTCATGTGACTGCGGTGCAGCTGCTGCTGCTGCTACAGACTGACTTGCTTTGAAGCTGCTTATCATTAAATGAAATTAAATGAAATGAAAAATACTTTATTTATCCCGGTAGGGAAATTCAAATTGTAATACCTCTCTCTGTCTGTCTCTCTCTCACCCTCTCTCTCTTTTTTTTAATATGTCTGGTTTTAAGTTGTTGGATAAGTTACCAAGTTGTCAGAAACATGAGAATTAGCCACATGTTGGCAAATACCTGCTAGTATCCGATATATGGCAGCCAGATGTCCAAAATGAACTCCTCTGGCTGAGTTAAGGCTGTTTTGGGATCTTTGCTCATAGAGCAGAATGTAGTTGTATTTTTCAAAATATGAGATACACAACCTCACAGCTCTCTGCATATACCTGTATCGGTTGATATCGGATATTGGAATTTAAGAGTTGGACAATATCGGTAAATAAAAAAAGCCTATATCGAACATCCCTCATACATTCATACACACACACACACACACACACACACACACACACACAATATATATATATATATATACATACATAAATAAATAAACAGAGTGCAACAATACAAAAAAATTCACAGTTCGGCTCAATACTCTAGTGTCATGGTTCGATATTTCCATCAGGGTCATACTTAACAAAAAGCCAAGCAGTTCCAAACGCCAGATCTGAATGTAGTCGAATATAGATCTGAGTTTTCAATAGGGAGCCAGTACAAGAGTTGATAAAATAAATCTAAAAAAATCTGTATTGTTCGATATTTGATACATATAGGTCATGGTTTAATACACACCTGTACAGTTCTGTTAGATACAAATACATGTTGCATCCCCAATAAATATACACTATACAGCCAAAAGTATTTTCTTACCCATCCAAATGATGGGAATCAGGTGTTCCAATCACTTCCATGGCCACAGGTGTATAAAATGAGGCACCTAGGATTTTAAGGTTCTTTTGGTAATGTATAAATCGTTTCATGGACTTGGTCATCTCCACTTTGTGTGTGTGTACAAATTCAGGTGTGTTGATTGTTGTTTTAATCTCTTAATATGCAAACATTGCTGTTTTATTAATAATAATAATAATAATAATAATAATGGATTACATTTATCTTGCGCTTTTCTGGACACTCAAAGTGCTCACAGTAGGTCCATTATTCTTTCACTCATTCATACTTGGTGATGGTAAGCTACGTATGTAGCCACAGCTGCCCTGGGGCAGACCGACGGAAGCATGGCAGCCATGTCGCACCTACGGCCCCTGACCACCACCAGAACATTCATACACCAGTAGTGCCCCCACTGGAGGCACTACTGGTGTAAAACAGGGTTAACTGTTTTGCCCAAGGACACAACAACAGATGGCAGGGGGATCGGGATTCTAACCACCGATCCTTCGATCGTTGGCCAACCTGCTCTACCACCTGAGCCATTGTCGCCCATTATTATTATTATGTAAAGCACTTTGTCCTGCTCCCTGTATGAAAGTGCTTTATAAAAAATTTGACTTGATTTGACATATTGAAAAACAAAGCACACATTTTGGACAATTTCTTCCAAAAAAAACTTTTTCTTGCCACCATCAAATCTAACATGGCTTAACTAAATCCTTTTACTTCCATCTTTTCTTTTAAACCCTGCTGCATTTGCATCTTCTTTACTCATAGTGACTAAGAAAGATACACAGTCTGAGTTACATCTTTTCATGTAAAAAGTCAACACTTAGTAAATAAGTATTTGTACTTGCATTGTATCTGTAGAAGGTAGAAGATATTTACATGCAATTGCATTTCATAAAAAAAACTCTTCACACCCAAGTGCAACTGACAATTAGCATACTGGGGAAATTTCACATGACTGCATCTGGAAATGTGTCTTCACCCATCCTAACACTCTAGGTTAAAAATAACAGATGGAGGAAAAAAAGATGTTGACACAAAGAAAGATGTTAAAAAAAAATTGGACAGTTCCCATATAAAAGCAATTAAGTCCTACAACTGTCCTCCACCATGTTGAGTCTAAACAGAGTAATAAAGTGCAATAATGAGTTGGATGATTAGAATAAATGCACAGTAGAGAGCTTTTTATGATTGCTGTTGCCTCTGTGTAAACATAATAAAGTGCTTGGACAGGAAGATGGAAGCAGAGGTGGAGAGATGGAGGGGTGTTGTGGAGCTGAAACCATTCATTAACAGAATGCATTAGTGCATAAATGAACAGTGGAAATAAAACAAACGGGGAAGACTAATTACAATGTACTGAGTTGATACAGCACGTGTGGGTTTGCGTGTTTGTCTGGTGTTTATGTGAAGATTAACATGCGCCCACTGCCTTGTGGTTTCCAGAGGCTTACAAAAGTCATAAACACTACACTGCTGAGTGCTGTCAGGTCTCTCTCAAGGTTGCTATGTGCTACTTTAATTAACACACTGCCAGAGGGAGGCTCCACTGATACAACTGCTATACTTCCAAATTCTCTAACAGTGTTCCTGCAACGCTACTGCGCTGCTGGTGGTACTTGTTGCCACTGACATGCAGCAGCTATAAATCAAACTGAAAACAAATCCAGGCATCCTGCACCTCATGTTGAGGTGAGCTGATGAAAGAATGAAAATAAATTTAACCTGAATATGAAGTTCAAAACACAAAAATGTCAGTGTGAACTGTGAAATCCTTTAACCATGGAAAGAATGTTATTCCAACAGCTGCATTATTAAGGCCTGTGAATCCAGCTTTATTATTTTGATCTTTGAAATGCAGGTATAAATTTAGTAATAAGCATTTATATGAAAAAAACTGTCCTCTGTGTGCCTGAGACCAAACGTTAGGACTGACGTCTGAAACATCCCTCAGCAGAGCAACGTGTGCATGCACAGACGTGAAAAGGAAATTAATTTCCACATGGTAATCTCTGCATTATCATTTTGATGTGGTCCAGTGAGCCTGCACCGTGTGATAAAATGCAGTTACAGAAAAACCACATGGGGTTTAACGATGACTCTGATCAGAAATATTGACCTGCAGCACTTTGATACTCACAGTACCAGAGCACAATCACACAATTTCCTTGTGATTCAACCTAAAGAAATCACATGCATGTTTGAACACAGACATCTTTGTTTCTGATTACTTTTGAATTTAACTATCTCCATGTCAAATTGCACCATGGGATATTAACTCATCTACAAGCTCTCTAAGCACATCTTAAAGCAACAGTTTCCATTCACATCTGTAATATCCAGTCATCACACACACAGCATAAGCACAATGCTCCACATAAACATCAGTAAATATAGATTTATAGCACATAAAACTGATGTTTTATAGAGTAATCTGGCAGAGAACCAAATCCCTCCACAATTGATCTCCTTTATCTCACTTGAAAGTTTGTCTCTGACCCGATGCCACCACTCTTTCTAACTCCCCCCCAACCCATCAAAACCATTTCTCCCTGATGACCACTCTGCTGCGTTCCTCGATGTGCAAGCGGAAGGAGGGAAAATCAGAACGAACATAAAGAGAGAAAGAAAAAAGAAATCAGACAATACCAGAGAGGGAGCTCCTACACCATTAAAGAGTTCAGAAAAACAATGGCAGAAGAAAAAATAAAAACAGTAGAGAGAAAAGAGAAAAGAGAGAGGAGAGCATGGGCTGCCAGAAGCACCGAGTACAGCTATTCTACAAACATCTCTGAAAAAAATGAGCCCCTATCAAATTCCCACAGAATTTAATACACTCAAAAACAATTAACATAGAAAATAACCTTGATGAAAAGTTAACGCAAGCAGCAAAGATTGAACAGGAAAAGAAAAATGAATTAAAATGAGGTCCAAGTAGGCTGAAAGGCACATGCAGAAAAGATAAACTGAAGGTGGCTACAAGCATGGCTGCAATGCAACATATGATTGTGAGCAGTTCAAAAATAGAAAAACAGAGGGAACAAAGAAAAGCGAGAGCAGCAGAAAAAGAAAGCTAGCAAGTCCCCATGTGTCTGACAGGGCAATGGATGATTTATGGCGAGCATTGTCTCACAATGTAATTGGCCGCCATGTTGGTTTTTAGGAGTGAGAATGAGAGCATTAGAAAAGGGGACATGTCGCATAAGTTATGTCCAAATAACCACAACATTTATGGTAAAATGAGGAAAATCACAGACAGAAAGAGAGATGAAGTGGAAACGTCAAATAGCATTTATACAAATAAAATAAACATGTTTAGTCCAGGAATGGATAAAATCTTAGTTCAAATATTCCAATGTTTAAATCTTGTTCAAGAGTCATCTGATGATCTCATGTTAAGTAAACAACTGAGTAACACTTAATCAAAATTCCTTTAATGCCCCATAGCACTACTCCTGCTTTGTCTCAATTTATAAGCTTATTGATATACGAGTGCTCGACAATGAGATCACTGCTGACAATCTAAAATGAGGTCACACGACTGCTTAGTGATTTAAGATCAGCTGCATCTCCAGGGACAGAGATATTTACACAAAGGCCAAGTGCAAGTCAACAAACACTTTATACTACAAGACAAGCTTTGGCTTAAAGATAAATTTTACACCAATGAGTGATTTTGAAAAAAAAAAAAAAAAATTCCATTAGATCTCATTTTGTAATATAACTCTTCATATATACACTCTTTATTCAGATAATAAAATGGCAATATTGACCATCCCACCATGTTAAAGTCAGGGTACATTATTCTGCTCTGATGTGCAAATGGACATTGTTGAAAAGTCCTACTTTGGCTGGTGTTTAACTGAAATGGTCTTTGAGGAAAGGCATCAAAGGGTCCTGTGTATCTTTTATCTTTCCATCTCTAAACTAGTTTAATGTGCACGCACAACACCGTGCACCCACCTTCTCACAGATAAAGGGAAGGCAGGAAAAGAATGCAGCACTGTGACCAAAAGAGCCAAACAAAATAGACTTCCATCTCTCATTATGTTCCTTCCAAATCAGCTCCATTACTCCCATCTTACTTCTTCCTCTCTTCCTCTTTTCTTCCCACATTTCCCACCAGTGCTGGAATTCAGTAGAGAGAAGCTCTTCCGACCATTTTCTCTGTTTGAGTGGACGAGGCCTGTAACTTCTCACTTTAATGAGCGTGTGTGTTCTCTGCTCACTCCCCAAACACGCCATCTCCAACACTGGCAGCTTGCTGGTATAGTGTATAGTATAGTGTGTGTGTGTGTGTGTGTGAAGAGCAGGAAGGGGAAGTAAAGATGGAGATATTGTTGCTGTGTGACTGGAGCAGACCAATAACTCCCCTCATTAATGAGTGAATGTTGTTCTCCTATTCTCTCAACTTTCCCAGCCCAGCCTGTCAACACTGATAGTCTTCTGAGAAGCAGAGAGGAGGCACTACAGTGGATACAGGGGGAGACGGTAGAAGGTGATGAGAATTAAGGATAAAGGAGGAAAAATGAAAAATAAAGCTAGAAAAGCTCTATAAGTCATATCAGGCATGTGGAACTAAACCAAACGCCTTTAAATAAGCTGTAAACTAAAGCTGGGTACATTGCATGACAATCTCAGTCGCTAACTCTAAGCATAAATGGCAGCATCCATGTACGTGTACACAAACCCCAACAGCCCGAGGCAACGCTGTCAATCCACAAAACCCTCCTCACCAAACAGTAATCCCCTCAACCCTCCTCCCTGTCTAGCCAACAGATATTTCCAAACCCTCTACTGATGTTGCATCACCGCGGCTGTCTGTTAGATGCCATCGCAGGCTTTCCTTGAGTGTAGATCAGTGAGTGTTGAACACCAGCCATCACATATGCCAACAATCCATCTTACAGCCCAAAGCTAGCAGAAAAAGGGGTGATTTGAATAATGGCTCTGCTGTTAGCATGTAAAACTGGAACGTAACCAGTTGGAATATTGGCCCAACTGCTTTTTATGTATAAGAAAAACTATAATATTAAAATTAAGATGAAATCCCATCACTTAAAGTGGCAAAACAACCAACTTCCATTTGCCAACCCTAATTAGGACATCAAAATTATATTTTGCCTGATTTGAACTGGTCCCAGTCAGGACTACTGGTCCCATGGAGGTTGATGATTTTTACCAGAAAGGTTTTTTTTTTTTTTTCAGGCAACAAACACAATTACACATTCTACACATGCAGAGACAGAGAAGACAAGAAGCCTGGACTGAACTTTTGTCTAAGCAGTAATAAAATCAGCTCAAAACTTTTTGCCGGAAGCAGGTGTGGATGAATATTCATGAATGGAGCGAGTAGCAGGTTGCCTTTCCAACCACTATTGTGCAAGAGAGTGAGTGAGTGAGTGCTTGTGTGTGCTAAGCGTGCTTCAGTATATCTGTTTCTTTGTGTAGGTGGAAAAATGGCCAGTGCTGAGAGAGGGACAACTAAATAAAGACAGAGGGTGAAGACAAAAGCAGACCAACTGCAGTACTGAATATTCATGAGAAGCAGAGTCACTCTCAGCAAATCAAACACAAGGAACAGAAGGGAGAGGAGGAGATTGTTCCACTAATTCCTGTTCGATCAAGTTTTCTGTAAGCTTGGAGCGACACTGCAACTTTTCAGAACACACTGTAGCACAGCGCTTCAAAGCGGGGTCTTTCAAGTGGTCTTTTCAAACAAATTATAGATCCCTGTGGCAGCTGCTGTGCATTTTAATCTTCATTTTTAAACAGGGTAACAAGAAGAGTTCAGTGGGCCAGAAAAAAGAAAAAAGATTAGCTCAGTGTGCAAACACAGCTTAGATTGATTCCAACAGACTTTTTCCAATAGTCTGAAAAAGCAAGCATGAACCATGGGAAAACACTGACTTATTACAATTTGGCGCTTTTTTCTGTAGTCTTTCACTGTAATTTATAAAAAGATTAGATTATATTTGACCTAACAAAAGCAGCTGTTGTGATTTTAAGACCTGCTACACCTAAATATAACGTTACAAAAGATTTATTGCACTTTATTTGGAGGGAAATTTTAAAAATTTGTGAAAAAAATAGATAATTTTGGCTTAAACTGAACCAAGATTACTGTACATGTGAAGGAATATCTAACGCCCATATGCTCTACTTTAAAATGTGAGTCAGTTTAGTAACATCTTGGAGCTGACTTGGTAGGGATAATGCTATATTATCGTTTTTGTTTGTTTTCTTTAAGTACAGATTTAAGACAACTGCGTGTCTAAATTATAGGATACAGCTAGGAACATAAATGTTTGACCATAATTTCCAAATAAAAACATAGGCAAACATAAAAATCACTACAACTGTACTTTACACTGTCCACCGTCTGCTTCTGTCATATACATATGCTCTAAATATTTCCCTTGCTGAATGAGTTGAGCTTTAACCAAATCTTGCTTCTGAAAATGTTTGAGACACATTGCCAAAGGGCAAACACACACATCTGCCTTTACATTGCAGGCATGCATGTTATCACACTAAAATTCTATCAGACTGCAGTACAAAGAGGGAAAGCACATTTTCTCAGCTTACAGTACATTACCATTGAAATACTGTCAACATCTGGTATGCATGCCAGAACTACACTGGTATTAAACCTACATAATTTAAGCCCAGTTTAGATGAGCTTTGTCCACTCAGTGATCTTGTGGGAGCAATGGCAGCTATACATATTTTACAAAGCTGGAGAAATGAACTGAAGATGCACCATTAGAGCTGCTGCACAAAAATCTGAGGAGACACATAAATCTGCAGGTTTCTGAAAAGGTCAAAATCTTCCAGTAGTATCAAGTATGAAAAGCCTAACATGACATGCAAGTCAAGAGTGAGGAAAAGTAAAAGTCGAGGAAGAGGAGGAAGAAGTATAGAAAAATCTCAAGAGACAAAGATTATTTGGAAGACAATGTGAACACTTCAGAGAACTAGAGAAAGGAAAATAATCTGCAGAGAAAAAAAAAAGCTGCATTATTTATATATTCCTCTGTTTTCCCCCAATCAGTCAGGAATGTACACTTTTCCAGCGAGTGGGAAGAAAGGAAAAATGAGAGACTGACACAGAAGAGCATGAAAACAGAAAATCTGAAAAATGAGGGGGGCAGCGGTTGCTGAATACTTGATGAGATTAGCATTTTAATGTATTACTGAGGTAGCTTTGAGACCAGCAGCTCGCCATGGTTTCAGTAATAATGATAATAATAATAGCTTTGCAGTTAAGACCCACATGGTTGGGTCAGAGCAATGTGGTGGAATCTCTTAAAGCAATTTATTTTCTCAACTCTGATACAAGGTCTTTCTCTATTGAGAGAAGATGGTTGCCATGGGTGATCGCTAACCTACCAGCTTAGACATTCATAGAAAATTACATTTACAGAACACTAGCAGCTAAACCACAGTAACTAGGTGGCCTTAATTTACTTACAGAGCTGAGAAGCGATTATTATAAAGCTGCCAATGAGCTATAAATCAATAAACCTGTGACTTTTCACTATAGATGGGTTTCTGAGCAACGTCACAGATAGGATGCGCACTCAACCAGGAGGCAAGAAATCACAGGAAAAGCATTATTGAACTACTGTGTTTTACATGCAAGATTAGACTTTTAATGCAGATGAGGTCATGATATGACGTGAAAGTGTCGGGGAAATATAATGTTTGAGTCCTGGTATTTATTTGGTTGCAAAAATCCAAACGTTAAAGCATGTAAACAGTTGAAAATGGTAATAATAGGACAGTAGTGACTGTCTTCAGAGAACCCTCTCGGATAACTTCTGCAGGTTCAGACTATATGATTTATTTAGTCTTTCACTATGGTCACCATGTCAGATTAAACCACCGCAGTGGCAGAAATTATTACCGTGCTGTAGTTGAGGAGACTGGTACTGTAACAATACCAGTATCACGGCCGTGACCAGTCATTTATCAGTTCATGGCTTTATCACAACACTGTAACCTGTAAACACTGTAGCTGTGTGTAACAGCCGTCCTCTGCTCAGACACAGAAATTAAAAAGACAAAAAAAATGATTGTGGAGCCGTTTCCAAGCATCCACGTCGCATAACAAGGCATCCCAGAAATTTAATACGAAGTACAGGGGTCGTGAATCAGATGGCGTTACGGTTTATACGGTTAGCTTGTTAGCAGTTAGCTAGTCTGTCTACTGTCTACCAGGATTTCATACACAATAAAGCAGAACGTTACACAAGCAGTGAGACTCACCAACAGCAATGCAGGTGAGTCCCTAACAGTTGGAATCGCCTCCTTTCCAAAGTAGTGTTGATGTCGTCTTTGCCTGGTTTAATCCCAAACGAGTGAAAGTTGCTCCTGTATGGAGGTGGTGAAGACGACACCAGAGCAGAGCCTGCTGTAGACAGCAGACTGTTGTGGCCTATTTTGGTTTTAACAAAGAGTCTAAACAAAAGTTTTTGCCGCTTTCTAACTCAAGTTTTTCAGGCAAATTTCAAATGAGGTCCAACACTGATAATATCCATGTTTTAACAAGAAAACTGCTGTTTTGGGGTGATGACCCTTGCCAAGTTAGTGTAATGGTAATAGAAACACAAAACTGCAACGCTGCGTTGGTATTTTTTTTTTTTTGTCATCAAAATACAGATTTATACAAGA
This sequence comes from Atherinomorus stipes, assembly GCA_023101725.1. Taxonomy (NCBI): domain Eukaryota; kingdom Metazoa; phylum Chordata; class Actinopteri; order Atheriniformes; family Atherinidae; genus Atherinomorus; species Atherinomorus stipes. The sequence goes on along the minus strand of JALJCO010007519.1, from coordinate 96,518 downwards.
TAATTCAAATACAACGATCTCTGTTTGTTTCGTCAGGTTACTTCACATTTTTATTAATGATATGAGTGCGTGTTTGGCCGTAGACTGCAGTACAAAACAGTCTTTTTGCCCCCTGGTTGCGCGCGCAACTGCCAATGTTTGTACAGGAAACCATCTATGCAGACTTACCTCAGGGAGAATTTATGGAGTGTGCATGGACGTGAATGACCTTAACATGTCATGTCTTGTCAGTCAGTATAATATGACAGCAGACAAAGATAAACAGTGAGTCAGCAAGAACCCCCAATGAATTACAATCAGGCCAGATGGGCTGCTGCTGTGTCACGAGAAATATCCAGCCATGTGTTTACAATGTAACTGCTACACCGCAAAGCAGACAACAAAAACAGACACACAAAATCAGGAAAAACCTCGAAACAACATATCTAATCATTTAGCTCATTCCAGGCTTATGTAAAGTGCAACACAAGAGTGAAAAGCGGCTGCATGTTACTGGTCGGGGTGTAACAATCATCATCTACATTATTATGTCAATTCACTGATCAACAAACTAAAATACTGTAGCTTTAGCTTTTTTTGTCTGCTTTTTAAACCCAAAACAACAGAAAATAACTAAAATTAAAGGGCTTCTTTCTGCTCCTCACTTCATCTTTTCCTTTAATCACCTCTCTTCCTTTCCACCCCTTCCTCCAGCTGTCCAGCCTGCTGTTCCACTGCTTCTCCACCAACTAAGGAGCGATCACACCGGTGCTTGACACCATGCTGGGACATGTGGCATCTCTACTGCTACCCATCTCCTCTGCCTAAATTAGCATGCATTACACCATCACATGAGCAATTAAATTGAGTGGGAGGATGACAGTGTACCCTAGGTGGGGGAAAGACACCTTTTTTAGGTGGGAGGCTGGCAGGTGCTGCCAGGATGGAGGGAGAGGTGGGAGGGTCAAAAAGAGCACAGCAGGAGCTGAAGAGGTTTAGTCAAACAAAAATTGTCGGGATGGAGAATTTTTGACAAAAATGTATGGTTCAGAATTCAAATAAAATAAACCAATATGCCATACTCATCTTTGAGAAAAAGAAAAATACGATTGCGAGAGAGAAAAATATAAGTCTTTCGAGTTCACATAGACTCTCTTGACACCATCGCAGTCCTTTGCCATCACCTGATGGATAAAGTGCTTTTCATTTCATGGCAGGGTTTCTCACCCAGAGACACCAATTGAAAATTAAGGTAAGCTGTCCTGTTAAGAGCTTAACAGCCTGCTTTGTCATGGAGGAGGAAATGCACAGGCTTAAAAAAAATGGCTAAAAGTGGTGGGGAAAAATACCTGGAAAACTGAAAAAAACATTACACATTGGTATGGTGATTCCCAAACTAATATCTTGGTTTCTGCCTACACTGAAAGCTTCCTTGTTGAATTCAATATCACCTGTACACACAGACAGAATGGCAAGATAATGTGCTGCATGTCCAGTATGGTAGATAAACACAACAGTGATATATCAACTGTACCAAGAACTTTTTAATTACTTAAAAGGAAAGAAATTTGCCATTGTGATGGTAACATGATATAGTTCTTGTTTTACTTAGTTTTACTTTTCATATTATTGTCATGTTGTATTTATGTTATATTGTTTAAAAAAATGAAAAAAAGAGAAGAGAGACAGCATCACAAACATTGAATTTCCCTCCTGGGATAAATAAAGTATTTTTCATTTTCATTTCATTCATTCCCGAAAGTTAATCAATTTAGACACATTTTCTTAAATGAACGTATCAACTGATTCCAGAAAACGTTGTGAAACTGAGGATCTCATTTTGCTTTATGGGAGATACATCTTACAATATTTCTTGATATATTTGGAGTAAACATTTCTTTGATTATGCATATCTGAATGTCTTTAGCTTACTGGACTAAAAACTAATAAACAGAAGAAAGAAAATTGGTGAGGGAAAATACTGATGCCTCTAGAAGCAGTAATGATATGTAAGCAGATTGTAAAGATAAACAGTTAATAGATCAAACTGTATCTCTTTAACCTTGTAATAAGTACCTGAGTAAAAACAGAGATCACTTTTTTGTATCCTCCAACAAGCATGGACAAAATGGAAAAAGGAAAATAAGAGTGAAGACATGAAGGTGATGATTAAGATCTTGATTAAGGATGTATTTTAAATAAAGAGGAACAACTGAGGAAAGCTTTAAAACATACAGTAGTTTAACTTGAAGGTAAAACACTGGTGTTCTTCACCAGACATTAATACACTTTGAAGGACAGAAACATTAAAAGGCTGACTTTAATTTACCGACTTTAACGCATATTAACAAGTTCCTACACCTGAAAAAATGTTCTTTCAACATTATTATCACATTATTAGCTCTGTCTCCAGAAGACATAAAGTAGACTTCCAAAGAAATTAGGTTCATTCTTGCTGTTAACAGGATGGCAACTTATGTCTTGTAGCTTCATTTACAAAGCTGTGTGAAGATCTATGGAAAATACTGGATGAAAGGAAATAGTGGTATTGCTATGGAAAAAAATTAAAAGCATTAGTATATTATTATTATGATATTTAATACTTCTCAGTAACTGTAGAGACAGGTCACCACTGGCAACAAGATTCAACCAACACTGGTGAGATAAGATGCCAAGAACATTATGTCAAGTGACTCGAGAGACTTTATAAATGACCTTCCCAAAAAGGCGGCGTTACTGTTTGTTGTTGCTCATCTGCATCCAGTGGAATGTGAGACTTGCTGCCATGTGGTTGAAATGTATCACGAAGAGACTCATAAGTTACACTAACTTTGGAGAAAGAATGCAACTGGTACTGAGTTTTTTTGGCAGGAGGCAGTGCGCTTCCAAACTCTACTGTTGTGTGGAAGACTTTGTGTCTGTGGCTCAGAGAGGAGAGACATGAAGATGTGTACTTTTACACACGTGTATCAAATGTCTTTCTGCTCTTCCAAATGCTGACAACCTTACATCAGCACACAACCAGTAATTTACAGTTACAAAGACAGGCATGATAAGGTAGATTTTATAGTAACAACCTTTACACATCAGAGATTAAACGTTGCTGTGTACACACACATTTACAAACGCAAAGCAGCGCTGCTACTTGCAGCCTCACAGTCATTAAAGGATCCTCTGTGGAGCTAATGTGTGGTGGTAAACACTGCTGACATTGCACAGCAATATATGCCTCAAGCCATACCTTTTATCAAGGTGAGAGTGTGCACAGTCTGTGCATGAAGTACAGGCTAAAATAGTGTTATCACTGGGGACCAGTCCCTTTGGATCAATACAATCTTGCACCATCCCAGACCAAATGCACATGTAGTTCCTGGGCTGTTTACTGACATTAACCTCCATTCAAGTCAGTGTATGTACAGTGTTATAAATCAGCTGATAAAATATCTAACTAGTCAAAGAGCAGAAACCAAACTAATAATGCATACGCAGCATGTGAAGAGGAGAAAAAGAATGGTGAAAGAGGACAAGTATAGACTAGAGATGCTGCATGTTTGTCCTGCACAACACTCAACAGATGCCAAACTAGCAGTGTGGTGCTACTGCAAATTGATTAAGAAAGGTTTTGTCCAAGGGCAACGGTCCAAACAAGATGGTCACGCAGGTCACACGGGGCAGACATGCATAAACTGTGCAAGATCTCATGGTGTCATAGTTGCTCATGTCTGCAAAACTCAGCTGACATGAGCCTGCATGGTAGAGTAACTGCTTGGCCATGCAGCAAATCAAAACTAAATATCAGGAACTGAAACATTTAATTTCTCCAAGAATAACGAAACTATTGATTCAGATAATGTTTAAATAAGACAATTATCAAATACTGGGGTCAGTCTCAAATTCAAACCTTATCTCTTAAAAACTGGTAAGATAGGACTGATGAAAATCGGATTCCCTCATATTTTCTCTACAGTGTCAATATCTGTCCACCTACAGGTACATGTATATACAGTGTCTCAATGTGTGGACATACCTGATGTCAGGAGAGGGACCATGTCAAAGGTGAGTAGAGAAGAGGCATCAGGTACATATGCAAAAAAGAAAAAAAGAGAAAAGCCATTAATGCACACAATACATCTGGACATAAGAACTTAAAGTAGTGTCAGGCAAAGGTTAGCATGAACAGCAAATCAACTAAAATGTCATCGTCATGTAACGATTAACAATGAAATACATAAACCAAATTACACAACATTCCACCGGGGTGCGTGTATGACACAAAAAAACACCCGCAGGCTGAAATGACTGCGTTTGTCAGCAGTTTCCGCTTATTCCCTAAATCTAAGCTGCAGCAACTCTCAGGCCCTGTTAGCAGTGACAGCACCCACATCCTGTTTCCATGTGGTGCCAGTGAAGCAGGCTGGCATAAGGCTGGCTGGCACTCTGCAGTGCTGTGAAAATGCAGCAACACAGTACCAGCCTTGGGTTAGAAAGATGTGATTCATTAATCAGCAGTCCCTGCAGGGAATAACGCTGCCTGCTGGCACAGCCTCTCTTTCCATTCTCCTTTAGTCCCTACTGACTAGCCACTGGACAAACAGCACAATAGTAAGCTGTACACATACACCATATTGTACAGGCACACTGGTATGCATCCCACTCGTAATTAAACAACACACTCACACACACACACGTTATTATAAATATTCATACCCTATTGCTAGAGTGTTGTCTCCTGAGGCTTATCTGTGATGGAACGGCTTAGTTTGAAAACAGACTATGAGGATAATTAGTTGAAGGTAGACCAGGATTTTTCCTTGACTCTTCTTTTTCTCTCTCTCTTTTTTTAAAAAAAATCTAAAAGCTCCAGATTTTCCTTGCTGTCTTGGTCTCTTTGGTCTTCTGTTTACATTCACCTCCAAAATTCATTTATATACCAATAGTGGTTTTATTAATCACTGTCAGCCTTAATAGGTCCTGCAGAGGCCAGTAATTGCTGTGTGCAGTGTTTTGTGTGACATTATACAGGTAGGTCGCCTAATACTGAAAAGGTGAGACAACCTTAAAGGGATGTACATTTATTTCCCTGTCACTCTGGTGAGACTTCTTTTCCTTTATCAACTCTGCATTTGGATAACGAACAAAAATACTTCATAATCACACTCTTTTTGGTTAAAGGGACTAGAGGCAAGATTAAGAAACGAAACTCGCGACTGGTGCTTCAGGTAACTGCAGACAAGAGACAAGCCGTCACTGGAGCGGGCACAAACTGAAGCTATAATGTTGTTTACTAACCTTTTTCTCCGTAATTACACTTTTTAGTGTCTTTCAGTTGATCTGGATCGTTGGCTGACGGCAGAAGAATCCACAACTATCGCTTACAGTGTTTGAATTTACCACGACCATCTTCTTGTTTCAAAACTGCGGATAGTGTCATCTGACATCACGTTCGCAGGGCAATGCGGGATATTCGGACACCGAATTGTTGCGCATTTTGCAGCACACAGCCTGTTCAAGGCAACGGAGAGAAACGTGGGTGGAAATGTTCTTTTTGGTACTTAGCGCTTCATCACCCATTAGTATTAAAAAAATGGACATGCATGTTTGTTTTTTTTTTAAATTCCTGCCTCTACTCCCTTTAAGTGGCTTCTTTGGAGAAAGTGGAATACAGGCTGAGCCACACTTGATGCCAAGCTTCCTATCAATACACAGAGGATAAGTGTTCGTCTCTAAAAACTAACATGCCATTAAATGCCCTAAGGTTCCCAAGCTCTTGTTAAGTGCATCACAGGTCTGCCGTGTGGAGTCCTCTGACAGAAGTTTTAAGCAGATAGCAGTGAAGGGATTAGGGATAAAAAGCCATAACTGTGCAGTCAGACTGCAACTCAAAGCAATGTTTTCCCCCCCATCAATTTCTCGTAAACACCTTATTGATATGCTTTTTTCCAATGGAGCCGACATGAAAAACACTAATGCATGCCTCTACAGGTTGATGAGTCTGTTGAGACAAACAATGTTTTGGTTATTTGAGATTCAGAGTACAGGACTTTATCCTGCACACATAGCCGACTGCAAGTCTGTTTGGCACAGCATTTAAAGGACAGGAAAGCTAAACAGAGGTGAAATGTAAATAATGGTCAAGCCCTATCCAAACAGCCTTTTGTCTGCGGCTGACAGGAAGCAGTAAGTCTTCCCCCATCTGTAGCCAAGTTTGTGTGCTGAATGTAATTTGTAGGGCTGTAGACATATTATTAAGGTCCAATCTGGCTAAAGACAGATGCTTTGCTTCTTATGTAGTTTGACATTTGGGGAGTGAGGAGAGGATGCAATGCTATAGTATGTTTAGTCTTTTTCTGAGTAGCTTTGTAAAATTATTTAGTCTGAATAAAAAAAAACCACAACACCCTAGAGTTTATGTCCACAAGCACGTCTCTCTTACGTTAATGAAAATTGGAGATAAAATGAGCTTACCAATGAACATTCTGGTTCAGCATGGCTACTGGGGTGTTCACAAACACAGGGGTATCGACTTTTCCTGTGTCTATAACCAAATTTAAAGGGCAGACTTATTCTCCTGGGGGTAAAAACAGAACAAAGACAAAAAAATTAACTGCCTGTTCTGTTCGGTGGGCATCAAGGGGTGTTCCTAAATCTCAACTGATTAGTGAAACCCACCATTCACTTCTGATTAAATATGATTATAGAGAAAAGAAAATCCATATTTAACCTGACAGACAATGAGCCATTGCAAGTTGCAAGTGCAATGCAACTGGACACTACGAGGAGCACCATTTCACCCGCCTCTGCATGGCCTCAGTGACAGTAGCATGACAGTAGCACAGTAGGTCAAAACCCTTTTCACAGTGGGAGCAGCTCCATTCTGCTGGGAGCAACTTATGTCATTATCCTGCTTCAAATTCAAATTGCCAAAACATATGTGGCTGCTCTGAGAATACTCTATTATACAAATTAGCATTTAAATTTCCAAACAAGATAGAAGGTGGACAGGGGAGAGAGGTAGGAAAGGGGAAAGCAGATATAACAGTGCAAGAGGAAAATATGAAAATTTTGATTAAGGTTCAACAGATGGCTGTCATTTACATGAGTCGCAGCTGACATTTCTGCTCCAGAAAATGAATACAAAGGCTGTCTCTCCTAAAATCAAGCCCCACAAAGTAAATGCTTTGAGAAAAGGAAGATTTGTGTGTGTCTTTTGCATACGAGTGCTTGAAAAAGCTCCTGTAGGTCACATACTTCAGGGATCAACAGAGGGGGCTTGAGCATTTCTTGTTTTTGTCTGCTGCTTTCACACACTTGACTGTGGCTCAAACTAATTACCTGCAGAATTCACAACATTATTTCACAGCAACTAATGACTGCTCTTAATATGCCTGTAATTACCTGTCAATTGCATATAATTGACAGAAACAGCAGTAAGCCTGAGTATGAAGAGAAAAGGGGCGTTGCAGGGAAATTAGAAGCCTCGACAACACAAGCTTTTCTACTGGAAGAGAGAAAATATTAATTGCATTGAAATAATGGAAGTGTATTTTTTTATTGCTTTTATTTATTCACCTCAAGCTGCATTAAAATTGTACATTTGTTCACGATGTCCCTACATGGCTTGTCAGCAATGTTACAGTGCAGTTCTAAAGCCTGATAACCAAAAGTAATGCAGAGAGGCTGCACCCTGTATTAGTCAACAAGACCATTAGACATTGTTAACATGAAGTCAGCAGCCAATGAAACCTGCTAATGCTAACACTTGCAGCTTGTCATTGTGATTTTCCTTCCTGCTGAGAATGCTTACTAATGTTGCTTCAATGTCATACTAATTTCCTTTTTTTTCTTTTTTCTTTTTTTTTTTTTTTTTTACAGGACTAGTTTGCATCAGACCCCACTAATATGGTGTTTTCATCCTAATGGTGCATGCTTGTTCTTTAAAATCTTTCCTTTCACATTTGTCTCAGATTTTCTCACCTTACTCTTCTCATGTCATCTCTCTGCCATTGTTGATCTCTTTCTCAGCCTCTCATCGTCCTCAGTGTCTCCAGCCATTGACTCTCCTTCTGTTGCTCCTTGCCCCTCCTCCCCCCCACAATCTGTTAGCTGCAAACACTCACCCCATTATTTATTGATCATAGGCCTGTGGAAGGGTTGTGTATAGGGTCTGAGCAGTATTTCCATAAAGGATATTTAAGACCACTGCCTCTCAGATCCCCAACGGCCATCTTTGGAAGACATATAGTAGGGTCAGAGGACATGATTAAAGGACAACCCAGTCTTCATGAAATATGGACAGCTTATAAGAGTGGCAATAAGGAGACAGGAGGGTAACGGGGGCTATACAAGTGGCTTTACAGTAGATTTAAAGAGTAGGATTTGGTGTATATGGAGTAAATTAATCAGAAAGATAAAAAAAACTTCTCTCACTGTCTTGAAGTGACTGTTTTAAAGGGATATTTAAACCTTTCTTTCTCCTTTGAATAAAGGACAAATGGTGCACCTGGCAGCCTTGCCAGGGAGCGCTAAAATTGAAGCGACATTGTGTGTCATTAAATTCCTCCACACCATCCCAGGCTCTGCTGATTCAAAGGCACTGCCAGTAATAGCAATGAGGAGTGTGAGTGCATTCTGAGAGCTTTGTAAAAGGTCAGAGATGATACTGGAGTCTCTTGTCAGCATTTATGGTGAGTGGTGTGGCAGCAGAGAGAAAAGGTTGGTAGTATCTTTTCATTTGGGTTACTCTGGGAAATAGCTGGGGAAATGAGGCTGTGTTTCACAGCTGCCTCCACAGGAAAAGGAGATATAGAAAGTCAGGAAGTAGAGTAAAGATGTAAAAATGTAAAAGGATGCTGAGAGATGCAGAAATGACAGTTGATGACCAGTGGAATGGGCCCAAGGTGAGTGCTGTTTGATGTGGGGCATGCATGTCTCTCTTGCCAAGGCCAAAGCACTACCTCAGCAATGGACACTGCAACATGACACAGATGCCAGGAAACACTCAGATATGCTGAACGGGGAATACAGAAGGTTTGGATCATGAACAAAGGGGTTGTAAGGTTGACTGTTACATGGAACACTACTGAGAGGACGCATCAGCCAGCTAGAGCAACAGCAATCTAACTGTGAGCACTGAGAGGACAGGGACTGAACACACATGGGCTAATGAGCGGGTGAACTGCTGCTGAGACGTATCAGCAAAACTGCATATAGGAAAATGAATACAGACATATCACCTGGGCAGTCAATCACTGAACTCAAGGAAGGTAATGGGGAGGAACTGCTATGAAGGATAAGGCCAGGGAAGATGAGTACAGCCGTAGCGTTAGCATTCTCACTCTCCTCAGTGGGTTTCTGCTAGCTAGGTCTCCCTCTTTAGCTGTGGTATAAATGATCTATTGGCCATCATTTAGCAAGGCTGCATGTTTATCATTCATCACAGTAACCATCAAGTATGTAGAAGACTGTTAGGTAGCTAGCCGACCTATGTGAGAAAGAGAGCAAAGAGTTCCCTATGGGACCCACTAAAATGGAGAATAGCAATGGATCATCTCATGAACATTAATCATACTAGCCTAGTTCTTAATGCAGAGTGTAAATGGAAAGGAGGGTGTTGGACTGAGCTCATATGTATACTGTATGTGTGGCAGCATTAAACAAAGAAAAGAGCATGTAAAAGCAGAAAAGTAATGTATCACACTGTAACTGTGCCGAGTGACCTTAAAACAAGCACACAAATGATGTGACAAAGATAACACACAGGAGTTTACAGAATACTTTCTTTAGACCAGACATGAGACATATGCTGGGATGTAATTCACAAGTTTGATCGCAATATAATGTTATGCCAATAGGAACAATTTGATGTTTGCTAATCACAAATGCTGCCACGACACAATTTCAATTTAATTCAGGTACCAGCAATCAATAGGAGACAATGCTATTGGCTTATTGATCACTGAACTGATGAATCGACAAAGATTAATGTATTTCCACACCCCATATAATTAAGCATTGGGACACAGAAAAGAGGGTACTCTGGCATTATGTTCAGCTTGTTGCATGATGCATATTAGACATTAATTAACTGTAAAAGCAGATACTATTATCACAGGAAGAACCTTCTTTCAGTGCTAAGATGGATACGCTTGATACTCACAAAGTAGCAGCTTGGTTATAGAATAATGCTTATAAGTTTAAAGACTTTTTAGTCCAGCACATTAGTAATGCAACAATCATTGAAAAACATGTCCCCTATTGTAATTGTCAGGCTGCTTGAATCTGCAGAAAGCTTGGAAGCATCCCTATCATGCGAGTACTGCCGCTGACAGAGAGCAGGCAGAGAATACAACGGCATCAACAGCAAGCAGGGATGCTGTCACCTGAAGACAAAAAGATGGCAACAAGAGAGCGCTGGGAATACAGAAATATTGCAGAACACTGCAGCAGAAAAATTAAGAAAAAGAATGAAGAAATACAAATGGGAGATGCCAACACACAGCTGCAGAAAAGTGAGTGAACAAAAACCTGTATATGGATGCAGAGTGAATTGGCTCTTAGTTTGTCAGTTGTTTGGATACAACTATGGTTTCCCAATGGCGTAGTGCTTGCTGGGAAATGGACAATTTTGTGGCTACACACAGGTGGCAAATGTAGCTTCTTCTGCAACTCTGCACAGAGGAGGTGGATGATGGTGTGTTTGAGGATACACTCATACATAAACACAAATTAATGGTTCAAACAAACACAAACTGCTGATGTTCCCTTGGGAAGTCACCTCAAACAAATGGCTGACCTGTGTGTGGCTGTTAGTGTGTATTTAAGACGTTTATCTCCACAATGCCGAGATAATAAACACCAACAGCTGCAGTCAGTCCTAATTAAATACCTGCACATCTGCTCCCGGATCTGTCTTGCTTATTATGTGCCCGTTGTTCTTTGTGTGTAGGTGGATAGCTGTGTGTTTCTGTTTTTTTTTTTTTAAGTGGGGGGGGGGGGGGGGGGGGGTTGTGCATGCGTCAATGTTTTCCATGAAGTTCCATTTTCTTTCAGAGTCTGAACAAATACACTTTTAAAATCATCTCCAGAATGGCTCTGTCAAAGTGAAGTCGTGCACAAGTACGCATGGCTGCAGAGTTTAAATGCAGCATCAAAGATACAGTATGACTCGCAATAGGTTCGACCTTGTATTTCCAACAAAGTGGAGCCAACGCTGTCATCATCAGACAGAATCGAGAAGACAACAGAAGGTCAGGGTACTAATTACTTTTGGAACTAAAGAAGACAGCAAACTTTGATGAAAAGAAGTGGATGCTTTGATTGTGTTGATGAGAAGCATGATGAAAGATGGAACAGACAGATCTCTTTGTTTGCAACCAATGGAGACCAATGTTCAGTTTCTAACTATGAGCCTGTCTGCCCTTGTACAACTCACCACCTTCCCTCAGGCAACCTCTGGTGCCAAATTGAGGTCAGATGTCACCATTGCGAGTGTGGGAGGGCACTTGCATGCACACAAGATGAGGCGTCAAAACTGTAGGCTTGGGTCACAATACAGTACACAAACAAGCACAAAATACCACATGAGAGGGATGGATCATATCCCCCAGTCCATCATGCCTGAGGGGACAGCAGCTCTTGACCCTCTTAAATATTTACTGGCACTGCTCTCATCAAGAGTCTGACAGTTAACTGCTGTTCTGTAACACTATAATGTCTCTCTATCCTCCACCTCACTTGGCAAGAAAGACAAAAATAGATTTATCATGTCACTTTCTTACTATAATACAAGACACATCTTGACCCCTTGTAACGGTGACTGCTTATTAGAAGCTTGTCTGAAGCCACACCTAATGAAGACATCTGTATGGTAGAACAGCTGATATCCAAGGAGTCATACATGACCATGATATACTAAGGATCAGTGCGATCACTCAATTATTCAGCTGGCATGCTCCATTGTTTGGATAATGGCAGCGACAAGTCATGCATATATAAAAGAAAAGGTCTATGCATGTGTGTGAGTGGGTGTTAGGCTGCGTGCATGTAAGACTTCACCTCACGGGTCACACTTGGGGGGCAATTATTCTCTCCTCTGCATTGTCTTTAACCCCTGACCTTTCAGAGTGATACAGAGTCATAGAGCTAAATGCGTCTAGACCACTTAGTGATAACTGAGGTCAGGAGAGAAAAACTTGGCCTCGGGGCATCATTGACAGGAATTTATTAATGAAAGCTAGAAATCTGGAGGGGGGTTTCAGGACACTTACACAGAGAAGGGAATCTTTAGAGGAAGCTGTAAAGTTTGGATAAAAGAGGAATTCTTTAAAATATGAACAGTAGCTTGCAGAAATTTGTAATAAATGCAACGAATGAATTCAAGCTCATCAGCTTGGAGTCAAATCAATTAAGAGGCATTTCTAAAACAACTAGTGTTGCTTAGTTGGTTAGGAGAAAATCTAATCCAGTATATCATTAGAGATAGATCTAATACATGTTTAGAAAACTGGCTGTGAAAATTGCCTGCAAACAAGATGGAATAAGCCGTATAATATCTATCAAACTGGTAAATTTCAAAACTAAATTAGAAAATAACGTATTCATGGCTGGATAAAAAGACAGCAGTCACACAAGTGTAGCATACTTTTCATTTTCATGATGGAATATGTGTTGTAAGGCAGCAGCACACATAATGTAATGAATACTGACATAAGGGCTGCTAAAATGCGTTACTTGATCTCTGGTAATCTCCCTCTTGTGTTTAGGTCATCTGTATTGTGTCAACACAAGCTTAAGTGTGTGTTGTGTGTGCATGTGTGTGGTGGGCAGAGGCAGGGACAGTGGTTTTGGTAATCAATACCGTCACATGCTTAGACATATGCTTAATCATCAGTAAAAATGCACATAAGTCCTCAAGTCTCTTCATGTTTTACAATTGGGTATGGTCCCACACATCTCCTGCATGTTAGTATTTTGAAATGTGCAGATTAGCAAGTAATAAATTCAACAATCAGGTACAGTAGTATTTGCAATTTCACATTGTATTTTAAATATTGTGAAGTATATTGTATACTGAAAATTTCAAACATAAGTACTATCAAAGGACAATTACTTTGTCACCTGAAGTTCCTTCTTACAAAGTATTGGGGTCTTGAGGGCTCGTAAAGTGAAGGGAATAAGGGAGTATGAAATATGACGGGTACTAGTTGGGTAGTTTTCCTTGGGGAGGCTTTCTGAGGCTCTTATTCCACTCGTTCCGTTGTGGGTTGTTGTGTATCCTCAACCGGTCAATACCCCATCCCCCCTCCCTCGGGGTAAGCCCTTCTAAAACATGCATGAGTCTATTGGCTGGGAAAGTGCCACAGAAGGCCTTCAGGGCTTTCCAAAGTGGCAAGATATCTGAAAGCTAAGTGAGACCGTCTTTGCAGGATTAAGTCTAAGGTTTTTCTTCTTTCTCTTTAATGCTCTTTTACTGTTCCTGCTCTCATTTTCTCCTCCTTTACCCTTTTTCCTCCTTTTACCTTCAACCAGACAGACAAGTGCTACATATAAAATCAGTCCTAAAGCCTCAACCCTGGGGGCAGATGTAACTCCAGATCCAACCTGTTAAGCATGATGAGACACATTCTTATGCTTATTGAACAAAGCTTAAGTTTTAGTCAATTAGGAACTGGATAGACCAACGATGTATCGTCAAAGAAAATGTTTCACAAGGAAAATGCTTTAATGTTACTTAAATTCGAATATTTAGTTATTTGAGAAGGCTATCTGAAACATAAACCAAGGAGAAATAAGGGGTTATTTAAGGGGTAGAACAATAATAAAGAAGCTCAGCTGGGTTGTTGGCTCGATCCATATTTGATGAGTCCAAATGGCCTGTTCTATGACCCAGCTGGTAAGGACCAGATGAGGTTTTAGAGGAATGGAAAGTGTAACTGAACAAAGCTGAAGCAAAGAGATGCTGTGGGAACCAAGAGGAAGACTTGGAGGAAGTTTTCCAGCAGGAAATAAATTATATTTTCTACAATAACTTTTGATTAATTAAATCTCTTCTTTAAAATTGAAAATCACTTTAAAGAGTACTTTGCTTACTTCCCATGACACACTCATTTCCTCTCCCCTCCCAGGAACAGTTGAGGATCAATGTCTTGTCATGCTTAATGTGCACTCTCTGCAATCCTTCATATTCAAAACTGGGTCTCTGTATCAGAGCATAGCAGACACAAATCACCACTCAATGGTACATGTGGAGCAAAGACTGGGCAGAGGGATGGATGGATGGACAGAGAGAGGGTGGACAGTCACAGCTGATGGAAGAGAAACCCCCTGCTCACCAACACAATCACTTTCATAAAAAAGCAAGATTAGAAGGCAGACAAGGCTGAAACCACAACATGTAACATGCGGTTCCTGATCAGAAAGTGATCAGTGCCACGCTTCATTTCATCGTAGCACCCTCTCCTACATTCTTCCATTGTGTCTCTTTCACACATTGAAAACTCATCACCCTGCTCACTCTGCTTGTTGCTGCTTTTTTTTCTTTCCCCAAACCACATTCCATATGCACCTCAACCTCCTCCTTCCTTCATCACAGACAATGATGCTTAGTGAATATAACGCTCATGCATTCTTCTCTTAAGTGCCACCATTATGGTTACCAGATGCACTTATGGCTTTTTAGGCCCATTGATTGGCACAATCAATACGTCATCTAAGGAAAGTTTGGAGACATTACATTAGAGCTGCCAGACGCTCTTAAGGCTTTAAGCAGTAATTTGTATGGAGATGGGAGCTAGTTCATTATGTTAATGGTCAACAGCAGATGGGTTGGGGTGGGATCTAAAAGCCTTGCTTGTTTCCAATATCTTTTTTAATTCCCTTCACATTTGAGGTAAGCATGCCTCCACCCCCCTCCACCAAGTCATGTGAAAGCAATTAGTGTCATAAATGCCCTTATCATAATCATTTTTAGAGCTTCATCAACTGAATTTAATGTTAATCTTGAGAACCTTCTTTAAACAAAACTGTAAGCTTGTTTGATTCTCTAATGAGAGAACATTAACAAGAACAGAATTACCTATAATTAATAGCACAATGACTTTTATTTTGTTTAAGTGGATTAGCACATCAACTGTAGCATCCTCAACTTATACCCATACCTTGGGGAAAATCAAAAAGACTAACATATTTTTCACTTTGGTTTTAATACTTCTCTCAAAGACAGAACTACCAGTTTTAAGTCATTAATAGAATTAGGGTGTTAGATTAAACTACTAAGATGACTCATGCCACGTTCTTTGAATTATGGATGCAAGGTGTTGGTTCACAAAGCTTTTGAGAGGCAAAATAAGGGCCCAGGTTTGAAAGTTTTTGAAAGAATTTTTGCCTTTTGGTTGTAGTTTGATCATGTGGTCATGATCACAGTCGCTGTGACATGTCAGGACAGTTTTCAGAAATCAGAGCCTTTTGTCAAAACGCCTGCCTCTGCTGTCAAGGACTTGCCACCCCGCTATGACCACAGATAAGCTCTGAATGTGCTATCTCCCAACTGGTCGCTACACCAATCTTGCATGTCACACTTGCAATCAGGCTGATGCAGGTGACGTGACTGAATGGCTGAACAATAGAATGGAGGCTTGTGCCGCAGATAAGAAAATTAATATTGATTGCACATGCATGTTGGACAGATTGTGTCCATTAGGTATTGCATTGCTCTGTTCGTTCTCTTACTGGCAATATCCCTGATCTAAGAGCTGAATGACCAAGGATGGGAAGTTCGTTTACTCAGTCATGAATCATGAGTCAACAGTAGAATATTTATGAAGCTTTTTTTTTCTGTGATTTGTGCAGCAGGCTTTTTATATTTCACAATGACTTCCAAAAATGTATCCATGAAAAAGCCTCCATTTCACAGCTAAATCAATTCTTTTTTTGTGTGGGCAAGAAAATGTCCCTAAAAGTTGCAAAAACAAAGTGTTAATTTGCAGATTTGTTTCACGCAGATGTAGAGACAACATAATGTTGAATCCATTTCCCGGCAGCCAGGTTTGCACAGTTCAGATAAACTTGCTGACAGTCTCAGTTCGCAGAGAAAGCACAAATAAAAGCACTTTCACTCAGTCTGGATAGTGTAAGTAACACCCAAATATAGATTTGTGTGTATAAATGTGAGAGTTTATGTGCATGCGTGAGTGAGAGACAGACACAGAGTGCTAAGAGCTATAACTGCGGGAGTGTTTTACAAGCTCAAAGCGCGGTGCCTGCTCCTCTAATTCAGCATACACATTGCACTTTCAGCAAATCAATGATCCCCTTGTGCCTCACACACAATCTCGCTCTCCTCACACCCATCCATATGCACATAAACCCTTAATGGTACACAAACTCATACACACACAAACACAAAAATCAGTACATGCAAACATTCAATTCTACCCCTTCCACCCCCCTTCACTCCTGCTCCCTTTCTCATGCTCTCATACACCCCTCTCCTTTTCTTTCCATCCCTTTTTCTCTCTGAAGCCCTGAGCAATTACTCATCGAGACTCTAGAGGAGCCTTTAAGTGAGAAGGGAGGGAATGACTGAAGCAAGAGAAGTACAGGCGGATGGAAAGAATAGATAAATGCATGTGGGGGTGAATGAAAACTGCCCACCACTGACTGTAGTGGAGCATCTCAACACATCTGCTCTCCAATGACCAGGGTCAAGGTGTCATGAAAGAGTGTGTGTGGGTCTCATCTGTACAACATGTGTGCTGTTTTGGGAGTGTGTATGGGGTTAAGGGGAGTGAGGGGAGATGGGTCACAGCAGTACGACGCAACATTATTTATTCATTGGGGAGGGCAATGTGTGTGTTACAGCTGGGATGCACATGCTCAACACAGTCATACACACAAGGCCCTTCTAGGAGGCAAATCAAGTGTTTTATCTTACTGCAAGATAACACACACAAAGCCTTGGTGAAACAATAACCACGCAGACTGCAGTCATAACGGTGAGTACCTTACAATAATTGTAAATGCCTCTCTTCACCGCCTCCCGTCTTTGCTAAGCACTCAGGTTGATCCATTTAAAAACACAATGAAGGATTACATTCTCATCTGGCCACTGGCTTCAGCCTGCACAGCGAAGGACTCCAACACTAACTTGGCATGCAATGTTTTCCTATTTCAGTTTTTTATGTTTTTACCAAAGACCACTGTGTGTCTGCTACGTGTGGCAATCGTATGTGTGCATGTCTTGCAAGTGCAGGAGACTCAGGCCTGTCATCTCGAGGGCAGGTGAGGGGGATAAAGCCCCTCTCCAGTGTTGAGTGGCTGTGAATTGGTTTTGGCTCTGGGCTTAATCTCCTCACAGACACCTTCTCGTTTTCACCACAAGACCAGGGAAAAAAAAACAAAAAAAAACGGACTGCTTTCATTCAAGCTGCCACACATTCAATTCACTCAGATTTGATCCAGTTCTTGGCCAAAATGCAGGTGTCAAGATGTCTGCATGTACACACACACACACACACGCACACACACAGATTGTTTCTGCATGCATTCCTGTCATAACTCTCATTTCCACAACCAACAAATTTCAAAACAATGAACCTTCTCACAAAATGACCACTTCCACCATTGACTTTAGTCTGCAATTTACTCTTTCACACCCAAACAACTCCCACATACACATGCTTTCTCACACACACACACATTCTTCACCATTCCTACATGCCCAAACCCCCCACAAGGAAGACGACAGTTGCAGTCTGTCCATCCTGCAGCATTCAAGGCCCTGATTAAACCAGTGCTTATTGGTAATTAAACACTGTGCTTTGTGGCGGTATCCAGAAAGCTGTAAAGCATTCTACCTTCCCACCACGTAAACACCCACCAATCCCACCTCCACTGGCACAGCGCCGTCCCCTCCTTTCCTCTTCCTCAGCCTTTCAGGGGGCCGCAGGTGGCACAATTGGCAGTAATGTGTTCTAATTGTTGGCAGCACTGCCTGGGTAAAGATACGTAGTAGGGAGTGGGAGCTTGGCTGGGGTACAGCAGGAAACAGAAGGGGAGGGAGCAGAGGGCTCTGTTAGCAGAGGTAAAAAAAAAAAAAAAAAAAAAATGGAAAGGAGGATGTATGGAAAAGGATGGCAACAGGATTAAAGGAAACCACACAATTTAAAGCAGCAACATGCCAAACAGACATTTTTGGGGAAAGCAGGAATATAACATAAATAATGTAATGTTTAAAAAAGGGGGATTAAAAAGGGGGTGGGAAGACAGGTGGAGGGACAACAGAAAGCGGAATTAGCAGCATGGAGAAGAATGGGGAAAATATAACCCCATAGAGGCTGCTGTTTACGTCGTGTCCAAATGTTTCCTTCACTGTTATTTTCCAGGTAGCAGGGAGAGAAGCTCCCCAGGGGTGAGGCTTAACCGTAACAGCAGCAGAGACAGAAGCAGTGTGAGCTGCTGGCTTTATGTAGGAGAGTGGTTGACACAAGCCAAAGTTGCTGAGCTCCAGACCTCACAGCCCCCTGAGGTTTGTCAATACAGAAATGTGAGTGGTGAATTATAAGTGTAAACTAAGAGCAATGGCATTAATTATTGTATTAATAATCCCAGAAGCTTTTGTCTCTCTCCTACTGATCTCAACTGTATTTAGACCTCTTTTAATTTCACTGCCAACTTTTCATGTTCTACATAAAAACAGCCTGTTCATTATTCATTTGTACAGTGTAAGCTAGTACATGTAATCCATGTCTGAAACTATTCAACTAGGCCAATAGCTCAGTAAAAAGTGACGGACAGACTCCAGCAGCACCAGTCTTGTGTAAGAGTAAGTATACAAAGGAGAGCAGAGCAGTTTTTTGGTAAAATGGCAGCTCCTGCCCGCTGCTCGCTGACAGGTGTTGTCATTCCTTCTAATATTACTAACGTGCTGTTGGTCAGGTGTGAAGACAGAATGACAACCACTGTACATATGCCATGTGACACATAGCTGGAGAGGAAGGATCAGCATTTTAGACAATCGTGGGTCTATGATTCAATATGGCAGCATGAATAAATGACAGACCTAGTTCTGTAATTCTTATTGAGTCTTACAGATTAAGTTGGATGCAGGTTTTTGGACAAATTAATGAAAAATCTTATGCTAATTTTTTTCTCTTTTTTTATAATCAATTAAACACTCAGTCCACTTTTGACAGAAAGAACTACTTCAGTACACTGAGGAATAGTCATACATGTTTGAACAATCTGTAGGGAAATTTCAATCAATTCCTCAACATTTTCCAGCTCCTTTCCAGATAATGATCAGGGGAGCTAGTTGATTACTTGCTGCTCCAAAACACAGCAGAGATGCCTGGTTATGTTAAAATCTAATGATCTTGTGGGCCAACAGAAATGTTTCACGTGACTGCTGCGGTATCTGTGCCAGTTTTTAACTATATTAGAAGTGTCAGTCAGCACATTATCGTCCCACTGGGAAACAGCTGGTCAAAGAAAATTGGTGAAAACCTCTTCAAAGTAGCCGTACCATGCAGTGTGATTAGAGAACCAATAGAATTTCACGATGGAGCTGCCCAATACATCACAGAACTGCCATCATGTTTCATACTTAGGGTGAAGCAATTATGAACAAAGGCTTTTTTGGTTGTCCTCCATATATAAATCTGTCCTAACCGAGGAAAAATTGAGAAGGAAGATTTATCATATATCATCTTTTTCTTGATCTATTTTCAGTTTCTCGCCACGTGTGTGTAATGTTGTGTTTTTCAGCACCACTGGAGAAAGAAAGTGTTGAATAATGCCAACCCATCAATGACATCCAGCTGCACTGAGCTCACACACTGTTCTGTTTGATAGGGGGGAAAATGTTGGTTAACTATACTTTCACTTGTAGTTGCAGTTCTGGATGATATCTTAATATAATTTTAACCCTTTGTGGTTCCGTCTTTGACCTGTGCTGTGTTCCTAAAGGTCCCACATGTCAACATCTACTGATGCAACGATCACTGAAAAAGGAAACATCTTGTTTACAGCAATGAGACGAGGATAGCAGCAGTCTGTGTAGGATCCATGGACCACTGAGATTCTGATTTACCCTCATATTTCCATCTAGTAGGCTCCAATAAACTAGTTATGGCTCAAAGGACACGCTGAAAATTGATTCACAAAAATAATGTCTTGAAATTCAGCAATTACTGGTATAAATGTACCACTAATTGCACTGGTGGCTCACATAAAGCCTGGGTTTACCAGACAATTTGTAAAGTAATACCTCTAAATACATGTAATGAATAAACACAGCAGACAAGTGACTGACTGAACTGTATGAAGACAGGGGACTCAGGGGTTGCTTCACTTGAACATCACACTGACAACACGTGTGCAGTATATTTACAGACACCAACACACGTCTCCGTTTCCTGTGTCACTGTTTACAGGCAAACCCATTTGATGTGTTTTATCTCTGCAGTGGTTGCACAAGCTGTTGGGTCATCTCAATGCAGGTGGAAAGTTTCAGAAAAGGAAAAAAAAAAAATTCAAAACCCACTGGAATGAAAACTGTGCTGAGCTTCTGAGAAAACACTCAAACGCTGCAAGGAGCTGCTGCAGCATTGCCATGGCAACGGTGAGGAGAGCATGAAGTGTTGGAGTCAGAG
This sequence comes from Atherinomorus stipes, assembly GCA_023101725.1. NCBI lineage: Eukaryota > Metazoa > Chordata > Actinopteri > Atheriniformes > Atherinidae > Atherinomorus > Atherinomorus stipes. Next base: position 75,891 of record JALJCO010007519.1, on the reverse strand, counting down.
TCTCAAGGTTACTCAATCTCTTCATGTTTTAATAATACCACTCCCTTATGAAAGGAATATTACATCCCTTGTAAGTATGATGAAAATGCGTATCTGATCTTTCCAGCCAGTGTATTTGTCCAATGAACACAAAGAACTTTCCATCGAGGTTAAGACAGGGAAATGAACTGCATATTGCATGATTAACCAAAACTTGAGGGCTCATTTTGGGCTATTCCAAGGGCATGCTGTTTCTGAAAACTCCTGTATGTTTTCTCCAAGGAAATGCACCGAGGTGAGAAGAGATGGAGAGGCAAACCAAGGTGCACTGTAGGGCATGTCAAAATACATGGCCTAACAAACAGAAATGGCAGGGTTTTCATAAATATAAGGAAGTCCGGAAGTCAGGGTTCCCAAGCTTTCCGAGGTCCACATGTTCACCATCTTTGCCCCAGGTGTTTGTGTCAAAGGTGAAACAGTGGGTTAGCAACTGGCTCTGCACTCATGTCTGAGGAAGCAGAGCCAAGGAAATCCTGCTGGGATTAGAGTTTACCTCCTGGTCCATCTGTGGACACATGTGGCCTGCTAAGCCAAAACAGTGGAGATGAAAAATAGCATTCAGCATGGAGATAATGAGGGAAAAGCAGGTGTATGCTGCCTCTGGAGATCTTCAGTGCGCAGTTGCCACAGATATTAATAGTGTATATATGATACACATACGCACACATTGATATTCCTAATAATATCTGCTAACCCATATTTGCACATTGCATCACAAACTTTACACAGAAACAATGCTTTGCTCTTTGAGTAACAGTTAAAATGTGATGATGAATTCTCACAGCTCATTCTCACTTCTCTTCCCATCACTCAAATGCAAGAGCTTAATAACACATTGTCATGCAAAGGTGTAATGCACAAACACATGTATGCATATTTCAGCAGACTAATTGGCCATTTAGATGTACTTGTTTCTCCATCATCCCCATATACTTTCCAGTGCATTGTCTCAGAAAACTCTCACTGGATTTGTGCACAGTATACAAACATGCATCATATGATAATTGTGTGTGTGTGTACGTGTGTGTGTGCGTGCGTGTGTGTGTGTGTGTGTGTGTGTGTGTGTGTGTGTGTGTGTGTGTGTGTATATATATATATATATATATGTATAGAGTGAGTATGGGTAAAGTGGGACAATCGGCAAGCTGGGACATTTGAGTTTAATCTTTACATGTGTTTACTTCTGTTACTAAAAATCACCATTGAGCTCATCATAGGGCAGCATTAGATTAAAACAAAAAGGTTCTGTGTGGATGATTGGTTCATAATCAGAATTATCGGTTATATTTTCAGAAAGTGTCCCAGTTGATCCATACTCACCCGACATATATATATATATATATATATATATATATATACAGTATATACACACACACACACACACACACACAGATATATGTTCAGGTCAGCTGGACTGTTTCTTCCTCAGTTTGAATAATTAATCTGCAATAAGCTGCACACAGGAGACATGAAAACAACTTTGAAGAATCATTTGTTTAACAGGACCAAATATAAAGATGTGTGATTTGTTGTGCAAGCAAAAGGAAAATGCCCTACCAATAAGAGGGAAATGAAAAAGTAAGGAGAGAAATAAAACTTCATTTTGCTACCATTTGATGACTTCCTGTCACCTATTCACTCCTTTTCTTGCAACATTCTTGCAAGTCCTTTTTTGTTTTGTTTTTCTAAAAAATCAACTTCCTTCTCTTCCCTCTGTCTTTCCTTTCTGGAGTGCAGAGGGTTGTAGGTTGGACGCCTATGCTCTACGGTCTCTATTCTATAGCAATAACTACTTCTACAGTGCCACAGCTTTCACTGATCCTTGACAGAACTCCTGCATCACTAGATGAGCCCTTTCTGCAATAAATTCATGGGATTAAAGAACTTATGGTAACTCATGAAGTATGTAACTCATGGTTTTATTCAGCCACTGCTCAAATAAAATGAAACCTTTTGGGCAAATAACTGTGGAAAATTTAAGTTTTAAGAGCTATGGGGACCATATGAATTTCATTTATTTTGACAAAGATTCAGTCAGACTTAAAACTGGATCATACCACTGACACTGGAGTAAACTGGCAGAATGGTTAGGACTGTTTCCATGTTGTGAACTGGTCCAAAATATAAACCCATTCCCTGTGATAAGTGTCACAACCACTGGCCGTGGTACTGTGAATGCCAGTGTGAGGGGATTTCACTGGTCTCTGTCCATGGTGCTGAAATGGCTAAATCTATAGCCTTGTTTAACTATTACTAGAACCTTTACATAAAATACTTACTGAAATCTGTCCTATGCATACAAATTTTTACTATACATCAGGTATCACTGACTGCAAGTCTGATTACAGGGTGGATGTGGATGAATATAGGTGGAGTGGTAGCCTAGTGGTTACAGAGGTTGGCTTGGGTCTGGAGTGCCCAGGTTTAAGTCCCTGGTATGGGAACAGAGGTGAACCCCTGTGGCCCCCTGAGCAAAGTCCTTGACCCCTCATCTGCTCCTAGACTCTGAAATATGGCACCCCACAGCTTTCGAGTAAAAAACTACAAGAAAAGTAAAATGCTGATTAATTTCCCAAATGGGATTGAAAGTTCAAAAGGCTTTTATTTATTAAGAGATTATGCAAGAATTTAAGTTGCATATTAAGCTTTTCTAAGATTTGAACAGTTTGGACATTAAAACTTTCCATCATGATTAATTTGGGTTTGGCTGTATATGAATGCAACTATAATAAATTAGATGGAATTGAATTATAATGAATTGAATGTAATTATAAATGAAATAATCTAACTTTTTTGTTGAACTTGTGCTGAACTTACTGTACTTTCTCTTTCAAGTGCCTTGAGATGACTCTTGTTGTGAATCTACACTATAAACCAACTGTACTGAAGTAAAATAAGACTACATTTTAAGCCAGGGAAATTTGATATGCAACTCTCAGTTTTCTGTTTTTTACTGTGACCAACTACACAAAGTGGATAAATGGTGTTTGTAAATCCTACAGATTCGGCTCCAAGAGTTGCTACACTGTTCACCAGATTGTTTTTGTATTCAGTCTGTAAAAACAGCTTTCACCAGCTCTAGTTCTAATGTGCAGCACATTCTACCCAAATGAGAGCTTCTGTTTCCTGGTTTTCTTGTGGAAAAGGCTTTGCCCGATCGCTCAATTGATTCAATAAAGTAACAACTTAGACAGACACTCGTTTACTCTCTTATGATGTTACGTAAGCATTTAAAACTAACTTCTGAACTTGCAAAGAAACAAACAAAAATGTTTTAGTCGTGAAATCTTTAAAGATATTTTTAACTTAATTAAGGAAATGTTGGCAGTGGCACATCAGAGCATGAACCACTAAGACAGGCAATTTCCCTGTTCTCTCCTCTCCTCTATAAACTACTAATTGATCTCTAGGGAGTCTAGCTATTTAAACTATTCAGAGATAGAGAAGACTGTACCACAACCTTTAGCAGAGAGTGGAAGAGAGCCCTACTGGTAACGAGCTGCTGGTGGGGACCAAGTCTGAAAAATCTCAACTTTGTCTCAAAGTCAGACTGCACTGTTTAATGAAGTCATTATCACATTTTTTGAGTGAACTTCTTGTTGTCTAAAGATACACAGTTCATGTGATAATGGTGGACTTGAGAGTTGAAGTTCACACAATATCCACATATGCCTAGTTAACCCTTCCATTGTGATTTAGCAAGCGGTAAATTTTGTTGAAACAATAAACTAGACACCACAACAACACTGACTAATTTGGCTCAGGATTCATACCATTTAAAATTCAAATGCCTCTCCACTTATAAATGATACATAAGGGCTGGGATACTATCATCAGTGCTGCGCTGCTCCTTGTGTGTCCATGAATGTCTGTGTTGCATTATTAATGACCTTACAGTAAACTATCTTTTAAATGTAGTCATGTTTAACTGTATAGGCAAAGGGAGCAACATTAATAAAAAGAGTGAACACAAACCTCAGTAAATTCAAATCCAATTACATTTACTGTATGTGTAAAGCAAAAACTTTACTGGTTTCTCTGTTTTTATGCGGACTCGTGCACTTAAAGAATATGTGTGTGTGGGATGTGCAGTACAAATTCTGCAAGTTCACACAGCAGCCAGCTACTATGACTTATATAATCAAAAAAAGAAGAGTGACACACCACACACAATATGTCTCATTTTCCCTTTTTCTTTGCTGCTCATTTATTTTGGCTTGCGACAGATATTCATATGAACATAGCATACATATACACACACATGCACTCTGTTTATCTGCTTTTCTAAGGCTGCATTCCCAGCACAGCTGCAAAAACAGACAAATCAGTCCTAATGGCAGGGGAAAGGAGTGAAAGGTGCCATGATGTCACAAACTGTAAACAAAACAGAGGAACAGAAATTGTTGTTTGTCGGGAAGGAGACACCACTGGAGACCAGAGGAGATGATGTGGATTTCCATCAGATGGAAATATGTTTTAGGGAAAAATTACAGCAAATTTCCCCAGTTTAGGTAGTTAGCTTCAAAGCTGCGTTTAATTTACATTTGAGGGTGGTGGTAGTAGTTGTTGTAGTAGAACATGTACTTAAAGATGTACTAGAGTATGCAGTTACATTAACTGGTATACTAACAGAAGTTCCTGTTAGTCCTATGATTACTTGCCATTGCAGTTATTTGTTGAAAGTGAAGTTGCAGTGAGAACAGGGAGAGTTATGGTTGTAATAGACGCAGTAATAATAGTAGTGGTAACATGAGCAGCAGTTGTTGCTCATGTTGCTGTAGCAGTATAAGTAGTTGCATTAGGTGCAGTAGTGAGAATAGCAGCAGTTCGGCTGTAGCTTTAGTAATGACCCTAGTAAACAGTAATAGCTGTAAAAAAGAAGGTCTGGTAGCCATAGTTTTAGCTGCCACAATCCTACTTTCTTCTGTCCTATTTGCAGCAGCTGGCAGCAGTTGGGGGAGCGATGATATAGCATGCTATATCTGTAGTAGCTACAGCAGTATCTTTCATAGGAGTAACTAAAGGTGTAATGGTAGTTGTTGAAGTACTTTTAGTGATAACTGTTGTTACAAAAGAGCATGAAGTATGGTTCTCCAAATCGGCACTATGAGACCCAAAATCCTGCAGGTTTTTTGATGTGTCCCCACTCAAACATACCTGACCTGCATCAATGACTCATTGTCCTGAACTGCTGGACCCATTTAATTTGAGTCAGGTGTGTTTGAGCAGGGACACATTGTAAACCTGCAGGATTGGGGCCCTTGTATGACCACTGCTTTGTACAAGACCCCTCTTTTTTCAGACTTAAACACAATTACTGCACACACACATACATCACAATAGTGGACACACAGTCCTCTAATACAAAAATAAAGTAGTAGATGTTGTCTTTGCTTGGAAGGGGTGGAGGGGCTTCTCCTGAATAGTACATGATCAGGCAAGTTTATGATTCATCTTCTTCTACCATGGGAGACATGTACAGTGATAAACAATGGAAGAAGAATCCCCACAGATCCCAATGGGGAATCACGGCTGCATGTTTGGGTGTGCGCATGTGCAAGCTCATACACATTACTATCCCTTATGATCACGGACATACATCACAACATGCTGCTGAATAATTCAAAGGAACAAAATCAAGGGACATCTTTGTGAAAGCTGAAGAATAAATGGCCTCATAAATGATGGAGAGGATGACAAACCAAAAAGATCTTCAACAATGTAAGCAGTTCCCATTCATTGTCTTGTGTTACACTGGCTTTTACCCATGAGTTTTTAAGTCTTTATGTGGATCTGTCATAACTCCCCATGTATGAAAAAAAAACAAGGTACACACAAACACTCATATAAGTGGATAATATACACAGCTTCTCTCTTTTCCCTGGGCATGAGTTACAGCACTGAGCAGCAGGGAGTTGGGTCAAATAATTTTCCTAACACAACAACAGCACTGGTCTTGATTCATAAATGCAGAGAGGTGTTGCTTATTTACAAAAATATCCACAGATACAGAGGAGAGATATGACAGAATCAGAAAGACAACACAGTAATCAAAAAGAGGGAGGGAAAGCAACCGAGACTGGAAATGAAAAGACAAAAGCAATAAGGTAAAAGCAAACACTGGTGCTTATTGAAAGCGCCAAGGTATACACTCACACACACATGCAAGGACATAGATGTAGCATATGTCTCTGGTAGCGCCAGCTGGAGACATCTGGTGCCAAATCTCCACAGGTCAAACCAAGTGACATGCTCCCTGAAGTGTGGAAGGAAGCACATGTGTGTTTGTGTGCCAAATGATTAAAGCTGTCTTCATGGCTAGTGTACTGTATTCATAAAGGAACACATACAGTATGCAAACACTGATGCACGGACAGAGTGCACAAAAGAACCAAACTGGATATGAAGCAAATGTGAGCTAAGGACAAAGAATGTTAGAGTGTAAACGTTTGTCTAATTGTTTATGTTGTGCGTGATAGAAAACACATGTCCACTAGTATAGAGATGAGGGGTGAGATGGGGATGATGCAAGAACTGAAATCAATAACAAAGTCACTTCCTGGCAAAATGCCTGGCAGCAACAAAGTAAAGACTCCAGCACAACTTGAATTTTACAATCTATTCCTTCTGCTCATATGACCATTAAAGACAGCTGGCTCCAAGTTTCACAGTGAATTACTGGTAAAAGGTTAACTCACTGTCATTAACTTATGAGTAAATATATTTACAGATAACTATGATGTATAATATGCTATAAACCAGTGTTATGAAATGTTTTCTGTAGTCTAGAAAAATGTAGGCTGGATAAAAAAGATCTCAAACAGATATAAGCTTTGGTACAAACAGACGTCTGCTGGGACACGATGTTCTACAATTGGATTTGTTATCAGTATAAATGATAGAAGAATTGTTTATCCATTAGAAATGTGATGTTTGGAAATCCAGATGCTGCATCTGCTGCAAGACAAAGACCAGTCTGTTGAAATTAATTTAATTCACACAGAGACACACATAATTAGAACCGTCTTTTCATTTAATTTTTTCTGCACTGCATCTTTGTATTGGAGGACAACTTGCTCAGCTAAACATAAGGCAGGCATACAGAAACATTACTTTCTACTAAGCAAAAACATACCTTTGAGATTCTTTTCTCTTAAAGCAACAAATAATGCAAGATGCCCATCAACAAATATATCAAGAAATAAATAGAAGATTTGGTAAAACTAGAAGCCAAACGACTAATCCCTCACTAACAGGAGAAGTTATGACTTTCAGTCTAAACCTGGCTGGTCTCCTTCATGCATATAAAACCACATCTGGTGATTGAAAGCAATTCTTGTTGACCACTTATGAAGGAGTCCTGATGAAGTTGCAAAACATACAAAGGAATTCAAACAAGAAACACTCAGCAGCCTAAACACACTTAAAACCACAGCTGTTTTCATAATGCTAAACCATTCTGTCTGCATCCCATCCGACTAAATGCTGATCATTTTAGCACAATTCAAGCACTTTATTATGCCACAAATACCAACAAACATTAGTGCACAGCCAAAGAGAAAGGTCATCTTTTGCCTGGACTATCACAACTCAAACATTCAATAGTCATGCCTGATTCTCACTGATGATTAAAACAGAATTTCTGATGAGGAAGCCACTTCCCAACAAAAGGCAAATTCATGCATTTTTCATAAAAGTCAGTGTTTTAATCTCTCCAAGATATGCGTTTTATTTCCTGTTCTGCAGCACTTTCTCTTACGTTATAATGAAAGGGATGCTTAAAGCACATCAGTGGACCCTTACACAGTTATATGCAGTGTTGAAACAGAAAACACACAAAAACTGTGTATAGCATAAATGCATCACTAAAGTGCAACAGGTGATGCTGTGGTAGAACCAAGAGCAGAAAGTTTGGGGTTTAAATCTTGCATAGACTTCCAATTACGGTAATTGTGTCACTGGCTTTTAAGGATTAAATCATGCATGCATGAGAAACATTGAGTCAATATAGTTTTAATTACAATGTGCAAGTTCATTATTTTCTCTCAGCTCGATCACCTTAAACACAGCAACATATGCAGGCAGATTAGAATAGTGTACCACAATAAATGTTGCTTGCTCTTATTTCCGAGTTTTTATTCAAGTTCCTGTATTTACCTTCTATGAGGAGGGGAAAAATGCAACAATCCAAGCTGAAAATAATGTTAAAATGTTATGTTTGATGTGAAATGATGAGCAAAAGATTGCACATTTATTTAAAATTTAGGCCTACTGTTTTCAGGATGCAAGGAAAATGTAATCCTTAAAAAGTCTTTAAGGATTTAAATGGAACATGTTTGTGAAATCTAATTTTACTTCAAAGAGACAGCATGTTAGCTCCACTTCAATCACTTGAAACTCTAAACTACTTAGCTGGATCATTCAGAAAGAGAGTGGATAATGCAGTTTAGTGGTCTCAGTATTGGACTTAAATCTACAACATTTAGCGTAAAATAATCTCTAATTATCTGCTCAAGAGTAAAAGAAGAGCCGGGGACATGATAATGATGTTTTACAGACATGGTTTTGTCCATTTTTGTCATTCCTGTCACAAAAAAAAAAAAAAAAAAAAAAAAGATGACAGAACGATGAATGAAAAGCAGGAAAAATAAAGAGCATGTGTGTGCACTGTCATATGTACCCACACTCATGCGGGTTAGAACCAGGAAGCAGATTTGCTGAATCCATCATTAAGTTCTCTCCCCTTGTGGTTGATGTCAGGGTCTAGACAGTTAGACAAAGCCTGGGCCCTTCCTCCACATAGCACCCAGGGGAGAGGGCAGAGGCCTGGGGGAGAAAGCAGGGGTGAGACAGCGGGTCCTGGGTGACAGACATGGAACAGAAAGGAAGGGGAGGGCAAAAGCAGGAACTATGACGGATGGGTTGATTTATGGAGACAGATGAATCTACAGTATCTTCATTCTTATTAAGGGGCAGGAAAGGAGGAAGGGGTGAACACTTGGCAAGCTGGCGTGGGGAGGGGTAGGGGTAATTACTGAGGGAGACGCACGTGTCCCTTATTGAGTGGGTCTCCTGGGTCGGGAGCGGCTCCATCAGTAGCCAGCTGCAGGTAGAGGGGTCGCGTGTGCGAGAGGAGTGCATGTGCCGGTGTGCAGCTGCACTTTTATCCTTCGTACTCCAACTCATTAATTCTGATGAAACATTAAAGGCTTCGGTAACACATACAGTAGACACACATCGCTATTGAATAATCGTTGCCCCAAGGCTGTCATGTACTGTCTGATCATAGTGAGCAGCTCTACCACAGTAAGTTGCTTCCAAAAGTATTCAAGTGCCTCCATTGTTTTGCATACAACACTGTGTGTGACACTGAGTGCCTTGGTTTTATCCTCCCTGTTTAATAATCCTTTAAAAGAGAACTTCTTGGGAAAATGGTGGCATAAACACCGCAGCTTGCTTTTTTTGTGATGAGAGTTGCCAGCCAAAAACTTTGCTGCACTTCCACCACGACAAAGTTAAATGATTGAAAAAAAAAAAAATAGTGTCTTGAACTGAAAATAAATTGAGTTGGCAAACTATAAAAAGGTTTACACAACTGGTTGTATAATATCCCACAATTTACACTGCATACAAGACCAACCAGGCCATTAAGTGAAAGGGACACTCAAAGTAGACCTGCATAATAAAAGATGTGGCGAGGTCTACTTTGAAAATAAAACTGCTGCAATGTCCAGACTTGAAACTGGTGAAATGGCTCAAGTTTCAGAACAAGAGAGCCAAGGAAACAGCCACAGCAACACTGGAGCAGCTTCTGGAGTAATCTCTTAGTGCCTCTGAGTTAGCGAGCCAAAATCCATTTTTAAGCCCTGATAACATTTTTGAAGAACCCTAAATATGGTTCACATAACCTTCCAAAATCTGATCTACCAGGAAGAAAGGGATGCAATGCACAGATATGCAAAACCTGCAGAGTTTTACTCAAGAAGATTCAAGCTGCAACTACTGGATGCCTCAAATTACTCACTGAACCCATTTGGCCCTAAAATGGCTCAAATTAATAGCCCGATGCAATTTGCTGGAAAATATGCTTGCTGTGTTTAAATTCTTCCAAAAATGTTTGGGAGCGATGTAGTTTTCTGAATTACTTCTTCCCCCTAAACACACATCAAAGTCAGTGAGATGCATCCAGCCCAGCATGCTTTTGAAAAGCAATCCACCTTAAAAGCGAGGAGTGTGTGATGCCTTAGCGCTACAGAGGCGTTCAATCCATTTAATCCACACTGACCTCCAACTCATCCACTGTCTGACTTCATCTGTCACCTGGACCAACCGTATGCCCCTCTGGTATTAAGAAAATCCCTGGTAATTTGATAAATCTAAACAGCCGTCTGTTTCAACTTTCAAGTTTCACTGAGCACGCAACACAGACTTTTGGATCGTGAAAGGACTTGAAAATACAAGCACACCAGCACCTGCAGGTGACACATCTAATACTGTGCAGGTTTTATGAATTGTGAGACAGGAAATGGTATGTGTTGTGGATACAGGTTTGTTCCTAGGCTGAATCTTCTTGGTTTAGGTTAAGTAAACCTGCTTTTCTTGTTAAATGGAAAATGCAGCCTTGTATGTGATTAGGGACATGTCCATGACCTTCCTTTCCTGAAGTCTTGTGTGTTACTTTAAAGCTTGGTGTAGTTGCTAGCAACAGAAATAGATTAAATACATTTCACATTTTTGGAACCATGTCGGAAAAACATTTTGCATTAGAAGTTTACACTCAGCAGTCATCCATTTGCTGATTCTCAGATGCTGAACAAAATTATATTCCTGGGAGCATTACATTTTCTAGTAAACAAATTTGCTCATGTAAATGTGTTACATTGGAAGCTAATGTTAATATGAGTAGTTAAGAGGTCTCCAGTGGATATAGCTGCTGAGTGTTGCACTCTGACACAGAAAATAGACAAAAGATGCACAATTCAAATTACGAAAAAAAAACCAAAGAATGAAAGAGGAACCGAACTGGTAGAGGGGGGAATGCTTGGCTACACAACAGCTGTTGGGATTACTGTTTAATAAAAGACATCATATGCATGCCCTCCCTCATCCCCCCTACAGAGCAGACCAAAAGACATTGCTGTGCAGAGCCCAATAACCAAACATCACAGTCAAACCCACCACCCTTGGGGACCCGACACCAGGCCTTTCATACCAGAGTGCCAGGCCCCCGGATCTCCCACCAGGCCTGCCATGCCTGCAGGCATACCGTATGTCTGTGAGGGTGTTTCCTGATTATCCTTCTTTGCATATGTTTTATGCCGCATATGTACACATGCAGAAAGCAACGGATATACAGCTGTGTGTATCTGTATGCATGCGTGGGTGTGTGAGTGTGTGTGTGGTGGTGATGCGGGGGGGTGGGGGGTTGGGTATCACGTCTCTCCGTCTAAAGAGGGAGGGGGAGTCATCAGATAAGCTACCTCATTTGGGCTGCTTCAGGAGGAGTGAAAGGAGCCGTGGGGAGGCTTTCATCTCTGAGACGGAAGAAAGAGACAGAATCAAGATGGAGTGAGTGTGAAAGAAGATGAGAAGGCGGGTGATAGGGTGAAGAAAGGGGTGGTGAAAGGAGGAAGAAAGTGAGATCAAGAATGAAAGAGATAATCCAAGAGGATGTTTACCTTGGTCATGCTGGCAGAGGACAAAAGAGGCCACAAATGTGTGCTGCCCCCTACAGGGCCACAGGATACTGAGCCGTGAAAGGAAAAGTTTACCGACAGAAATGCATGTTGTGATTACACTGAACAGGGTCCATCACACTCTCACACAGACAAATCGCTTAATTAAACATGAGCCAAGTACTGTTTGTCTGATTCTGTATGTCTGGATGTATGAATGTGTGTGTCTACACTGCATTCATCTCATCTCTATATATGCCACAAGGAGGTCATTTGCAAGTCAGATTCAGCATTTAATGACACGGGAAATCATCTGAATTTATTGAAAGCCAGCATGGAGAGGAAAGGAGCTTGTTGAAGTTGCAGATCAAAAATGCATAAAATTACTTGTACATAGAGCTTTGAGTGCTTCTGATTTTAAATGATGGGATGTGTCAGTCCCATGTGAGCCGGACTGATAGCTTGAGGCTCCTGGGTACAAGACCAGGCACCATTTGATAGAGATTATAGAGTAGAGATGAATTCAACTCTATAAATCTTTGGATGCAAACAACTGCATGCATCGACTGTATATATGCAAATGTCTAATGAAGTCCTTCAGCATCTTGATCGCATGTTTGTGGAGGAATGAAGCTATATACTCTGAGATCAGATTAAATGTGCTTCATCATTTGAACCTCGCAACCATAAATATCATCCACAAAATAAACTATAAGGTGCACAGAAAACTTTGTATTTGATAATAAAGAAAAATAACTGGAATCTACCTGTGGCCCAATGTGACTTAAATGCTTTTAAATTGCCAAACGTGACAAGAGAAAAAGAAACTCACAATGAATCTCACTAGGTTTCATACAGCAGAGCCAGCCTTAATCTTCAAAGAGGTAAACATCCAATTAATGAGTCACATTGGACAGCTACAACCACCGTTAAAATCCTCTCCCATGGCAACACTTCTGCCAAAGTCTGTTGTTACCATGCAAGCGTCATCCAACAAAACTGTTTAAGAGAAAAAAAAGATATGAGGTGGTAAAGAGGAGGGGAGAAAAAACAACACAAGGAGGATTGTATATTTGTAATGGTCTGCATCCATCATACTAATTGGAAATAAACAGCAGCTCATTGTTTGGAAAGCATTAAATCAACCTCTGATCAAGTCCCTGCATAGGATGGTAAGGCTTCACTACTGAGGAGATTTTCCACAGAAATGACTTAAATAGCTTTAGCTGTGTGTGCCAGAAACTGTGCATCCATGCATTTGCACTTGGTTGATAACCTTTTATATTAGCACAAAGGGGGCTAATTGCAAATTATCTCACTGGTGAGTAATCGGACAGAACTTCTCTAGCGTGCACGCACATATACATCTAAAATCATTCATTTGTTGATAACCTTTACATAATCTGGAGATGCTCTGTGCTGTGAGACAACTGCAAACTTACTGCCAGAGTTACAGTAGATGTAAAAAAGAAAGAAAACAAGACAATGGGCGCAGAATCAGGCACAGACTGGGATGGTTTACTGTAGAGCAGAGGGTTTTTCAGTTACATTTGTACTAAATTATCTCATATTATTTACCCCGAGTGAATTTAACCATGATTTGCATGCTTGCCATTTGTGGCGCTTGAACTATAAACCACAAACAACCATCCATTAAAAGGACAAAACACAAGCTAAAAACAGAAAGGCAGAGAGCCAGGTAGCTGGACCAAAACTGATGCTAAGAGACAGACGGCACATACAAAAGAGAGGGGCGAAGAGAGATTCAAAGCTGTTGATCTCATCCAGATTAATGCAGTTAGACAGGAAAGCAACCACAGAGAAAGAGTAAGAGAAACAGGGGTTTTGCTTTAATGAGATCAATAGACTGGGCATCAGTGCAGGGTCAGTGGCCGTGTCCATGGTGACCCATCACTCACTGGCTGGATGACTCACATCAAGAGTCCTCTGAAGATTTCTATCACAGTCACTCAATCATTCACCCTTTATTCATTCCTCTTATCACCCCCTCCCTTACACTTTTTCCGAACATTCCTCTTAATTAAGTTCTCTTCAATTCACCTTGATTCCTTATTTAGTCCAATTTTGTCTTTGCTCATATGCTGTTGTCCTTTCGTCATCCCTCCAGCTTATCTCTGGTCCTTACAGATGCTTTTCCTTGCAGCATCTTCCAGCTCCATGGTGACAAAAGCCCTGACAGTGTTTTGTACCACTTTAGCTCCTAAAACAGTACATGCCATCCAACTGTTTGGCAGGATGCTTAAAAAACCCAAAAACAAACAAACAAACAAAAAAAAAAACACTGAACACGAAGGAACAAAATTGGATGTATGAAATCGAGTTGTTGAGAGATCATAAACAGCAAACGATGCCAATTTTCTTTTCAACAAGAGATATATATGCACCTGAATCTTTTCTCATTTTAACAACAAAGGTTGCTAAATTTTTCCTTTGTGTATAGCTTTATATTTTGCAATCCAATTGACATAAATGTTGGAGGCCAAAGTGCATAACATTACAGTACCAAGTCAGACACACTTTAACAACAGTAAGAGAAAACAATATGTAATGGGGCTTGACTGGAGGGACAGAAAGTTGCATGCAAAGCAAGGTGGACAAAGTATGAAAAAGAATGGTTTGAGGATGAAAAACAAATTAAAAATACAGACAGCATGGAAATTAAATGGACTGAGAAGGAATAACAAATGAGAAATAAGGTAACATAAAAAGTTGAGACAAAAGGAGGTGATCTCTTATGGGTGCAATAAAAGTAAATAAAAGAGCCAAATATAGGCAGGTAAAACTTCAAATAGAGTGGAAAAAAGGAATTGGGAAATGCAAGCATTTCAGAAATGGTTTAAGTCTTGAAAATTATGTCACATCTGTTCTAAAAGCAAGGTAGGAAAAGAAAACTGGAAGCCCCCTTTCCTTTATCTCCAATAATAGTTTCTCCCCGTCTATGCTGAGGCTGCCAGCTTCCCCTCCCAAAACAAAGCCCTAAAAATATCTCTGCCAGCACGTGGCATGTATTTACAGAGCTGCTTGCAAGAATCAGTATGTGTATGTGCTCTAGCTTTCACAGCTGCGAGGAGGCATGGAGTTCAGCATAAATAATTAAAAGGTGAGGGAGAAGCCAGCTATCCAAAAACCAAAATGCCAGCTGCAAAGCTCACTTTGCTTTTATACAAAAATGAGAGCCAAAGATTAAGAAGGAATAAAAAAAGAAAATGCCTAAATAAGCTATTAAAACAAGCAACATCTGCACTTCTCCCTCTTCCCTGTGTCCATCGGATGTATAATGGTGTTGGAAACAACCACAAGGTCATAGGTCGGGGAGGTTCAGAGGGTTATAGGTGAGGGTTGAGGTCAGAGCCCAACAAAAGGCTTCTACAACATGACCTTGGCTGGATAAACACATGCTCATCATGATTCATCTTAACAAAGCCAATGAATAAAGATAATGATTTTATAGAAGAGTGAAGTCACTGGTCCATCTTATTTTCCTTCCACTCATGACCTTAAGCTACTGCTGGGTAAAATGATGACTAAATTATTCAAAACCACAATTAACGTAATCCTAACACATTTTAGGAATTAATAAAATACAAACAGGAAAGCAGGGCTCTAAATTGAATTATACAAGATAAAGCCTTTAATGATGGGGGCAAAGGGCAACAGAATTTGCAGACTGGATTTTTTTTTTTCTCTTTTCTCAGTGACAATCCTGACTCCTGCTGGGTGATCATTTTATCTTCCTGATCACTCATTTCTACAGAGGCCTCAACTAGCCAGTGCACCATCGGCAAATCTCTCCTTCTACCTTGGCTGCAGTGGTGGTCAGCTTCTAACTCTAACTCATTAGTCTGTTTGATAGATAAGAGGCTTGCAACTGGAAAGCCACAGCACCGGTGGGTTTTGTGGGTTATAAAAGTGATGTAATCAGATTTTGGTAGCGGAAATCTGAGTAATTAACGCAGAGAAAGACTCATTTGTGGATTTGAATTGGAGTGAGATTAATTTAGAACCAGATTTAATGTGGTAAAAGTTTGTAATCATATCAAGGTAAACAGCATAATATTTGAAAACATGTAATGATAATTTTTAAGATTTTTGCCTTCCTATTTGAATTATTTTGTCAACAGTTTGTCATTTAGAGACATCTTTCCTTGTTTTGCAGATTTATTTGTAGTGTTAAAACAATAAATTGTTATTTAAATCAAACCAAATTAAAAATGAGAAATACATATTGCAGTATTTTACTTTTGGTTTTGTCTCCAAAACAATGTGTTTGCAGTTATCAAGACAAGCTGACCATTTCCATCTTCCTTAAAGTCCCACAACGTAACTTTTCCATCTTAAAAATATGCATTTCTAACTCGTTTTGACAGCACACCGACATTCATGAAGTGCATTTTCAAGCAATCGCTGTCCAGCAGCGTCCCGAGGCTCTGAAACTGCACTATGTAACTTTTCCATATGGGACAGGGCCCTGAAGTTGCAGCCGACTATTGGTTGCGCACCACCTTACGTCAGACGCGGACTTACCATTAGGAAAAGGTAGGCAATTGCCTGGGGCCCCCAAACGAGGGGGGCCCACAACCAGCTGGTAAAAAAAAAAAAAAAAAAAAAAAATACCGTTCATTTATATTCCCCAGGATAAAGCCCTCCCTCATTCTGAAATGGATACAAACTATTTGGTGTTATGATGGGTGCAAAATTAATGTACTCAAGATAAAGAATTAACAGAAAGAAAATGATCACGGAAAATCTAAATTTATGCTAATTTGGTCATTTGTCAGTTTTTCTTCTGCTTCTTTCCTTCCCCTGCCATTATGCCATCATCTCATTTTTTATGTTCATCCATCAGATTTAGTCTTCTAACCCCCTTTTTTCACTCACAGTAATCCTCTTCTTGCAACCCTCCTACTTTTGCTGTCAGATCTCTCCATCCACTCCAGGCAAATTACACTTTTTAGATTACAGCCCAATTAAAGGCCCCATTGGTACGCCGACTGCATGCTGCAGCTCATCTCTGGAAACAGAAAAATGAACCGTCTGTGCCTGTGTGTCCACACGCAAAACAGAGAGCCTTTTAAAATGCTAGCGACCCAAAAAAAGCATATGTGCATGTTTGCGTATGTCTAATCGCAGACGGCAGCCCCCTTGCTAAATCCCTATTAATGATCCTATTTACACTTGTTGCCAGACTGATCAAAGTTTAACAGTTGTGTGATCCGCTGCCTTTTCATCTCAGCTGGTTTTTGGGGAGGGGAGTGGTTGTCTGCTTCATACAAGTTAGTCTGTGTACACAGGGAGGTTGTTAGCTGGCACAGTGTGGGGTAGCTGGCAAAAACGGGGCCAAGGCACTATGATACAAAGGCTAGAAGCTGGGGGGTTGTTGGTGTAGTGTGTGTGGGTCACTGACTGAGATCTGACGATAAAAAAACCAGGTAATAGTTAAAGCTCCAGCAGGTGCTATAGACTGGAATCATACAGGGTTGTTGAACGAATAAAGTAACAGGTTTTACAAGTATTTTTTCTACTGTATCAACTTATGTAAAAGAGTTTTGAATATCCTTCCTGTAACTTCACACTGAAACACTGAACTATCCTCAGTTTGACTGCAGTTTCATAACTCCATATTGACTTTTGAGGTATCTAATTTTTCTGTATTTGTTTTGCAAAATTGGTCTGGACATCTGCCAGCATTGCAGCAGCAAGCCACAGGAGGTGTGGTAAATTCTACATGCTCTCGCTTTGCACAAAAGAATGACACATTATGCCACAGCTCCAAAACACAAACTCCCTCAACCTGACCTGAACTTAAATGGAAAAGTGAGCAGTATCTGATGTTTATCAGGTTTCTAGGCACAACTTCATCCAACATATGTATGCAAGGGTGCTTTGGGGTTAATCTTTGTTTTCTTCTCACCGCAAATAAACCCACAACTATTCTTCTCTTGCACAATGAAATAGTTTGTTTCTTTCCAGCCCAAACAAAAATTCTTTCACATCATAAAATGTCATTTTTAACATTCTTGCTTACCATGTCACAAATAAAACTATGAATTTGCTCAATTTCTCCACACTCCCTTTTCCTTGATCGCTTATGTGCATCATTATTTTTTATTTCTGTTTTTGCACTACACCAGACTGACCCCTGCATGAAAAAAAAAAAAACCTGAAAAGGGATTAACTTATGTCTCTGTGTCTGTTGAAACTTCCCTTCAGGCTTTTCTCTCGTTAATTGTTCCAAACCAAGAGAAACTGAAGTCTCTCATTTATTTGCCAACAGACGTTTGGCCTAAAAAAGGGCAGACAGAAAGGAGATCTGTGATAAAAGATTTGACTGCATAGAGGAATACAGATAACTAGGAAAGGAGAAAAGGGGGAGAGAGGGCAGAGGGGCTTTTAGCTGTAGAAAAAGGAGTGAAGATGAAAGGATGGTGGATGGTGGAAAAGGGGTAGCAGTGGTGTTTTATAGACATTTTCTTCTAAGCCTCTGGGATCATTCATCAACTGGACAGAAGCCCTTACAACATACACACACATACTTATGCACATAGAAACATATCCACTCACACAAAGCTCTTCCATTGTCTTTATGAGTGATCAATTTCTGTAAAAGCACTTCCCGTACAATGTTTGATTCACCACATCCACAAACAAGCACAAGCTTGTTTAAGAACACCCATAGGCGCATCATATGCAGAAAGTCATTTTCACATGACAGCATATGATTTATAGCTAAAAGCTTTCACTGCATCTAGTTCACACTTGTGCCTTCTGTTTTTTTAACCTTACAAACTGCTGGTTGCCAGTTTTACATTTAGTTGGCAGTGGCAGTTTAAAAAAATACTAGTAAATAATCCCAGTTCTTATTGGAAATCAGCAAATGTGTATTCAATACTCTAAGTCATTCAGCTGATCTGTTTAAAATATCAAAACATTGCAGTCATAAGAAAAAATTTGGCAGTTTTTACCCCACAGCAGGAAGAAGGGAGCAAATTATCCCATCACTCCATCAGTGCCTATTCACAATCTTATTGGCATGCAAATTTGCCACTGACTAGCATCAATCATCTCCTTTTCCAGTCCAGTGCTGAGCCCACACTGCTGGTGTTGACATTTAGTGTACCCACCTCGATGGTAAAGATGCCGGTGTGTGTGTGTGTGTGTGTTTTTATGGCATCTGTGTGCATAAGGTGCTGCAGAGTGTGCAAGACTGACTTGAAGAGTGATACTTAAATGGAGGGGCTGAGAAGGTTAAAGACTCACCTGAAAAGCAAGAAAGCAACAGACAGACAGGGAAGAAGCCAAGTGTGTGTGCTTGTCTCTGCATGTGTGTTGATAGTTAAGCTTCAGGGATACAGGATGCAAACACTACAGTGCTGTACATACATGTATACATGCACACACATGCTGTGACTGACCAGTATGTGTTTATCTCTTCACTTTAAATGTACATATATTTTCTTGAATGTGCATTTACTGTACAAAAGAAAAGCTGAAATTGTCCACATTATCCCCACTGAGTCTTACCAAATCCCATAATAGTAGATAAACAGTTGCCTAGCAACAGAGCCTCGGAAAAGCAGTGGTCTAGATATGCTATCAGCATGCAGGAAACACGAGGGAAGACATGCCTCCACTTTTAGAAAGTAGCCGTTTATTAACAGAGGGCCAAGGGAAAACATCAGACTCTGGCGAAATGGATACGCTATATCAGTTGTAATGTAGACAGATTCGTGGACTACTCTGCCCGACCGCAATGAATCCTTTTTGATGAGTTGGTGTTCAGAGTTGGCTCACATTTCTGACGACAACACACACACTTAAATAGCAACAAGGAAACTACGCAATAGAGATGGGGAATAAAGGATGATTGCTGTCTGTTTGTGAGACACTGCTGTAAACATTTCTCAGCTTTATATCAATATTTTCTGGACAACAGCAAGGCCATGTTCACACTGCAGGCAAGTGGCTGACATCTGACTTTTTTTCTCATATATTGAAACATATTTGATCTTTTAATAACAGTCTGAGCAACACAAGTCAAATTTTTCTAACTGTGACGATGGGATTCTCATACATATATGGTACTTAACCAGATCTGGTCTTCTACAAAGCAACGCCAGTCTGGACAGTCATGCTGCATTTCATCTGATTTTTACATCGTGAAGTAAGACAGACAGCACAGTTCTGCACCAGAGGAGGTGGGACATGCCAGGATTTAAAGACATCAAATATAATTTTGTCAGCTCTGATTGCACAACAACTTCAAAACTAATACACACATGCTGAGATGTGTGTATCCATGCTCACCACTGTAAACAGTGTGTAGCAAGTGACATCACGTCATCTTCTGGGCATGCAGGGCACTTCAGGGTTGTAGACTGTTCACACTGGAGTCTGATGGTGGTTGCATTAAATAATTTGAACAATCATGCAAAAAAAAAAAAAAGAGAAATAAATCTCAGGAAAAAGTTGGAATTGAGCATTAAGACCTGTAACGGAACGTTATAATGCAAAGCATATTTTCTTGTGTGTGTGATACAAACTGACTAGCCAACATGAAAACCACTTATGAGAAAGGGGATGGTATTACTTATTTTGGTGCAAATGTAACAGAGTTAATGGTTAATTTGATCCCACTTGCCATTAGAACTCACCACAACACGCTTGTCCTACGTTAATAAATGCAGCACCCCTGTGAGTTAGGGTCGTGCACCCCGGGGAGAGCAGCAGTCGGACCTTGCTGTCTCCCTGGTAGGTGCATGAGCTGAATGCTCCGTCATTGTTTTATATTAATTATTTAGATTTGAACACTAAGAGGTGGTTTAAGTATATTTTTCGAAAGCATATAGCTCCCAAATGGTCGAGCACGCCCTGTTTTATAAGTAGTTAACAGTGGTTTTCTCTTTTTATTTGTTAACAGAATGGCCACACGTGTTAGCTAACCTGCACTTTCTTTTCATTTTACTGGTTTCAGCCGTGTCTGTGTGTGAGAGAAGACGTACTGGACTGACTGTAATGTTAATACCTCTGCCAGGTCAGTCCAGCTGGGTAATAAACGGCGAGATCGCCAAAGATGAAGGTCTGCCTCATATGTTCAACCGCACAACGCAACGAGGAGTACCAAAACCGCTACACAATGACACTTGTCAAGGACAGGGAAACAAGTGAACAGTCACTTTTTTAAAGGGGTTAAGATCTGAGCAACTGCACAAAGAGTTTAACTGTGATGGTTAGTTGCAGTAGTTACTCCCTGCCAGAACCGGTCTGAAGAATGACAAGTGTTGAAGCAAACAGGGCCAGAACGTTCAAGGCTAAAAGCCACTTTCACACAGAAACACCAGTGGTTTTCTAGAGGATCTAGAAAACCACTGGTTCCATCTCCCTACACACTGTTGCAGACGAGTTTAATCAACTTTAGAGTTCAAGATGTTGCAAATTTCATAAAACTCCATCTGATTGATCATTTCCATACAAGCCACAAAAACCAGTCAACAAAGGCTAATTTGGTACTTTTAGGATATAATCATTCTTCTTCAAACAAGACAGTCAGAGCTCTTACTGATTCCTTGTCAAGTCAGCTGCTGATTTGCCGAGAGAGGGGCCTACAAACTGTGACTCAGATGGGTTCAATGTTGTGGCCAAGTGCCGTTTTCTCTCAACTCTGCCATGAAACAGCCTCTTTTTATCTTCAAAACAAAAGAAAAATCCAGTGTAACACACAACTGGTGGTGAAATGTAACTGATAAAACAATTTTTCATAGTTTCACACATTTATTTAGTGAACTGTAACAAGACAGGCTGCATATATACTGTAGCCTTAAGCAAAAGTGCGTTAACTCAAAATCCAGCTTGACACACTCCAGCCAGAGGACAAAATGCCTAATTCTCTCTACTGATGAGTAATTTCACTCTTCGTCCATAAATCAATTATGCATAATCCCCTGATACAGAGAATTACTGGCCATTTAACATGTGGAAGATAAGTGTTTGAGTGTGGTGAGTGCACACAGATGAACACATCTGAGTGTTTATGTAGGAGCACTCCAACTTATGATTTGTTGGAGTAGGAACAGATACAATGATGTAAACAATTTCTTACTGAATACACCACAGAAAACTGGTTTGGAGTCCCCACTGAGAGAAGCACAAAGGCCAGAGACACAACATGAAGGGTTCTATAACACTGAGTAACTCAGTGTTATACACTATTGTTGACATTGGCTAAGTATTTTGACCAATGTCTAAAAAAGCAAAACAAATCTTTTAAACAAACCTCACAGATGAGCACATCTTTAAGCATCTAAACCTGGTATAGAGGTGACAAATGTGTTAAGAGAAGAATATCTTCAGCATTTTAACTTATGAGAAAAAAAAAAGCTTAAAATGTTCTCTTGAGAAGATAATTAGCCTTTCATTTTTGTTTGCTTATTTGTATTCTTTTTTTCATATCATCCAACAGGCGCATCCACCATCCCTCCATCCACAAATTATGATGTTCCTAAAGTGGCGACAGAGGTTAATTCTTCAAGGTTCCATGATACCACATCAGAATTGATTAGCTTGTCGTGCAACCACAAACCAGCCTGAAAATCTTAAACAAGGTTGGAAGATAGAATTAGAAATCCTCCACAAGGATCGGTAACAGTAGAGGAAGACCAAGTAAAGCATTGCACTGTTGGAGCTTCCCAGGTGACCGTTTGATGGCTGGGACACAAACAGAGCAGCCAATCACATGAGCAAAGCTGTGAGGTAAAACAAAAGGAGGCGGCCCTTCACTGTGCTCTGGCATCCATCAATACCTCCCAGTTGTCCTGTTTTTGCATCCGTCTGGATACAAGTGAGCGTGGCTGACGTTTCTATTTCGGAACGTGTCTCCCTCGGTGTGTCTTCACCGGCCAAGTCTGTAGCCCACGCCGTGTGAAACGGGGTGTCTGCCAACACATTCTAATGCACACAGTTACATCTGCAGTGTGCTAAGATGGCTGGGAATTAAAGCCTAAACTGTAGGGCATTGTATCACAACATGAGGTACTTGTGAGAATAAATAGAGCCAACTAGCATCACCTTCAAAAAAGAAAAAAAAAAAAAGAACTAATGATGCAATATGATGAAAGAGTGATGCATGTGTTTAGCTTTTATCTTGTTTTAAAAGATTGTTCCATTTGTGTTGTAGTGAGGTAGAAAAACAGGGTCTAAGCATGGCTTGAAGTCTGTCCATAACACCAGCTGTTGCCAAGATCACACACACAGTTTTTTTTTTTTCTTTTCACTTTTCTGGGGGTAAAAACCCTTTTTATGTGGCTGCAAAGCTTATTTGACTGGACTTGGAGCTGATGGCTAAGCTGATAGTAAGAATGGGGCCAAGTAGCGATGGTGGCAGCAGAAGGAGAGGAGGACAGTGGTTTGGTCAGTTTGCCAGTTGCAGGAGCATGGAACTGAGACTAAACGGCAATAATGGCCTAACAAAGAGAGATCTGGAGTGCCAAACCAGATGGAACAGCCACGTGCCCACTTGGATCTCTCACAGTTTTGTTTGCCAAACACACACATTCACTTAAAAATAAAGACAAAATGATAAGTGGGATATGGAAAAAAAAAAAAAAAAAGGATGTCGATTCGGCATCCGTTTCAGTTTTGTATGTTACTTCCATTTTGATTTAGTACATATTAAGCACATTTTTTCCAAATGTTGACTGTGTGCCTTCTTTCCTGTCCTCGCCCTCTCTGCGTCTTCTCCTTCCACCCAAACACTTTCTCTAATTGATATTCAGCACATTTAGTGACTAAGGTTTTTCCCCCTCTGCTCTGTACTAAGGGCTTAACTTTTAATGAAAAGGGGGGCAGCTGATTAGATGTGGGGAGCAAAGACTCAGTCTCCATCTCCTGGGAGGAGTGTAGTAGATGAAATGCTGCATTGGGTTTTGGTC
Organism: Atherinomorus stipes; assembly: GCA_023101725.1. NCBI lineage: Eukaryota > Metazoa > Chordata > Actinopteri > Atheriniformes > Atherinidae > Atherinomorus > Atherinomorus stipes. Next base: position 52,232 of record JALJCO010007519.1, on the reverse strand, counting down.
AACAATGAAAACAGAGAAAATGGAACAGGGGTGTAGACATCACAGTGTCCTTGGAAGTCAAATTTCCCAGGGTGCTCCAGTGTCACAAATCAAGGACATGGAGTAAAAGACTAGAATATTCTTGGTGTTTCCATTTTTAGAGGATTTAGTCAGGTACCGTCATCACAATGACATAGTAACACACACACACACACCCACACACAACCATCTTACACAGCTCTAAAGGCTTGCATCACTCCTGCGATGGTTTATCTAAATCTGGCAACAGCAGGAAGCAGCGACTGAGTTGAGGTTTTGCTGGCTGATGCCATGCTGGCAGACACTATTGCGACAGACAAGGGAGGAACAAATGGCTCTCCCAGTGCTTTTCACACATTTGCTCACAGAAAAAATACAATGTACGATAACAATAACCCCTCATGGATTATTTCAGGGAAAAGTTGGGAAAAAAAAAATAATGTGTGAGGTCAAGCATGTGGTGTTTGAGCAGCAACTTCATATGTATATGACCATCCAGAACCGGTTCATGAAAAAGCTCAGATGAAGTTCAGTGTCATGCCAGCCCATTTGAGATGAGATTTAGCAACATAGATGAGAAAAGAGTAGGAAATTATAGAATACATCTATTTCTGTTACCTGCAGTTATTTCAAGGCACTGTTGTTTACAAGTGACAAACCCAACAATGTATAAACATGGTTTTATTAAACCGTTTTTTTTTTTGTTTTGTTTTTTTTTATTTCTCATGATTCAATTTTTTATCTTTGGTATAAATAATTTTAAAAAAAACTCATTGGTATTTTTCCTGATGACTGGCTTCCCCAAGCCTCACAGTTGGTGAAGGAATCTCAAGATGGCAGTTCACAGATGCTTCCTATCCAATCTTGACAGAGCTTGATGGGATCTGTCAAGAGGAATGAGTTAACCTGCCCAAAATCCAGCAGTGCAAAGCTTGTACAGACTCAAAAAGTAGGGCTCAGAGCAATAATTGCTGCCAAAATTAGTTTTGCAAAGTGTTAGGAATACTTACATTCAGATTTCAATCGCTCACCTTTAAAATTTTACTTGAAGTTATTTTGCTGCTCCTGGATTATTGATGTTTGATTACTGTAGCTGACAAAACTATCAGAATCACATCTTTAATTCAAATCAATGCAACAAAGAAGGAAAAACTTAAATTCCTTATTAATATATACATACATCAATTCTGTCAAACGAGTAAAAAACTCGTAGTGTCTGTAACTGCAGAGATACTTCCAATTACCGTTCTGTGCTTGCAGCAGGGTTTGTGGTGGGGGAGTAGGAGGGATGTACATAAGCCTTTGGGAGAGCTGCTGTAGCCAAGATAAAAATCCACTTATTAAGGTCTGTTTTGAGGAAGGGGGAGGACGGAAGGTGAGGGAAAACTGAAAAACTGAGAATAGGTGTGGAAGATTACAAATGTTAATTTGTCTTTTTATGTGTCTTTGTCTTCTTTCTTTCGCCATTTCTGTCCCTTCAATCTCATTTATTTATTTTCAATCCCTCATATTTTTCACACAGTGAATTAGCTTTGGTACCTGAGATTAACTTTAATGTCTTGTCAGACAGAACAACCCGGGGACCCTTTTAAAGATGTCTATATTGGAATTTGCTAAAGTCTTAGGGGGAAAAAAACACCATGCTACTATAACACTGTAGCTACATTCCAAGTGTGTGTGAGTGGGTGTGTACTTGCACTTTCTACATTGTGACGACCATTCTGCACTTTTAACCAGTAAAGTGAGGACATTTTGCAAAGTGACAACATTTTGGCCGGTCCTCACTAAAAAAGTCAACGAAAAACCCACTTTTGAGGGTCAAGATTAGGTTTTGGAGTTTAGGTTATAATTAGGTTTTGGTTAGGGTTAGGACAAGGGTTAGGTTTAGGCAATCAGTTATGGGCGGTAGGTTTATGGTTAGGGGTTAGGGAATGCATGGATTCACCCCACGGGGATAGAAAAACAAACATGTGTGTGTGTGTAAAAGTGAGTTTGTGCATCAAGAATGTGCAAATAAACCAAACCAATTAAACAGGTGCTGTGAAAGCAAGCGGATTTTTGTGAGTAGCTTAATGCATTTAGCAGCTAATAGAAGCTTCCAGACACAGAATACCAGCATTCACACAAACCAAATGTTAGGAAATGTCTCATTGCATGTGTGTCTCACACCAGTTTCTTTCACCTCAGTCCACCTGCAGTCTCAAAAGAGCACGGCCATGTACAGCCTATTCAACAGTGTGTTCTTGTATCTGCAGTCTCAGAAGTCTTCCTTACAGTTCAGCTAAGCTATGAAGTGCAGCCTAGCCTGGCCATGCCTGCCTGACTGGCTGCTGGCATTTACTGCAGGGAGGAGAGAGAATGACCCAGTTGTGAGATGAACTATTCCCTACAGAGAGAAAGACAGAAAGAGATGGAGACAAGAGAGAGGAAGCATAGGTAGAGGAATAGGAAAAGGTGCGTGGGGGCACTGGTGATCCCAAGAGCTCAGCAGCGCGTAGTGATTGGTTGCAGGCATGTAAGGAAGGAAGTGAAGAGAGGAGGAGAGGCACAGGGATCACCTGCAGTGGTGTGTCCTCTATAGCTGTAGAGTCCAACATAAATCACTTAGAGAGAGAGGGATGTTGAAATAGGAAAAGTAGGAGTTTAATATAAAACAACATCTACATTTGGATGTTTTTAACCTGGTCATCGATCAATAAATTCATAATTTTCCCAATGCCCCAAAACACGAAAAATAATGTGTGGAACTCAATTCATTTTTTCATGCCTCTGCTCTTTGTATGGTTTAAATGACTTTATTGTTTTAAACAATATGATTTTCTTTTCTTTTTTTTCTTAAGCGGATGCTGGTGGGAAATCACGCTCAGGCCCTGGCAGGATTACTGCTATCCATCCATCCACTGAGCCATACAGAAACACAATGTGTTATTAGTTGCTAGACACTGTATTGATTTCCTACTGCAGGACCACAAATTAACCATCACTATGCACCCATTTTGTACACAAACCCACACCAATGTATGAAACAGATGAAACTGTCATTTGTCTGGGGTGCAGTTACTGTAGCCTTTTAATGCAACCTGCATAAATATAAAATCACCCTGAGGAATTGTCGCCTTGATTTTAGAGATGAGAATTCTTTTACAGTGTTACACACAAAAGTGTTTCATGCCAAATGATGTCAAATGATTCTTGCATTATGAGAAAAGCAGCAACAGAGGCTATTCTGTTCAGCCACTTAACTGCTGCAAGTGTGTCTATAGAAAAGGGAGCACAGAGACAGTTTGGACATCGCAAATCTAAAAAGTTGGAACAGCATGGTAAATACAAGTAGACAGAGCATCAACAAACACGTACAGTCATCCTCAAAATGATCCATACCCTCCAATTATAGAAAAGGCTAAATTGACAATAGTAATTCAAATAACCTACACAAAAAAAACTAATAAATAAAAATTTACAAAATTATCCTTTAATGAAATAAATTATTGCTTTTGAATTGCGGTTGAAATTACTAATTTTAAAAAAGCAAACAAACAAAACTGTCCCAGACACTTTAGAGCCCCTTTCACATGAACAGTGGACCAAAATACCAATCAACAGGTGTAGAAGAAATTTTGAACATTACAGAAAAAAATCTCATTGCAGTGATTATCTCAAAGTGGTGCTCAACAAAATCTTAGCTTCGGAGCCCCGTCATGCTTGTTTTCTTGTTTTATTTTTTTGTATGTTTGTTTTTAATATTTTTGTTGAACCACAATTCAGAATGAATGTCATGATTTTCATAGAATGATTTATCATTACTTTAGTCAATTTCAACTTATTTCACTGACAGCTGATTTTTTTCCTTTTAATTAGAGGGTATGAATCATCTTGAGGAAGACTTGTATACATGCAGTACATTTCCACTGTGTGATGGTTAGGGTGGTATACAGAGTACCTGTATTGTTTGGTGCCTGTTCCTAATTTCAATGATACCCAGGGTATCGTTAAGATTCTGGACAAATAATATTATTGAAACCTTATTAATGTCTACCCAAGCGTAGTATAATCATGACACTGTCACATAATCACGGTGGAGGAGTAAGACAGACACACGTCCCTTATTCTCACAGCTGTCCTTCACCTGCCTTTATATCTAGGCCTCTTCAACACTGTGTTCTCAACCGCAGGATCTTTTAACATCTTGTAATGTCTTTATTGTTTACCCTAAATTACATTATAATATCAATAACATCTAAATTGGTATCAGTATTGATAAGTGACGGTCCATCCCAAATGAGTGAGCTCAGAGAAGTGGGCACTACCCAAGGACGAGGTCAACATATGACTTCTGCTCATAGTACAGCTTGAAGTGACATTTGGGAATGCAGCCATGTACTGTATTGCTTGACAAAGGTTTCCCACACTAATCCCTTGGCTATGTGGTATAATCACCTATTAATGAATGATTCATGATGCAGTGGCATCTGAGGGATGGGAGAGGAGAGGCTTGAGCCCTTGCCCTTCACGCAATAAAATTCCTCCAGATTTCTTCAATCTTTCAATAATATTCTGCATTGCAGAGGTACAAATATGCAAATCCGTTCCCATCTTTTATATTTTGAGAAACATCGTTTTATTTGCAGTTTCCCAAGGGTTGGCATTGAAACACAAGTAAGCTGGCATTCCTCACTAATATTCAAATGAGGATGCTGCATTGGTATCCAATTAGATGAGCTACAAAATCAAGCTTTCATCAACTTTGCAAAGCCAGCTCATGATTTTCACTTGACTCATCATGGTGTGCTTTGGATGTTTAGCTGGTATGTGCCCAATTTAGTGGCACAGTCAGTGTGTGCAGACCAAAATGACTTTGCTACCAACTGGATGGGCAGCAAAAAAATTCAGTATTTTAAGCTCATCATAATTCTGTATGATGATTGGAGAGGACAGCATACAAGCTTTCATGTTATTTCTTTCTGCCATGTCTTCACAGAGACAAATGCACACATACGAGTACACAAAAATAATTCGAAGCTACAATAAAATGATTCCCCAGGGTTTACAACTTCTGACATTTTCTGTTCACGCAGTAGACAAACTGAAAGGAGATTAAAAACGACAAGCCCAAATTATACAAGCGATCAAAGCGCAGACTTGAGATACTTTGGCAGTTCTTTGATTTGTTTATGTCCCCAGACCTCAACTCATCTTTCTCAGAAGCTAACCTCATCTTAACCCTGAGTCGGTAAAACACAAGAGTCAGCTCAAGTTCAAACAACCAGTAAACAGAAAGATCAGACTGAAGTTTGCCATTTTGACTCTAACTTTTCAGCCGGCTCGAGTCTTTCAAATCCACACACATACTGTGGTGAAAAGCCACTCACAGCTCAACATACGGCCACATACTGGTACTCTTTTCAGTTGGTGCAGATTCATAAGTGTGAAATGAACATCAAGTTCTGTTTACTCTTTTCTGACATTCTCTCCATCTCTTCATATGTCATCCTTTATTCTTGCCAGTCAATTTTGCCCTCTGCAGTCTTTTAAAGTTTCACCAGTAAACCCTCTCTGTGGCTCTTTACCCACTCTCTTCCTGCCTCCTGCCAAAGAAAAGATTTGAATAAATGAAAAAAAAAAAAAAACAATTCTACAAGCTGTGTGAGGTTGATTCAAACATTTCAAGCTAGTTAAATGCTGCTGCAAATGTTAATTGAGTGAGATAAATATAAACAATACTCTTGAACATCAGTAATTTTGTTGTACTGGGATGCTGGTTCAATGACAAAGACATTCTGAGTATAGCTAAATGTTCACACTTATGACATGCACTGCAGCAGCTCAGGAGCTTAAAGTCATTTTTTGGTCATAGCGTGGAGTGCATATATATGTCTGTGCAAACTAGCTGTGTGTCAACCTGCAGTGAAACAGCAGGTTACCATGACTGAAGTGTGCATCTGTTTATGTTTATGTGCTTCTGTAGGTCTGCTCAGCCCCACTTACCTCTCAGCAACTCATAAATTATATTTTTTAAAAAAGGTTTTGCAAAGAAGAGATAAGTCCACATTATAGCAATGACATTTATAAATACACACCAGATTGTCCTGTGTAACTTGAACAGCTTTCCCCTGCATAAGATCACACACGTATGTGTGAAGGTTGACAGCCAAGCACACTGAAAGCACAAGCAATGTCATCCACTACATGAGGGCAGAGTTTCTGTTGAGTCAGGGTGACTGGCTGCTCTTTGCCAGCCTGGGAACCGTGAGATATTCTGTCTAAATCAGAGGAATAATCCTTTTCCTCTATTTTTGCTTTCTTTTCTCAACAGCTGAACACCTGGCTTACTCATGAATGAGCACAGGGCATGTTTTATCGCTTCCTGGGTCATCCATTGCTTCCTGATTTTATTTTTTGTTTGCTTGTTTAATTGTGAACCTTCCTCTTTCCACCTCTACCCAAATATTTACACCCAAACTGAAGCTCAGGCATCCTCTCTGAATACAAAAGGGCAACTGCCTGCTCATTTAGTAGCAGATCGCACATACAAGGCTACTGAAAGAGATTTTTTTGTTATGGCACGCAAGGCAATCTCCACCTTCTGATATTCTTCCCAGACCACTAATTGACTTCACTTCTCATTAGCCCTCATCATTTTCAGCACAGAATTGACCAGTATGCACACAAACGAACTGTCAACCAACTTTCTCAGTCTAGAGAAGGAATGGGAGCTTGGCAGGGGCCTAAGCAAACCTTGTGCGTGAAGCACTTAGCAGAGAATGATGTATGGTGAAACAATTGGCTAGAGACAATGCTGCAAAAGAAAAGCTGAGAAAAAAGAAGCGTAAGGTGAAGGAGTGTGGCAGAGTCTGCCAGGGGGGTGTGGGTCCCATAGACTGATTCTTCTCAACATGCCTCTCTATCTCAACAAGAAATAGCAAAGCAGGGCTGTGATAACAGACAGCAGTTAATGCAGCGAGACAAAAATACCAACACTAGTTCTGTGTGTTCAATCAGGCTTATAGCTGTGTGGTGGACAGCACCTGTCACTGAATACAAGCCCAATTTCATCAGATCCTAATGTTCACTCTGTTCACTGTAGCCACATAATATTTACAATGTCTGTGGAGCCACAGCTAAATGTATCAGAAAATCCTCTCACATATTTGCATGTGTGCGTTTTCCCTGTACATTCCATCCTGTGCATGAGGAGCAGCCTGTGCTACCATGGCAACTTAAGCTGCACTTGCTGGTGTGGGAGCAGCAACACACAAAGTGCCAAGGCAACTAGCAAGACTGCTGAGGAATACTTAACAGTAGGGGAACATTGACATTCTGGGAATACTGACTGAATACTGCAGTGGTTTTTAGACCACTGGCTAGGAGTGAATGGACAATTGGGTGGGGTTATAATGGCTGCCGGCCAGTGTGATAATAGCACTGTGCACGCGCAAGTGTGTGCGCCTCACTTGGGTAGCATTGTGTTTATAACACAATAAGAGTGGGAGGCAGTCTAAATCATAAACCACTGTCCGTGCACATGCACACGATGCCTGCTCGTCCTAAAGCATATTTCATCATTAGCTTTAAGCAGTTAATCCTCTGCTCCACTGACCACGGCTCAGCTCAGCCCATTTCAATAATCTGCATCTGGGGCTAACCAACCCATCATGCACACATAGACAAGCACACACACACATCCAAAACAAGGGCACAATGAGCCCACAAAACATATGAGACTGATCCAGAGAAATATCTATCTCAAGTAAAAAGCTCACACCTGCGCGCATCTATACATAATCCTTTGTGCTGTAAGAGAAACCAATAAGATAAATACCTGCTCATTTATTGGATAGAGGATGCCGCAGACAGCTAGTGAGGGGAAGAGAGATTGCTATAGCTGGAGAGACAGGTAATGAGACAGTCACGTCAATGTAGGCCGTACAGAGAATGAAACAGAAATTGACAGAGGTTGAGTCAAAAGTGAGATTTTGACCTTTCTCTTCTTAGCAACAAACATTAACAATCCAGTGTTGGAACTGACCCATTTCTCACTCATGTCATCACTCCTGACAGCCCTGAATGACAGAGCTTCTTACGTGTCTACATAAACCATGTCCTTCAAGAAGCAGGCTCTAAAGACAATTTATTCACCTTTCTCCCGTATTATTCTCCCCCCTTTCATTTTCTCTCTCCCTTCTGTAAATTATTCTTACTTCTTGCAACTCACTGCCTGCCTGGGACACTTTGAGAGGTAGGGGCAATGGTTAAGATGTAAACAAATTGCTACAACACCCTGCTCTTTGTCTTTGGCCAAATACTGACAAAAGCTCCATCAAAAATTATGTCTTTCCAATTTTTCCTTTAAAACATGAATCCAAAAATGACATACATGTGTGCATTTCCTAACTTTTACAGAGCATTGCAAATCAATATCTGTAACGTAGGCACCCCAGGCTTCACTGACCAGCTTTGCATGTCTTGTCTTGCTTATTTTTCTGCCACTGCTGATGTCAAGTTCAAGGTTAGCTGCTCACTGTATTGAGTGCCAATGCTCCCCCATTGGGACGGACAGAGAGGAGATGCATTAGCACCTCAGCAGGTGGTTCTCAATCTCATCTCTTCCTTTTTTTTCCTCTCCACTTCTTCCTTCCACACCTACCTCTTGTCCCCTAGTCCACCTCTCAGCTAAAACCCCATGCAGATAACTGGCAGGCCTCAGTCCAGTAGTGTGTCTTCGGATTGCTGTTTGGGTTAATTACTCACTGATGCATGTGTGTGTGCTTATCTTCCAATGCATGCAATTATTTGCAGTGTGGGGGCATCATGCATTTATCTCCACATCAGCATTTATCTCTAATTCCCAGGTGTTATGTGAACAGATGAACATAAACTTAGAAAAAAACTGCCTCCGGGGGGTCAAGTCTTTCCCCTTGACCTGCAGCTGTGTATTGACCTGCAGTAAGTGGGTTTAAACCTTACCCAGCCATGGCCTTTTATCTCCATCACATCTTCATCCCCTTACATCTTCATCACAGACCAACGAGCACACAAACTGACCGACAGACAGGCTGACTGAAGCCATATGGTCCATTCACTTCCACAGGCAGGAGGTAGCCATCAAAGAGCTCTCACAGCAACTCCACTCAGCCATGGACAGATAGACAGAGGGAGGGAGAGATGAAGGAAAACGGAAGAGGGAAATTATGAGGAGAGGGCAAACGTAAGTGGAGAAAAGGGAAACAGGAGAAAGATGTACAGTAGAAGATGCAGAAAGAGTTGCAAGATGTATGGATAAACAAGATGCTAGGTGGACATTCAGAAAAGTCAGGAAACACCAAGGGGGTGTACAAATCCTGTGAGCTCTATACAGTGTGACAGCTTTAAACCTGGTACAAGACAGAAAAGGCCAAGCATGGCTGTAGATGTCAGCATGTACAGAAATTCACTGGCTTAACACCACTACCCTTTTTTTTTTTTTACCGACAGGAAAGCATTGAGAAGGTCCTCACAGAGCAGGAGTGTTCAGCTCCGGTCCTCAAGAGCCACAATCCTGCAGGTTTTCTTTGCCTCCCTGCCTACACCCGACTCAAATTAATGAGTCATTGTGCAGAACTTCATAGACTGCTGGATCCATTTCATTTGAGCCAGGTGTGCTGGAGCACGGAAACGTTGAAAACCTTCAAGACACTAGCCCAAGAGGTCTACATTTGATGATCCCTGTCCTAGAGTCCTAACAGGCACGGATAGATTTAATTTGTGTGTGAATGTGGTAAAAATCAGTGTGTTGGATCTGATGCAGTTATATTTGAGAGGAAGAACTTCAAACGTGTTTGCGTTAGCAGTGCAAAATTAGATCTTTGCTACTTGTAACAACTGTTAATGGAGTTAAATTACAGATTGCAGAGTGAAGTTTAGGTAGGGTTTGATGTTCAGTAGGCTATAAATATTGCTATTTAGGAATGATGGAAAGGGCCTTAAAATACATTATGGAATCAGCACAGAAGCGGTACAGCCATGTCTGTTCCCAACTCTACAGACCTCAAACTGAATGTGAGAAATTTTACTGCAACCCCCATTACACTACACAATTTTACAAGAAAATTGAATTTAATTCACTCAGCTCCCTGCCCAGCTCAACTTCATGATGTCATAAACGTGAGCCTGTAAACACTAACATTTAGCTCACTCAAACAGGACTCCATTAAAGTCCATCCACTCTTTATCTGGGATGCTTGTATTTATTCAGGGGGATGTGTGTGTCACAACATCATAAATAACACTGAAAAAGTAGAATGAAAGAAAGTGTGTTTAAGATCTAAGAGGCAGAAAAAGGAGGGGATTGAGAGATGGAACAAGAAAGGTGGAGGAGTGCATATAAATCAACATCCATTAGCCGAGGGGTTATAAAGTCACAGATGAAGGAGGTGGACTTTAGCTCAGACTTTTTATTGTCTTGTTGTTGTCCTTTATTGCCTGTGATGTCATCTAATGGTATACAGTTAATGACGGGGGAGGGGAAATGTGTACATGGGAGGGGAGGATGGGATTGTAATGGTGCTGTGTGTGTCTGTGTGCACGCCTATGTTGACACATAATATTGATCGTCTTTGTGGAAGTGTCTGTGACGGGTCTTTGGCTGAACATACCATATGTGCACAAATCTGATTTTCATTTCTGCTGAGTTTAAACGAGGACAATAGCAAAACCTTATAGAAGGGAGGATGCCATAGTCTGTGTAAATCATAAAGAAATATAAAAGCTTCTCATTATTCTGTTGCAGAACTTTTTATTCTCAAAGCGGCTGCAGTACAATGGGAAACTCAACTCGAAGCTTTTAAAGAAACAAAGTTGGAGTTTCAGCAAATGTTACCAGATGACTCACCTGGGAGTCACATGTTTCCAGAGAATTGTCACTTTTGCAGATAAACAAAAGCAGATGTGATCTAAATTAGTCTTTGATAAAAAGGAAGATGGTTTATGGTTATCATCTACAAAGAGAAAGGAAAAGATGAAAATTAATGTAACTTAAGTCATTTTCCCTGCACTCGATCGAGTCCCTGGAACTATCAGTTTAAAGTGACTCTGGTAGCAGCAGCTAAAATGTCATCAAGTCCTCAAACTGAGAAAATAAATGAACGTACCATTACCCCTGCTTAAAAGGATGTTTTATTACCCATAATCATTCCATCTTACAACACTGGTCAGTGCTGAGATATTTTTTGCAGTCAATCACATTTCTAAAATGAAAGAACAACATATTTTACTCTGAATGTTTTTGAGGTAGCAGCCTGAGGATTTATGTAAAGCAAGTAAATAACCAGGAGAAAATTGTCTTTTGTTTTCAGAGGAAGTAATATTCAGAAAAGCCTGAACAGCTTGTTTTGTTTAACTTTAAAATCAACTTCCAAACATACACGAACAGTAGGTATTAACTATGATAACACACTGTATCTTCCATCTGAAACATCTGCCTGAATTGTCATTACCACAGAGAAAATTGCAGCCACAACAATTCTGTTCCTGCGTGAAATTAAAGTCTCAACAAACACAGAAAGGAGCCCATAAAAAAGAAAAAGCAACATTCCTGAATGCTGTAAATGTGTTTGCTAGTTCTCAGAGACAGCATTGTTATCAACTGCTGCCTCTTTTCTTTCCTTCATAGCTCACATCTCTGCAATATAGTCCATCTAATTCCAACCCCCCCAACCTCTCCCTGCTCCCCTCAGTCTCCATGTCATTTTTTCTATTCTATACACTGTATTTTGTTGTGTTCCCGAGGCCAGGCCGCACCCTGAATTAGTTTCAGACATGGCCCTACAGTATGTGTGTGCCTATGTGCGAGAAAACGTGCAAGAAGTACACGGGGGCTGCCAAGTTCTATCACACCTAGCAGCAGTGCATCATCCCATTAGCTCTGAAGAGGACTGCCACACACACGAGGGCACAGGGGCATGAAGGGAGTCTAAAGTGAAAGCTACAACACTCCAAAACCCAGCTTATCCAGTACTGCTTAACTCTGAGGGGACAAATCTTGTTTAGCCAAGGGCTCTGCAAGTCACACTGTGACATGCTTCAAGGGAGACACTGATGGTCGAAGATGTTTAAATATGCCATGAAAAACATGACAACTTAAAAAAAAAAAATATTCTGAACTGACCCCCTACTACACAAAATGCTTAATCATGAACAAATGTAACTCATGTAGCTGTATATTACACCACTACATAGCCACATAAATGAATAAATAAATTACGCACAGCCTTTTCTGATTCTTAAATTTTCCTCAAGAAAGAGATGAGAAACTTTTTCTAATCGATTCCGTAACATGCTGATCTGTGCTGTCTGGCAAGTTCTGCAACATGCTGATGTGTGCTACAATCTTCCCCCAGGGCTCTGGATTTTAGACAAGTCCAAAGTAAAGGAAAAGTATCGAGGATACGCCTGATACTGGGTGTATACAAGCGCATCTGCGATATATGGATGAGGAGGATGTTGAAAGATATCAGATAGGCTTGGCTGTCGGAATAAAACCCCCTAAGGAGCTTTCCTGATCCCCTTACCCCAAAACACACGCACACACATTTTCTCCCACACTAAAGGACATTCACTTCTTCCATTCAGTCTCCTCTCTCTCATGCACAGACACGCACCTTCCTGCTACAGATACCGCCAACTCAGCTGATTTGCCTGAAAGTCAATCTGCCTTACTACTACTATCCATCCTCCAAGCCAGCAGTCCCAATTCCCAGCCCTTACTCCATACACCAACGGAGAGAAACCGAATCTCTACCTCCATCAATTAAACTTTCTCCAATACATTTCTCCTCCTTACCTTCTTGACTCGTCCACTTTTTGTCCCCACGAAGACCAGCGAGTGGTTCTTGTAGACGTAGGCAATGACAGAGGTCATTTTGTCAACGGCATCGGAAAAGAGAGGCCTGCCACGCACCATCTCAGACACGCCCAGCGGTGCATTCATGTCGAGGCCACAAAAGTCATCATCGATGGTCAAAAGCTGCAATGGGGATGAGAAACACAGCAAACACAAACGTGGTTGAGTTTTCTTCTTTTTTTTTTTTTAATCAGGAATGTAAAACTCAAATCGTTTAAGGTAAAGGGCACCGTCTGGGCAGAGAAGCAAAAAAACTGATAAATTACATCAGACTGAAAGTTCAGTGGCTGGTACGCATGCAAAATGCTGCAAATATGGGAGTGTGCAAGAGGGGGATGAAGATAGAAGAAGACCGCAGTCAGGCACTAGCTCTTTAACAGCGCCAGAGGCTGCTCTGTCAAGCACAATTCCCCACCGTCCACCCAATGCAACAGAAATTGCAGAAAAGCTACTGCAGCACGATATTCAATGTGAAGTGATTCAAAGTAAACTGACTGAAATGAAAAAAAAGTGCTGCACTATCAAGAGAACCGCAAGGACTGTGAATCACCATGAAGAATTTTAATACAAATAAAAAACTAAATTACAGGCAGCTCTTAAAGGAGTAATGCCATCATTCGTATCATCCGTCATGCTTTCAGTACGACATGTTTTTATTTCATAATTATATGCAAATAGTTGTGTCTGATGGTTTTTGTCTCCTCAAATTTTGTGTTTGCATGCAGGTGTTTAGTCCTGTCAGGGTGCATATTTTTACCAATCAGAGCTGGCAGAATGACTTATGGTCTTTGATAAGAGAATAATGGTGCTGGGGATTGGTCATTATTCAAGGTGCGTGGCTGAATTTGAAACCGTTTCAGACTGGAGCAGGTACCGCTTGATTAATAGCTTAGAGATGGAGTGGGTTCCTGTGTAGAAAAATGTCTTGGAAGGTGCCAGTGCCTGCACAATCTTTAAAAAGCACAGAGTCCATCTCAGGTTATTTGCAATGAATTCAATAAATTATAGGATCCACACTGTGATAAAGGAAATACCTGGAGGACTGATGTAAATGTAAAAAAAAAAAAAAACAACTCATACATATCATTGATTATATTTGTCCTCTTATAACAGGGTATGTTTAATTTTATAACTGTATCAGGAGCCCAGCCCAAAATCAACATGATGATTAAAAATCAAAAAGGAATATGCAGGGTAAGTACATTAAAGATAAACTGAAATATTTACATCGGTTTCAAGGTTTAAAATGCTACAGATAGGATGTTCTGTGGCCTTTTTGTCTGTTTTATTTTCCATTTTTCTTCCTGGAAGTGCACCCTCAGGGCTCTTGATAAATTGTGTAAGTGCAGAGTCTCTACTCAACCTATCACTATAGGCCATCGTCATCAGAGCCCTCACACCAAGACAGAGGAAATATGGGGTCTGCTTTCATTACACAAATGGAAGATGGCTGGTCTAGGACATGCGCTCGAGGCTACAGCGTGGGGTCATGTAAAGTGGAGTGAATGATCAATGCAGATGGCCTAAATTTGGGTCAAGAGGAGGTCGTATGGTTGAAAGGTTGAGATGAGGATGGAGAGGACAACGAGGCCCCAATGCTGACTGAGATGCTAAAGAGAGTGAACATGAATTAACATCCGAGGATACACAAAAATACTAAAGTAGGCAACATCTCATCCAGTTCCAGCCTCTTTCATTGTCGTTCTTTGTGACCTTTACAAAATGAGGTACACACAGTCAGGAACACACTCTCCGTCTTTCAAGTCATATGGTAGTCCACTACTAGAATAATGGTTTGCCGACAAGAAGCAAGGTCGTTCCCTCCACCTCAGGTTACTACAGCAACCAGTACAGCTGAATTTATCCATTTAATCTCGTCTGTTGTTTATATGACACAAGGAAAACACCTGCTTCATGTCGCCATCAGTTACAACAGATATACATCATGCCTGGGTTCAAAGGTTAACAGGGTCCATCAGAAGCAAGATGAAGTACTTTGCAGTACTTCATGATTGAATATTTCCTTGAAAAAATAATAAAGGTGTGAATATTTCTTCTTAGATTAATTATTTTCCAGGGAAAAAAAAAGTAGTTCCATCACTGAATAATGGACCACTTTAATTCTTTGCCTCTGTGAAGTAAAGAAGATTTTGTGTGTGAAAATATGCATCTGCCACTAACACACGCTGTATTATTTCTGCTGGTTGCCAATCACCACCATCTCTGTCCTCTGTTCTGCAATCTAATGAAATATACTTTGTCTGTCAGGCCTTTCAGGAAGCAGACACATTTTCATTATGCCACCATCGAAACATGACATTTATAGTTAAGATGCCAAAGACGTCTCTATTCAGAATATGAAATAATATCAACGTAGCCCTTGACACTCTCTGCCAGTGAGGCATCGCTGTCATTGCCGCCATCATCTTTTCTGCCCATTTTCTCTCTCTCAGCCCACCTGATTAATGCATTTTTGTATGCGGAGGCAGAGCATTTGCGGTGCTTTTTCTCTCACCATTTCCTGTTCCTTGTTTGGAGGTTCTAGCACTGAAGGTAAATAACTCATTTCAGTGCAAATTAAACTTTCTTGAGGATGTATTTAGTTTTATCTATTACAACAAAGTGTTAAAGCAAAAGACAAAAGAAATAACCCTGAACGAGAACCAGGGCATTAACATTTCTTGCTCTGCATAACTAGAAAAGGTACAATTAGTTTATGCATGTCAAACTGTGTTAGCAGCTTGATTAATAACGGAGCAATAACTCAAATAATTACAAACTAATTTTTGTTCAAGTCTAAAAGATAAATGTCCCGCAGTGTAGAACACGGGAGAAACATGGAGGGTCCAACCCAAAAGACATAGGCACAAGAGAGCAGAGTCGGTGTTTGGGCAGAGGCCAGGCACTGAGGCAGAATCAGGTCACTCTCAGCCGTATCCATCTCTCTGCTTGTGTCTGCCTGCCAGCACCAGCACAAAGAGAGCTCTCTTCTGGACCGTGCAGAGGGATCAGCAGATACAGACTGAGGAAAAAGAGAGGGGGCAGTGGGCGCACGAAAGCTAGAGTTGCTCAATGCGATTAGTGGGGGACTGAAAGAGATCCGCTCTCTAACGTTCTCTGATGTACGGCCTAATCTGGGCTTGCACCGTTGATATGGCCCATTCCATTGGCTGCAAGTACACAAACTTAATGGCACATGTTAGACCACAGACACATTTTACTGCATGTCACAGCTCAACTGTTGGGCATCCTAAAAAAAAAAACCCAACAATAACAACAAAAAAGACAAATTGCAATCATTATACTCCCTGTGGCCCTTTTAATGGCCTGCTTCCACAAGCCCTTTTAGTATGCTAAATTGGCATATCATATTTATGACAAATAATTCATCATGTGTCGATTATGAGGTTGTTTTCAGTGTAGAATTATTGATGATGTAAAACCTCTTTTAAAAAGGAAAAAAAGTTTTAGAATATTATGCTCTGTATAGTTAGCCTCTTCGAAATCCAGTATTTCCTCTTGCCCTGCTGTGCACTAAATGACTAACCTGCCAAGATGATTGGAGGCACTGGAGAATTCTGTAATGACCCACATGACTAACTGGGTTTGCCATAATTATTGTAAAATATGTCAACCTTTCATTTTGGCTTCATAAACACTGCCACACTGAGTCGTAGCAGGATTCACACTGTGTGAGTCCTGCTATGAAACTGAGTCATTGTGAAGAAGCCAACAATATTTTAGCTTATATCAATAAAATGGCCACATGAAGACAAGACTAAATGACTGTTCACACTGATTCTACTCCTTTTGATAGAAAAATGTCTTGTAGACAAAGCTCTTTTTTCCCCTCCAAGTGGACAAAAATTTCCTAAAGATCAAAAATTTGGGGGAGCACACGTAAACTTGCCTCCACTATTCATTCATTCTCTGTACCACCAAGTCCATTCAGGGTTATGTGAGTCGCTAGAGCCTATCCCTGCTATTATTAGGTGAGAGGCAAGGGTACACCCTGGACAGGTCACCAGTCTGCCACAGGGCCAACACAGAGGGACAGACAACCATCCACGCTCATATTCACTCTTAGGGGCAATTTAGAGTAACCAATTAACCCAACATGCATGTCTTTGGATGGTGGGGGAAGCTGGAGTACCTGGAGGGAACCCATGCAAAAGGGAGAACAAACTCCACACCGGAAGGCCACTGTTGGAACTGTTCAAACCCCCCAACCAAGGGAGCAAACTTTAGACATTATTTTTGTTCAGATGTGTTGATAACCAGTGTTAATCCCTGTTTTCTAATTAAAAGTATATAAGTAATAATAGTTGATCTTGTCATTGAAACAAAGAGATGACTAAGAAATACCGTGTCTGTCAAAAAAAATCCAACTAAATGTTAAAATGTAGCACCGACTGTGACTGGACCCGTTTCTAATTATGTTTACATGGCATATTATTCTGCTCTGAGATAATGCTTCTGTGAAACTAAATTATGGAATGAAACAGGCTGTAATTGTTTTAGCCTTTCTTATTAAGCTAATGCAAAAACCAACTGTCTGCCTGGCTCTGCTGTTTTCATAGTTCTTCTAATCTGTGACTCAATCAGAGATACTCACCACCTCCTCTGACATTTCCCTTTTTTCTGCACTGCAGCAGTTTCAGTAAAGGTGACCGTTGTTCAGACTCTATTAGCTCCTCATATACTCATGGCCTGTTTTCAGGTACAAATAGCACGAGCAGAAGAGATCACAATTTCAGAGCAGAATACGTCGGAGGGCCCCAAGATGAATGGTGGACAAAAGAGCTCAATATGTGGATATACTGTAAGCAGTAATCCACAGAAGTAATAACTTGAATTTGGTGAAATGGGAACAAGAGCTGCACTCTCTACAAAGTGCAACATTATTTTGGAGAAAATTGGGAGTTTAAACTGAAAAATTGTATTCTCCTTTTCTAAACCAGATGTGTGGTATACAACAAGGTAGGCAGAATTTTGTGCCATTTGCTGGCATCCAAAAGCCATATAGAAAATTTTAGGGATTTTTTTCCCCTTTTTTTTTTCTTAGTACTAACTGAAAGATGCTCAAAATTCAGTCTGAATGCACAAGTGTCAATGTGGAGCACAAGAGCTGTCACCAAGTAGATTTAACTTTCCCTTTGTATGGTGCCCTGGGGACTGTTTTGAAAACCAGTCACAATGATTAGGACTGAGGAGAGAGAGAATATATACCGAAAGATATGGGAACACACAGAGATGTCTCTGTGGCTGACAGTGATGCCATCTCATGGAAGACGTGCCACCAGTCTTGGCAGATCGGTACAGTTACAGAATACAAAAGTAAAAATGACAGTGGGAGTTGGTGCAAACTAATATTTACACACATCTGAAACTTGTTGCAAATCAATGTATTTATTGGTGTGTGTAGGCATAAATTAAGCTGGACACACTTTTATGGGGGTGAAAAACTGTTACGTTGATGGATGTTCTAACCTGCAAAACATTAACTGTGCAGCTATAACATATTTTTGTGAAGAGAAAGAAGAGCTAAGAAGAATCAGAAACTAACAAAACAGCATGATGGTTTTTGAGCAAAACAACCAATCCACAAGAGACAAATATATACCAGAGGCTAAACGTGAACTTTAGGGGATAAAGATGAAGAAAAATGGAAATGCAGAAATCAAACTAAGAGCTGAAAGTTGAGCTGAATTTTATGAGGAGAATGATGTTACCAATATCTTTCTAATCCATGTTTTCCTCTTCACTCGTGTACTGGCAGAAAAATCAATCATTTTCTACTGGAAATATTCCGAGGAAGATTATTTCTTTACCCAAAACTGATATAGAACTGAGCAAGTCAGCATGTGTTAGCAGCCAGAGAGAGTTCACATTTACATTAAAACTCATGACCATTTGTAAGGACGTGCTTGTGGAGTAAGGGAAGAGGCCTAACACAGAGGTGTGATGCAGTCTTATCTAAAGTTTCATAATCTAAGCAGCTTGCTTAGGTATAGCAAGCTATTGAATTTAGCTGGAAGTTGTACAGTAGGCTGCATTTAACAAAAACTTAATGAGTTACTTTCCAAGTTACTTTTTACAGAGTACATCATCTACCTTTCAAATTCCAATGGGCAACAGTGCATGCATTTACTCATTAGATTAATGAGATTCTGTATTAAATTTTAGGGGTGCAGCAAAAGTAGAGTGCAAGCTAAGGACCACACAGAACATTTTGATGGAAAAGCTGTTATCCAAACCCCTCAGCATGCTCCAGTAATTATAAATTGTGCCTCAATTCTACACACCCAAAATTGACAATTGAATTTTATGGGGCTATTGAACATAACTGTCCTTGATAAAAAAAAAAACCTTCCCTTGTGCCGTGTTTGCATGAAGGCAGAATTGGGGATAAACAATAATTGTTTTTAAATCAGAATCACAATTTATAAGTGTTGCAATCAGCAAATCACAGAGGAGCACAATTAATTTACAAGTTACCGTTCCTGGTTCACACCTGCAGCGTCCACACTTTTACAAATCCACTCGCTTCAGATGCAACACCTGTCAACTTTCTTGTGTAATAGTCATTTAGGATGAGCTTATGTCTTCATTTAACCCAAAAATGTCCTCTTTTGAGAGTAAAATGGCTGAGATTGTAAAATAGTCCCAAATTCTGCTCTCTCTCCACCTAAAATATGTTGACACTAACAAACACTGACCTCTGCCTGATTGTCAGGAATCTATTCCAACATGCATTTTCTTCTGGTTGTGGTGTGCACACGTCTCCATGTTTGTGGTATCAGGGCAGAGCTCAGCATTTGCAAACAGAAAACATGTTGAACACTGAGCACTGAATAGAAGCTGGAATTTAAAAGATTGTGATTTTGTTTGCAATTCAATAATAGTCAGGAAATTTCACCGATTTTTTTGCCCCATATCGCTCAGGCTAAGGCAGAATACTACATTACTTATTGTGAAAGTATCTCTATGTGAAGCTGCAGTGAAGTTGATGGTTTGATTTTATCTATGATCATTTTCTAACCATACCAAGTGATACCATCATATTGTGTTCAAATGTAGCAGCAGCAACATGTAACCGAGGTCAATGAAGGGGACAGTCAGTGAGAAAAAAGGGCACATTAACATGAATCATGATTGACGTGATCCTTCAGTCATGTCATTGTTCCAAGCCAACCAGGACATGACAAAAGTGTTTTTAGATGAGTATTGAGGTGTTACCGGAGGAATGGGTTTTGATCTCAGATTACATAAAGTCCTATAGCTGAAAGTACATATAACCGGACCATCCTCCTCCACCTTCAGTCCTCCTCAAGAATCTGTGGCTTGTATAATGTTGATAATGTCCTCTGATGTGGACATTATCAGTTTCTTAATGCGGCACTGTACAGAGTGACATGATGTGTGGTATTGAAAGTGTAAAACTAAAACAACCTGTATGACCATTTCAGGACTTTTACTGAAAAGCTGCCATGTTGATTCCACACAGTCACTTTAGTTTAGTTTCTTTAGACCAGTGACAACATTCTTTTGAGGAACAATAGTTGTCTCTCCAGTGTAAAAAAAAAAAAAAAAAAAAAAAAAGGGGGGGGGGGGGGGCATTACTCTGCATTTTTATTGCCCAAATCACAAGGCTTACTTTAATCATTAATTTAAATATGTTGGACTTGTTTTAACATTGTTTTTTATTCAATTAACAGCATTTCATGCTTGAGCATGGCAGCTCAGTCTTCTCACTGACAGATCTATGGCCTAAACATACTTTTAACATTCATTGCTTTAAAGGGACTAGAGGCAAGATTAAGAAACAAAACTTGCGACTGGCGCTTCAGGTAACTGCAGCCACGAGCCAAGCCGTCCACGGGAGCGTGCACAAACTGAAGCTATGTTTTTAACCTTTTTCTTCGTAGTTACACTTTCAGTTGATCTGGATCGTTTGCTGACGGCAAATGAATCCATAACTATCGCTTACAGTGTTTGAATTTACCGCAACCGTCTTCTTCTTGTATCAAAACTGTGGATGCAGCGTCATTTGACGTCACGTCCGCAGGGCAGCACGGGAAATTCGGACACCGAATTGCAGCGCATTTTGCAGCACACAGCCTGTTTAAGGCAACGGAGAGAAACGTGGGTGGAAACGTTATTTTTGGTATTTAGCGCTTCATCACCCATTAGTATAAAAAAAACGGACATGCATGTTTGTTTGTTTTTTAAATTCCTGCCTCTAGTCCCTTTTAATAGTTCTTTATTTCATTACTTTTTTCTCCTTTCTTCCCTTCTGTACAGAAAACATGTCAAACAGTGAACCCAAAACTGAGGTTTTATGCTAAACTAAGACAATAAATGGGACAATATGCAAAAACAACGGGGTGAATAACTGAGGTTTGCATCAGTTATCAGGCACAAGCCAACCGGCATGAAATATGATGAAGGAAGGAGACACTTGTTTAATCACAGAATAATGATATTGTGATGGATTCTGACCTTTAGCAAGTGGTATCATGTATGGAGATTTAATTAGCATGCCAGCCAGCAAGCAGGATAGCGGATACGTGGATGGAGTGGGGTGAAGTGGAGGAGGGAGGGAGATAGTCTGGATGTCCTTAATGAATCTGCTAGCCTTTCCCTTCCTGAGGATGTGGCCTAGACTGACTCATCAGCAACAGCCGCCACAGAAAGTCACTGATTAAGCTCTGCAATCAGCCAGAGAAGGGATGGAGTTGACGAGCACAGGAGAAATTATTGAAAGGCTGGCCAAACACAGCACAAAACAGAATAAAAAAAAGAATGTCAATAACATGAAAAGTGTGCATGGGGAGAAGACAGAGATGTAATAGTGGAAGGGTTCCTTTCAAGTGAGGGATGAAACGAAGGAGGGATGAGCACATGTGTTAGGGGACAGCGAGCGAGATCAAGAAAAAGACTCAAAGAAACAGCAGCGGCCGAGTAGAATAATCTAATTAATTGGAGTGAATTCAGAATGTGAAGTCGATAGCACATAACAAATGTGAAAGTATAGCCCATGGCATGTCAATTAATGACATGTAATTAATGATCATTAGCAGAAGGGATGAGGGGAAGGCCATAGTCTGTCAGAGACTTGCAAGCGACCTTGTAATTTCCTCGTCTATCTTTGATGGAAAGGAGGGGGGGACTTCATTCTGCACCTTCATAAAGTATTGTAAGAGAAAATGAAGGAGATCGCTGAACGAGAGCAAGAGGAAGCGATGGCAGCAAGCTTTTTTATACAAGCATGAAGAGGAAGACGGGCAAAGGGAGAGAAGAGTGGCAAAGGATGCGAGCAATGAATCAAGGATGTGAGAGAAGAGAGCACGGAGTGAATTTATTGCAATCCCGCTGTTTTGTTGTTCTGTTTTTTTCTGCTGACACAGTGAACATGGAGGGAACAGGCAGCGGTTTTTTTATAGGTCACATGCCACTTCACAATGATCTATGGACGCAGGCCCTTTGCAGACTTATACTGTTGAGCACGCATTATGTGGCTCAGCCAAGCATGGCCATTTGGGGGGAAAAGGGGAAGTAACCCCCCCCATTATTCACACACTCACCCTCCTTCCATCCATCCTCTCACCCTTTCTGCTGTACATTCTTTTTTTCTTCTCTGTTCTTCCCTCTTTGCACGTCTCCCACTACAACTGAAAGCCTCTTAAAGATGGTGTAAAGCATCAAAGGTCTGGTGGGAAAGTGTTTACTGTCCTAACAATGTCGCCGTCTTCGTGTCCTTGCACCCGCTTACTATGATAATTTGATTATTGTACAAAAGTGGTATGACAAAAAATTTCCCCTTTTAAGCTGTGAATCTTAATATTTTATTGTGGTCCACACCTTGTTTTTGTGCTCGTTTTAGTTGTATTCATATATATTTTTCATATATTAATTCTGCTCAAATATTGCTTTTTAAAGGCATTTTGAATTGCAGTTTTCATAAAGAAGCCACTTGATTATTATTAGGTACACCTTGCTAGTACTTGACTGGAAATCACTTTGCCTTCAGAACTGCCTTAACTCATCCTGGCACAGATTTAGGAGATTGTGCTCCATATTGAAATGGTAGCATCACACAGTTGCTGCAGATCTGTTGGCTGTACATCCATGATGAGAATCTCCCATTCCACCCAAAAGGTGCTCTTTTGGACTGAGATCTGGTGACTGGGGAGGCAGTTGTAGTACAGTGAACTCATTGTCACATTTAATAAAGTAGTTGGAGATTATGTGAGTTTTGTGACATGGTGCATTATCCTGCTGGAAGTAGCCATCAGAAGATGCTGCTGAACAGTGGTCATAAAGGGATGGACATGGTCAGCAACAATATTCAGGCTGGCTTTGGTGTTTAAATCCAATTCAGTTAGTACCAAGAGGCCCAAAGTGTGCCAGGAAATTATTTCCCACACCATCACACAAACAGCCTGAACCATTACAAGCAAAGATATATCCATGCTATTGTGACGTTTACACTAAATTTGACCCTACCATCTGAAATGGAGACTTCTCAGACCAGGCAACATTTTTCCATCTTCTATTGTTCAATTTTGGTGAGCCTCTGAATTACAGGCTCAGTTTCCTGTTCTTAGCAGACAGTGGCACTGACTTCAGTCTTGTGCTGCTGCAACCAATCTGCCTCAGGGTTCAACAGTGTTGAGATGGTATCCCATGTACTCTGGACCTCTTGGACAAGTGTCCTGCAGGTTTTCAATGATTCCTAAACAACTTAAAGGAATAGTTCACCCTCAGAATGATTTAACTTTATTTTCCACTTACCCTGATGGTGAGCAAGACTCTGGACCACTTTTTTTTAATATGTCAAATGCAGCCAGAGATCAGGACGACTTCTCGTTCCCCCCCAATGGAGTTCGCCAGGGTCCGAGCCAAAAAGGTCCATGAAAGTCCACAAAAAATTGTCAATATTCCTCCATACTGTTTGTCTCATGTAATCCAAGTGCCCTGAGTGGGTAGCGTCTAGAATTTACTGGAAACTACGCCATTTACTATATTTTTAGAGTCTAAACAAGACTACATTGCATGCCTAGCAAGCACGCTGATGCACGTTCACGAAACTACAGAAGCCACGGCAGACGAGATCGCGCGTTCTCTTTTTCTTTCTTTCTTTTAGATCAATATCCATCCCCTCCTGTGTTTTTCACAGTTTGTCTAGAGCTCTTGCGCTCTTACCACAATGTAAACAGTGAATTTCTTCTTCTACGCTTGCATTATCGGCAGAGTAGGTTCTGAACGCCGTGGCTTCCGTAGTTTCGTGGCCGCGCATGTGTGCGCTTCATGGAAGTAAACAATACTCCTTTTTAGGCTCTAAAAATATAGTAAATGACGTCGTTTCGAGTAAATTCTGGACGCTACCCACTCAGGACACTTGGATTACATGGGACGAGCAGTATGGGGGAATATTGACAATTTTTTGTGGACTTTTATGGACCTTTTTGGCTCGGACCCTGGTGAACTCCATTGGGGGGGAACGAGAAGTTGTCCTGATCTCCGGCTGCATTTGACATATTAAAAAAGTGGTCCAGAGTCTTGCTCACCATCAGGGTAAGTGGAAAATAAAGTTAAACCATTCTGAGGGTGAACTATTCCTTTAAGTTCTGCACAAGCCTCTTCACGACCCAGTCAGGCTTTGAGTCAGGTGTGTTACAGCAGGGAAGCATAAAAAAACCTGCAGGAAACTGGCTCAAGAGGTCCAGAGTTTGAGATCCCTGCTGCATACCTTGGTTTTAACAAGTAGTTGTTTAAGCTTCTGTTGCCTTTCAATCATCTCCAACTGGTCTGCCCATTTTGCCCTTGGTTATCAGCAAGGCATTTTAGTCCAGACAGCTGCAGCTCACTGGATACAGTATTTTCTCTTCTTCAACCAATCGGGTGTCCAGCTCTGGCCCTCGAGAGCCACAATCCTGCAGGTTCTCTACTGTATGTGTCCCTGCTCCTACACACACCTGACTCAAATTAATGTGTCCTTGTGCAGAATTTCATAGGCTGTTAGATCCATTTAATTTGAGTCAGCTGTGTTGCAGGGAGGTGTGGAAGACCTGCAGGACAGTGGCCCTTGAGGACTGACTTTGGACACCCCAACTGTAAAGATGATTGTGTGTGAAAATCCAAGTAGATCAGCAGTTTCTGAAAGACAACAATCATGCCATGTTCAAAGTCATTTAAATCCCCTTTCTTCCCAACTCTGGTGCTCAGTTTGATCCTCGGCAAGTCATCTTGACCATGTCTACTTAACTAAATACACAGAGTAGCTGTCATGTGACTGGCTGTTAAGTGACTAAACAAGGGGACCTGATAAAGTGGCTGGGGGGTAAGTAACTAAAGATCAATTATGAAGTTTAGTAACCATCGCACTGACCTAGGATCAGCTCTAAAGCTGTAGGTTTTTTTTTTTTCCCTAAAGTTGCCCACTCAACAGAAAAAATAATTTACCATATGTTCTGCTTAAAAGTTTAACTTGAATTAGTTATTTTGCAAAACGCAGTGTGAGGGTATGGGATTGAGCCGATGGATGAATATCAGCGTTGTTGAAGGTTGTTTTGATTTTCTTTTTTTTTTCATATCAGTCATTTCATTCTGCTGCATCCAGAAAACTTTCTGTGGAAATGGTTGGTATGCAATTATGAGCTTGCAGTCAGTGTGTGAGTGTTTAAGTTAACAGCTCTGTGGCACGTCTTATCCCCACCTGTTTATTTAAATGTTAGACTAAATAAACCAGAAAGATACAAACCGCTTCCTGTACCTACTTTCAGCTTTCTGTTTCACCAAATTTATATGAAAAAGGTGATTTTGCTAATTTTAGAACCAGCTCTTTCAGTCCAAAATGGCGTCTGGCAGCCCTCTCATGTCTCCCACGCTGGCTGTATGTACTGCACATATGCTACAGCAAATATATTGGCAATCATTGGCTGCTGGACTGACAAGTGAAAAATTCTCTCAAAACCTGCAGGTTTGCTTGGAGTGCAGTGATGAAAAATTGTGGCTCCAGCTGTCATTCATCTCTTGTTGCAGAGACAGTGGTTAGATCTGTCCACAAGCCTGAATGTGTTTAATCTATATCAAAAATGTGTGTCTGTGTGTGTTCATGTTGGGCTATACAACCAGACTAATGAGCCTTGGGGCTGTTCATCTCTTCCTAATTGGAGGAAAAACACATCATATTCGAAATATGATGCTGTTTGAAAGCCTGAAGGAAAAAAGTATACGAGAAGATGAGAAACAGAGAACATGGCATGAGAAAAAGAAGATACAGAGCAATGAAGTGGGCAAAATAAAAGGTGCATGGCCTTGATACAGGACTTCTTTTCATCTTAGCTCCTTCGAGCAGTAAAAGAAATGCTGTGACATGCAGACCACAATTTGAAAATAAACAAATACAGCCTTCACATTTTTCCACTTTAAAAAAAAAAAAATCTACAACATATTTTTCTCCAAAGCCACCTGCTCATTATAAAGTATTAAAACTACAAGTGTGTCATGTGTGTTCTTGTGTGTCTAACTTTGATTTTATAGTGCTTTCCGTTATGCATTATTTAGTTAATTATTCCGTAAGTAAACGTATTGCCAGAAATACATTTTACTCACAATAAGTAAGGGACATTGGGCATTTTGTTTGATGTAAGAATGCATCTAAAATGCAGGATCATTTACAGGTGGACTAAATTCAGCCTTCTCTAAACTTTTGACTTCACATACAGATTCAGTGTTTAAAGTACTTGTTGCAGAACATGCTGGTTTCGAACAAGGTGACTAACCACAAAAATGGAAGTGTCTGAACCCTGAATCGACCACTACAGGAAGTCTTTAGGAAGTCTTTTCTTCCTTCTGCTGTAAGACTTTACAACAGCTTAGTCTGAATGCGTGCAGCTTCTTGGTACCATCGTTGGTCTTTTTTAACCTGGTGTAATATGTCCATGTATGTATGAATGTGTTGCTAAAGGACACTTGAATTTCTCCTGTGGGGGATAAATAAAGATTCATCTGTCTGTCTGTCTAGGTTCAATGACAACATGTATTTGAACAGCCCTCTTAATCACGCTGCTCTCTTTTTGACATCATGAGGCAGAAATGCCCCCAACGCATAGGTAATCCATACATCAACACACTGTTAGCATTGTTTGAGATGAAGGAATTTCCATCGCATGCCTACTTTAATGTCCTACATTCATGATAATAGTACAGCATGAAATTTTCTCTGTAAAACTCCACAGAAAAGTTGAACCACCCTCACATTTTGCAAGTAGTGTACAGTATAGGCTATAGACCATGGGACATGTGAAAGAGAACTATTACTCCATTCAGTTATGTTTGCACTTAACCCTTTGACACAGAACACAAATAAATTGTGAAATCCCCTAACAGAAACTTTATTACCCTAATTTAAATACCCATTTGCCTCCATTAAAACAAGCTTTTGAAACACGAATTATCAGCATGTTGTGTACATTTAGATATCACATTGCAGCTTGAAGTCCATCTGATCTAGATTCTACTTAATCACTTCATAAGAATGTCATTAAACATTTTCCGTATTGCCACTTTATCAAAAATGCCTGTGCCTTTAGAAGACATGATGTTGGGCAGAAGCTGTGCAAGTGCAGCGGTACATCTGTGTGTGTCTGAGTCAGAACTCATCTATCTCCTGCAGGGTCCAGCGTGACTTGTTCAGCAGGGTCTAATTTATGCGCTGGTTGTGGCACATGCTGAAATGGCATCATTCTTCAGCGCTAACCCCCGTATGCTCCCTCACACTTCCTTTCCCTGCCGACAGCTCCACCCCAGGCATGATTTATCAGGCCCTCAAGCGGCATACAATGGCGCCTGGCACGTGCACTGTGCCACGGACAGATTAATAGATAAACACGGTGATTCCACAATCAAACACAACCGGGGTCATGTTCATAATGTCCCCATACTGCATCACAAAAGGTCAGAACAGTATGGTCTGAGCGGCAAGAGGATAAAATTTATGTCCCTGAAATATGACCATGTCATCCCTTCCTTGTTAGATCCATTTGTAGGTTCATAGATTCTTGTTTATAGATTTTAATAATAAGCATGAGTGCCTTAAATGAGGATTATAAAGTGCTAGTGTTATCATCATCATTATAGAGCTTGGTTAAAAATCTTTATGACATGTATTCACTTACGCACTTTTGTAGTCAGCAGGCTACAACATTAATATGAAAACATACCTCCCAAAAAAACCTTTACTTTAAATTATTCATTTGTAATACTTGTAATAACCAAATGATCTGGGTCCTTTTAACCCACATTTGGTGAGGGCATGTTTTTTTTCCCCCTTTCGCCAAGCAGAGAAATATGATAAATGCATTCTGATCAAAGTAATTTTCTATTTTCTCAGCTTCACAGTTTCTATTAATGATGTAAATGAGATGAAGAAACTAAATTTAATGAAACATCTTTGGTTTCTTTGGAAGGTGGCCTGAACATGTAGCACACAATTTAACCTTGTTTTTTATGTGCACAAAGTGAGAAATCAAATGAACTGAATCACTGAATTTGTAATGCTGTTATGGAGAATAGAATTATGGTAATTTGGCTGAGCGTTCAGCTGCATTGTTTAAAGGGTGAGTGGATTAAAAGAAGTGGATGGTTAACGTCTCATTGTAATGGGATGGAGCATGTACCCACCCAAGAACACAATGTTGCTGAATCTCCCCCACATAGTGCACCCAAGCTCATTACAGTAATATCAGGAAGAGTGGAAACTAATTTTCCTCCAGAGACATTTCAATGAGAAACTGAAAAACCACAAAAAAGTGTTTTGTTTTCTTAGCCTTTTATAAATTCTATATAAGACCAAAAATAATGAAGCCTGCAGTTGTAGTACCAGCTACAGTACTGGAATTTATAGTGCAGTGCATTGTGCACTAAGAATTAAGAACCTTCAGCACCAATCTACTATTTTGCTCCCACAATATCATCTTAAGTGTTTAGTTTTCTCAAATAAATAAACAAATCCAAATAATTTTTAAACTATCCTCATTCAAGTGGTGCAGCCTACATACTCCTCTGTGCTGTGGCAGTACTCACCGCACTGCTGCAGGGAATATCTTTGACTTTCAGCCAGGCCAGGTCCAGCGTGCCTTCTCCCTTGTAACAGGATTGCAGCCTCTCCTTGATTTTCTCATTGATCTTTCGCAGAGAGAACACACACAGTGCAGAGTCCTGGGAGCCCTGCCGTGGACGTCTCTTCTGGCCTTTTGAAAAGACGGCAAAAAGCACATCATCATCCGGTGCCACATCCAGTGAGCGCGCCAGGATGGCACCAGCTTTTGACAGGTAGGCCGCCTCCAGTAATCGGTACTCCACGTTGCCACTAATGCATCCAATAGGCACTTCAACGTAGGAGTTAAATGCAGTGTCTGCCTTGCAGAGGCGGACTATCTTGGAAGTGTACACTTGTTCGCGACCAGTAGAGGAGGATCCACTGGTGGGTCCGCCACCCATTTCCGGTTGCAAAGTGAGAAAGTAGACAAAGTTCCCACTGGCAAAGCCATAAATGTAATATATGTCAAAATCTGGGATTATGGTGAAGGTATCCGAGGGGATCTTAATCATAGAGGCCACAAACTCGTCATGGAAGACATAGGCAAACATGCCATCCTCCTCAGAGTTTCTGGCCAGCTTTCGGCTTGAGATGGTGGGGAAGTACTCTGGCTTGCCATCAACTGCTGTGGCTACAAACAGCATGTCCGGAGAAGCATTACCATATGAAACAATGACACCAAACACAGAGCCACTCTCATTTACTCCAGAGAGGTAGTGCTCTTTCTTGTGGAAGGGTTCTCCAAGTTTGAAGAGGTCATCTAAGCGGAGAAGTTTGCAGATGCCCTGATAGAGGCTGCCACAAGCAAGCAGCCGGTTCTCCTTATAGTCCATCAAAAGCATCTTGTTGATGTTGTTGGTGAGTGTCAGTGGCTCACTGCAGGGCTGAACGATACGTGGCGGGTAGCATTTGCGGTTGTCGTCATCCGGCCCAGTTTCATGGAACTTCTGGACCTCCAAGCCAGGAGACAGCTTGTATATACGATTGACTGCTCCCAAATAAACATTGCCATTGCGATAGTCAACAGCTAAATGATTGAATGTCCACTCGGGGTTTTCAGCATGAAATGATGTGTACTCCTCCTCTGGGAGTAATGCTGTTATCACCTGGGAGCCAGCACTGTGAGCCTGGGGGGCTTGCACCACTGTGTGTGAGGTTGCAGGAAGCACCGAAATGGACAGGAAGCAACATACAAAAAAATAGGTCCGTATCCTTGTGAGGGATGTCATGGCTGTGCTGATGGTTGGACTGGTGAGGAGAGGGACAGAGGCACAGTCCAGTACTGTTAGCCCGTCAGGATTATGCCGCTCTCAAGATGGAGGGCATGATGCACCTAAAGAGGGAAGAAACAGAAACCAGTGAAAAAAACAAAATGGCAAAATATCAGTGGCACATCATAGTCAGTGTAACTGTTGCTGGATAGAAACATGAGATAGATTAAACGTAGCCATTATGTGATCCTTGCTCTAATTATATCTGGCACAGATTAGAAGAGAAGAACTTAATGAGTTGAACAGGTGAAGAGGGCACACATTTGAGGCCACAGAGATATCTATATTTGGACAAGAAATTAGCTAGACCACTCCCCCCAAAAGAAAGAAAAAATTGGGTTAAGATATGGCAGCACTGAAAAAGAGGTAGTAAATCGGTTATTGAGAAACAGGACAGAGGGAGGAGGAGTAATGCATTGTCTCAGAGGAGGTGATCAGCATGGCTCTGCACCATCTCTCTGCATGGACCCCTGCCCCTCTCCATCTCTCTTTGCTTTTCTGCTCCAGCCTCTATGCACCTAATTGATTCTCCCCTTAGAGCAGCAATTTGCATGCTTTGCCGATTTCTCTCTTCTCTCCCAATAGGACAGCTCACCTGCTGACACTGCCCACAGAAAAAAAAAAAAAGACTCTCCTTTTAAAATACCCACACACACACACACACACATCCATACACTAAGGGAGGTTTATAGACCTAAGAGGAACAATTAAAGAGGAAATGCTGGTGGTTGCAGAAAGAGGCTTCCCTGTGGTCCATGGGTCATTTGCACAGTCTTGGCATTATGTATACAACTAATGCAAGCACCTGCTTACAACAACATGAAATGGGATCACTAACAAAAAGGTTGCTATTGATGCATTAAACAGATCTATCCAATCAAAATGTTCACTGCCTCATATGTGAGAAACAAAAGAACAAGTATTGCAAATAAACAGTTTAAATTACCTTAAGGTTTGTTTGTAACTCAGTTTTTCAATCTTGTAGTTGTGCTCATTGCAAAATGAACACTTCAAAAAGAAAAATGGGATGATAACATTTTTCATATCTCCATGCTACAGCTAGAAAACATTCTTAAAAGACGCCATCATTTTTACCCCCTTATTTGTGGCCTGACATCCAAACCATAATTTCAACATCTCTGAATATAAATCCCATTTCTTTAGAGGCCTTTGCTGTAATATCACTAGGAATGCTTACACACATAAATGGTGGTACTACCTGACATTATCTAGCCACAGATCTCATCTCAGGTTCACATTTAAGCAATCAAAAAGTATGGTGGTGTGAAATGCAACCTCGTAGCAATCTTGCCAATCTGCCCTTCATCTCCTGGTAGGCAGGCAGAGAGGAAGAACAGAGCAGGCAGCCTCTCAACACATGATAAGAGGTCCAGAACAGATGATGAGAGGGATACGAGCTGCTGCAGAGATAGGTGACATGTGCTCAGATGTGTGTGCAAAGAGCAATCATTAGCATAGCTATGACAAAGGCATAAGGCCGCAGAGTAAATAAGAGACAAGACAAAGATTGAAATATCATGCAACAACCTCACTGGGAGAAAATATATTTCAGGAAGGCACACAAAAAGTGACGAGATACATCCTATCGCATCCTGTCGCAAAAGTCAAGTGTATAAAGAAAACAGACACATTCTGACATTTCAGCACTAAAGATTAACACCAGACTGCTCAAACTTCCTGATGCCACAGGACCAATTAACTCCAAGGTTTCCATTACTGTGACCACCTACTATAAAGGGATTAAGTGAAAAGGAGACAGGAGTGATGGCAGGGCAGTGAGCCCATAATGTTCCTCAAAGTAAAAAGAGAGCTGAATATTAATTTCACACTGGGAAGAGCACTGGAGCTCCCACCTCTCATTTAACTGGGGGGGGGGGGGGGGCATAACAAAGTGCTCCTCTGGAATTCCCAGACAACTTCATTCAGCTATTATAAATATAAAGAGACTGAAAGGAAGGCAAGCCGTCAAAATAAGACTTTGTAAGAATAAAGTATGAGCCATGGTTAGACACAATGGGGAGAAGCTGTTATTTCACCTTCACATGTACCAATTCTCATGTGAATAAATACAACCACATTCCGACACACCTGACATTAATAGTCAAAACAAAGCAATAAGAAAAGAAGCAGAAATCAGCTTTCAGTTGATTCCCTTGAGAAATAAATCAAGGTTTTGTAGAAGTAAAAAAAACACAAATGCCCTGAATGGGTGAGGAGGGAAAAATTAGTCATGCTCTGGAATGGCAGCATGTCTGCCACATGAATATGTTGCTGAAATACAATTATCCTCACTTATGGGGGGCAAGCTCGCTCAGCTGCTGTTTGGCTTTGCCTGCTAATCATCAAACTCCATTAATTAAAGCTTGCTCTGGTTCTGAGGATTTATACATCAGACATCCATACACACACACACACCCACACACACGCACACACACCCACACACACCCACCCACACACCCACACACACACACACACTGACACACAGAGAAAGAGGGGTTGACACTCTAGCATGCAATTTATCAGTAATTTCACCTGTTATTACTGGCTGAATTTTTCACTACCTCCTCTACATGCATATCAAAAGTAGGTGTAATGAAGAAAAAGTATACAAAACACTGTTGAAAAGCAAGTGCAAATTATTTCATGACAGTGGGGTAACTTTTTAAGCACTTTACACAAAGTAAACTGACCAGCAAAGGGAATCAACAGAATAAAAACAGAAAGGAAATATTGATGAATGATGACTCAAGAGTGTGTTTGCTGCAAGACGCAATTCTGCTTTAAATATCAGGAACACATACATGCAGGCATCAAACAGCATTGATGAGCTGTATTGCATATTGTACCCATCATACTTCCACAGCTGAAGCTGTGTCCAACACCAGCACTGTCTGCATGCATGTGAAAACATTTTCTTCACCTAAAACTGTCCAAATCATGTGATGAATTTTAACTCCACAAAATGGAAGAATTTTTTAATGTAAAGTCAAGTTCAAGCCAGTTCCTTAAATCAATTCTGTTTTCTCATTTTCAGAGGAGGGGGAAGTCCAGAAAAAAGAGCAAAGGAGGAGGAGAAAACAGAAAATACTGTTTGATTTCCCAGGATGTACTGATGTGATGTGACACTGTCAGGGCCGAGATATCTAGAATGGTTTTCTAAATCTGTTCCTAGACAAGACACAACCAGCTGTCTGAGCTAATTTTCAAACAGCCTTCTTCACAGAGAGCATAAGGGGGGGGGGAAAAGCAACAATAAAAGTAATCTACCCTTGATTCTCAGAAAGAAAAGAACTATTTGGAAATGGAGAAAGGCTTTTATAAACAGCTTAACTTCTCACAGTATTTTTAAAAAATAAAGAAGAGGAGTCAACAGGATCAAGAGATTATGAGTGGGTAGCAAGTAGGGTAATTACATATTACTACAGTGAGCAGCAAAGAACTGCATGGATGTTAGGAGTAAAGAAGCACTCGCTACAAATGAAAAAGGTCAGTGGAAAAAGAAAGGAGATATGATATGAAAATGCTGTCTGAAGGTTTCTTGGTCATGTGTCCATTTTCTTAAAATTTGCAGGCAAATGCACTACTGAAGCTTGTCCTCATGGGACAAACACTTTTCATATTTCCAAACAATAAACCCAGTGCTAGAGCCCCCAAACTCTGGTGTGTCCAAGTTGAGCAAATTTACTTAATTTATTTAAAATCCTCAAAATATAGAAATGACACTGGCTATTGTTGGGAAAGTTAAGGAGTCATCATTGTGCTGTTTTGATCTGTGGGTTTTGGGTCTGTGTTTTGTTTAGGCTAATAAGGAGGAAACACTAATGAGAATCTAAAGGAAACCAAAACATGAAACCTTCAGGAACAAGGGTTACAGACCAACATGAAGAAATAACTAAAAACTATAAAACAGAAGCGTAACAAGAACTGAAACAAAAAACAGATCCAAGCCTCATAGATCATAACATGTACAATATATTACTTGAAAATTGAGAGAAGGAAAAAAAGTAAATTAGACACTCTGAGAAAGACAGGACAATGAAACTGTGGTGATAAAAAAGGCAAAGGAAGAAAGAAACCTAGAAGACTGAGATGTGTGTCCCAGCTCAGTGGTTGCACTGATTGGAGTGGAGGCCCCCCACTCTCCAAAAACTCAATCCACCCCGCCTTCATGCTGAGCTCTGGCACCAATCAGAGGAATAAGCAGCACTATGTATTGCGGCCGCACACTGGGACCGAAGGAAAACAGTGTACCTGCACTTTTCCAACATAATCACCATCACAAATGCATTCACACACACACACACACACACACACACACACACACACACACAAAACCAGGAAAACTGGACACACATTCCACCTGAACTCTAAGCCCATTTTTCTTGAAATTACATACTCCAATTAAAATGAGTATCTCTGCAACCACAAGGCCTATTTGAATAACTTTGGTGTCAAATTAAAGAAAACACTGGTGAGATTTATGTGAATGTGCAAATAAAAGTATATTTGTTACTGGTGAAGAGTAAATGAAGATGGCACAGCAAAATTTCTAACCCCCACCTTAAAGGCCTCCTTCCACTGAAAACCCGTTTAACTTGCTCTCTGATATACAGAGGGTTCCCCTTGTTTACTTACACATGCTGACTTGCCAGCGTTGCGTCCCCCAGTCGGCCGTGCTTTCTCATCAGAGAAACAACACGAAGAGAAGAGAGAATCGGGAACAGCCCCGCACTTCTACGTCACATTGCAAATAGCGTATCCCACTGAGTTCTATCTGTCCATTGGAAGGCAGGTAACCCTCCACTACACACTAGAAGAAAAGACGG
Organism: Atherinomorus stipes; assembly: GCA_023101725.1. Lineage (NCBI taxonomy): Eukaryota > Metazoa > Chordata > Actinopteri > Atheriniformes > Atherinidae > Atherinomorus > Atherinomorus stipes. The sequence continues at coordinate 17,111 of JALJCO010007519.1, read as the reverse complement.
CACGACTAGCTTCGAGTTGAGAAGCTAATTAGCTAACTGTTTGTTAGCAGGCGGAACAAACTTGTTTGTCGGCTCTATTTCCTGTCGACGAAAAGAGCGGAGGCCGAGCTCTTCATACACTATGGGAGGCAGCCAATCAGACGGAAATTCATGAGAAGGACCCGGAAAAGCCTGCCGTTGGACCACAAGCCTCTCTTCTAGTTTACAAATACAGCTGGATACAAAGCAACCAGAAAGTTTTTTTTAAACAAAACGATGCAGAATGCATCAATAATAATGAGAACACAGAAATATTAATGAAATGACCATGGAAGTACAACTTTTAAAAAAAAAAACACTTTCAGCATCAGAAACTCTGAAATGAATGCTTTAGAAGCTTTTAATCACTTTCAATCCAAAGTAAAATATGTTGACAATTTTTCTGCAAAGACCTCCCCTTCTAAAGTAAAGCAGAACAGAATTACAGAGTTTATTTTTACAAAAAGTTTAGGCGAGGTTTCCAAAAATGGCCACTACGGTACAACTTGGCACAGTTGGCAATGTTATTTTCCAGCATGCCACAGCATTATAATTCTGCCATGATAAATATCTTTTAAAAAAAGACAAAAACAGCCTCAAACGGCAGCTTTATGACTTCTGCACACACCCTCAGCATCCTCACCTGGCTGTTTGTGGTTGCGCAGACCCATAACTCCACAACAGGGACCTGTACGATGAAGCTGGATTAACTTACCCGGGATTTCTCTCTGTTACCAGGGTTGACTTAACCAGACATCCGTGGTCTTGATAAACGGTACTACGGAGCTGGTTATCAACTCGGTAACTCAACCCAGGGTTTCCAATCTTAATCAGTGCGCGCTCACATAAAAAGGGTGGCGTTTGAAGCGTCTGACCAATCGCACACATGGAGAAACAGAGAGCGACATATTTCATCATGGAGGAGCAGACGATGATACTTAAGAAATATAAAGAATTCAGGATCATCATTCCTGAATGATAACACGACATTATCATTAAGGAATGATAATAAATGGCTCCATTTATGCTGCGGCAACACAGTCGCCGCAGCAAAAGCCAGGAGGGAATGCTGGCTGCTAATGCGCAAGTCCGTGCGATCGTACAATCATGGAACAATATCGGACACTGATCACCTAGTGTTCATCACACTACAGCGCTTCCTCAGTGTATTTGCTGCTCATACTGTACATATAGACATTTCAGGCTCATATCGCGCACGTGTTGTAATCCTTCACCATGACGGCATGGGTGGGTGTGCGCTCCATAAATTCATGTTTTCTGCATGTGTGACCTCTTAACCACATTATTTCAGATGCAACCTCAGTGGCGCAAGATGATCATGGGAACAAGTAAAAAATACAAAAATATATAATCCAAACCAGTCAGTGACGAGATTCTATGTTGCCACACTCTTTCGTATGAATGGAATTTCATTTAATTTTTGTTCAGCCCACAGGAAAAAGCGGGTATTACATGACATGTTTTTGCATACGTTTTTAGCATCGCCAGCGGTGTCAATGAATGAATGAATGAATCAATGAATGAGCACAAATTTTTTTTCACTCGAGGTGAGGCGTTGGTCTATATAAAAAATTAATTTAATTACTCTAACATTAATAAAACCTCAGTGTGATCTGTGGTGTTGTCGGTGTCCGGCTGCGATGCGGTACATTTGTGATGTACGGCTCTAACAGCTGACGGATGTAACAGAGTCCAGCAGGGAAAACCTACATCTTTCATATAAAATGTCATCTGGCAACTCAAAAGGGTTGCACCATCTCTGAATATTCTCTCTTCTAAGAACTCCTCTCACGATCTGCGCACCATTGTCGACAGAATCCTCTAAAAATGGGCCGGCCATTTTCTAAGAGTACTGATTGGTCAGGGGGTGGTGCTTTTATACTCGGTGATCTCTTATCCAGAACTTAACCTGGTCCAGACCAGGTTAGGCGTTCAGCATAAGTTACCGGGGAGATAGAACCCGATCAGAAGTGAACCAGCATCATAGGACGAAAAACCCAGGGTTAACCCTGAAGTTACCTCGATAAGAGAAAATCCGGCTTCGTCGTACAGGCCCCAGATTGGTTGATTTTGGTGAATGAGACATCAATTCATTAGAGCCAGTAGACTGTATGTAGACCCCCCTGGGAAAGATTGACAGTACTTTCAGCCAATCAGACCCAGCAGAAGGCGGTAATTCAGTATTGGCTGGTACCTGCATCGGTGGATTGTGAAGCTGTCTCCTGGGTCCTAAAGACCTTTTCCTAAAGCAAAAGTGTTTCATGTGTTGCCCCAGAGATTATTTTCAAACAACCAAGTGTGGATTTACGGGTAAAAAATAGTTTTCACGGAGACACAGCAAACGTAAGAGAAATCTTTAAAACTAGTTTCTGGCTGAGCGGTTTCTGCTGTTGCTGCTTATTGGCTTCTCTCTCTGTAAGGCTTTGGTGTAGAGGACTGTGGAGCACATGTTTGGATTCTGCAGAGTCTCAGCATTCATTTGATATGTACTTTTTGCTGGTCTGATGCGGAATTGTGGCCGTGGAGACAGAAATGCTGTATGTAGGTTGCCATTTTGCTGTGTATTTACGTTTTTATTTAATTTGAAAATAACTTTAAAGGCATGGTGGATGATGTTTTCCAGGAGCATTTTTTTACTATATTGCTTAAAATCTTCTTCAAACCCTGATTTAGACAAACATTCTGACACAAAAATTAAAAGAATGAATCACCTGTGGAACGTACTGGACTGGAAAAACCGAACGGCCCGTATTGATTGATTATTATGTCCATCAAACTCAAATGCCGTTAGCCGCGCCCCGTGTGCATGCACTCACAACTCACCGTGAGCGTCTCACAATGTAGACGAACCAAGACCAACATGGTTGCTCGCTGCTCTTATGCCCCTGTTTGCTCTTAAAAAGAAAAAACGGATGGAGATTAGGGATGGGCGATATTTTATCGTGTGCGATATATCGTCAAAGAAATTCCCCACAATAACAATTTGTCATCTCATGATAAAAACGATAAATTCAATTTATCAGGTTGTTTTTGCAGTTACACAACTTTGTTTTTTTTATAAGCCAAGTTAGTTTTGCTGTTTGCATAGTTTGAATAAATGTGGAATTTGGTCTCTCATTTCAGACTTGTTTGATTGGTGTCACTACAGTTCTGCAATACAGGTGCACTACTTGAACATAATTGATATAGTTTAATGGCTTTAATGGCAGAATGTAATGCCAGATTTAGAATACAATAAAAACTGATAGTTTTTATCGTCACTTATCGTTACCGTGATAAATAAGAGAAATTATCGTTATACATTTTTTAGTCCATATCGCCCATCCCTAATGGGGATCAAGTCATGGAGGTGTTGGTGTTTGCAGTGAGGATGTTTTACGCTGCAGAAGAAGTTGGAGGTGAGATAATTATCATTTTTAGGGAATGTGGTTCCTCTGCTGTTTACTGGGAAGCTAACAAGCTAGCCACTCGGCTGTTCTCTGTTATGTTCGCCGACAGCTATAACCGGACGCGTTCCTGTGCTTTGGAAGCGTGGTTTCAGGGGGCGTTTATTTTTTTCAAATCTGGCTTGCTCAAACCGTTTTTCCAGGATCCCCTACCTTGCCTTTTAGTTGTGTTTTTCACAATTAAAAAAGGATTGTGCTGGCTTGTAGCCTAGCTTCTGCAGTTAAATTTGATGTGCCACATTGCAATATTCTCTGTCATTAATGCGTCGTTTATCACCGTTGTTGTTGAGTAACAATCACGAGGGACCTTATAAGGTCCCTCTTGGGTTCAAAGGGTTAAGTCTGCACAAAAAATATGCTGCAAAACAAAAACCGCCACTTCCCAGCACAAGATGAGAGCTAAGAGCATCTGGAAAAAAGTATATGCATTTATGTATCTGTATGAGTAAAAACAATCATGATTGTGCATATAAAATAATACAGTACGCAACAATCGAAAGCCTATATACAATGAATAAGTCAGACTTTGCATGGCATTGTTAAAGCACATCATCTTACAAATGTAATGGTGACATTGTTATTATTTCTAAGAGTCACAGCACCTAATATGTTTTCATTCATATACAATTAAAACTGTTATTGGCAGCCGCAGCCCTATTCAGAGGAATAACAAGCCCTAACGTCAATGATGTTAACCTCAGCAAGAAATAATTACAATGTACAATAACTGTTGTGCAACCTATTCACAGACTGAAAATTTAAGTAACGATTAAAGAGCGAGCGGGTCCAGCATGCCAATCAGAATAAGCTGCCTCCTGTTGATGCTCAAAACTGATGGCATACTCTTTTTCTCAGGGAGCCATCAGTGGGAAGAAAAAAAAAAAAAAAGGAGGACACAGATGATAGAAGGCGGGGTGTCCTTGGTGTTTACATCAAGACGTGGATTAGCAGCAGGGATTACTGTCACCAGATACCCTGTCAAGATCAGGGTTAGGAGGTCTAATCCACCAAAGAGCTGTTGATATTACAGTGAAAGCCTTCAGATTGCACTGTCAACTGGGTACATGTCATCTGAATGCAAGGACACTGGTGTACTGACACTCTGACTAAACATGTTGCAAAATAAACAGCAATGAAGAGCACAAAAACACAATTATTGAATAATTTAAACAGGTACTGAGTTTTTGATAAAATAATTTGAGGGACAAGATCTCCCACTGCTTACTCTGTGCAAGACTACATATATCAGATATAATTTGGCTAATACTGTACTTCACAAAGTAAATAATGCCAAGACATAAAAAGGAGCAGTAATGCCCCCCTTTTTTTTCTTTAGTATAACCAAATATTTTAGTATTTTTAGAATTTTTAAAATGAGAACAATGCATTCTTCAACAGAAAGGAAATGAAACAGTATTATCAACCTTGCAAAAACCCAGATTATTTTACGAGGCAACCGGCATGACCCCTTGCCAGAATGGTCTCCCATGACCAGTGTTGGGTGGTAACGCCTTACTGTAACGGAACTTTTGTCAGTAACGAATAGGATTATGTACATTATTCTTTAAATGAAGTAACTCAGGTAACTACAGTTATCCTGTGGTGCGTTACTCTGTTGCTAGCTATTGTAAATGAACATATTTTGGCCAGCAGCTGTGTTTTTCCTGTATACAGCCGTGATCAGTGATGTCAGGTCTGCTTGTTATCAGCGACTTTGGGCTTGTTTTTCTGTTTAGTCGCTTGGAAATACCATCAGTCGTGGGTTGCAGCGTTTTGGTTGCAGTGCTTATTTGGGCTTGTCCTATTCCTTTTATGAGGGCCTCCTGGTTCTCTCTCAGCTGTTCACAATAAAGCCATGACCTCTGTATGCGGAATTGGGTGGTATGATGGCAGCAGTCCTTTTATTCTTGGTAACCCAGGCCGTCCGAACCACCGCACCTCTACACATGCACGCACAACTTCAGTTGGCAGAGTGAAACGGGGTCCTACTCTATTTCCCAATGAAATTAGCGAGTTCACATGGGTTTTTCAAACGCACATCGACCTGCTTATAACTGGTATTTGGCTCCTTTCCCATTGACAAAAAGTGTCAGGTCTGATCACCTGCTGGCAAGCTGTATGGCCTCTGTCCCCACGGCTGTGTGTCTGGTGATGCCATCATGCTGGGTTAGCGTTGATGATGTCGGCCTTGTGACAGAAATCAGGAAAGTAAAATATGGAAAGCAAGTCAGGCTGTCGTCAACATGCTTTCTTGTTGCACATTTGTGTGGAGAAAACCAGAGGAAGATTTTCTAGCACAGATGGAACGCAGGTGATGCAAATTTGTGGCTGAAGCAGAGTTGTTTTGGTACTTTATAGGAGTGCGATTGGTGCGACTGGTGCGATGTCACAATGTAGGCCCATACCGCCCAGCGTGTTCACACAAACCGGGTGTGGTGTTATCCCGGTCATGCCGAACGGAGCCGAGTCGTTTTACACCGGTCCCCGTTGGTCGGTGAGCCTTTCCCACTGCCACTAAAAGCAGATTATTCTTGGGTTTAAACGGGTGTTTTGGCCAATGGAAAAGGGGTATGTCTGCATTTACTGAAAAAAAGACAAAAAAAAAAAATAAAAAAAAAAAACAGTTCAGCCACAGTGACACATTTCTGTTACATTTTACACCTACTATATATAAAATGCATTGCGTTGCTTGGAAAAGGCTGTAAATATATTTTTTAATTACATTTCAAGGACATCAGCAGCTGCTTCATGTGTTCGGTGCTGAAAACACTTTCATTTTGCACTTCAAGTGAAACATACAGCTTACTTGCCTGACTTTTTTTTTGGGTTGCATTTACATTTGTTTATAAAGTTTGTTTATTTGGGCTGTAGCCCCAGCAAAGGAGGCATGGTTAATAACTTTAAAAGTACACAACTTTGGAAGTTACATTTACAGTTGAAAGTTGAATTTATGGTTGAACGACAATACAAGTCCTGAACACAAACCATGGGAAGTACAGCCAAGCACAGTGAATCACTGTTTTAGTATAAGTATGTCAAGCAGACAATGTGTGTCACACAAACTTTCTTGCTAGAGGGCTGCCTATCGCTGTTCTTCACTCCCCTAGAGTGAGTAAAAGCATTTCAAAGAAAGGGTCCAGGCAAAGATCCAACAGAGGAACCCCTGTGGATTTTAGAGAAATGGCTGACATCTGCCCATCTCCTCTCCTTACTCAATCTTTCCCATTTTTCTCCCTTTGTTCCCTCTTTTCATATCTGAGACCTTCAAGTCTTCCTTCATCTAAAGTTAAAATATATAAATTTTCCTAAACACTCAGAGTCAGATTCCTTTAAGAATATATTTTCTATACAAACCTCTGTGCATTGTGTCCTCAGTTGTATATTACTTACAGCAATGTGCTAAAACGGCTTTCGACTCTGAAGGTCGCTGAAACATGCATACTGATGAACTCTGCTCCTGCACATTCTTGGTTCAGGTTGGGACATTGTGCAGTGGTGGATGCCATTATCATCAGTGCAGATCAGAGGCTCTGAAGTCATTAGGGCTGATGAAGGATTGCTGTCAGCACCTTGCACTGATTGGGTTAGACTGCGGCTGACCACCTGAATGAAAGGACTCTAGATTTGACAGAGAACAGTGACTAGCTGGCTATTTATAGTGTGAACTTGATGAATCTTTGGATTCAATTAGAGATCGCAAGTTCCCATAAAGATAGAGGAGCCACTCATCAGTGAGCATTACTGTCTAATCAGGGGTCCTATAAAGGCCACAGTCCTGCAGGTTTTCAATGCATCCCTGCTCAAACACACCTGACTCAAATTAATGAGTCATTGAGCAGAACGTCATAGGCTGTTGGTTCTATTTAATCCAAGTCAGGTGTGTTTGAACTAAAAACCTGTAGGACCGACTTGAGCAACTCTGGACTAATCAGACAAAACACATTAGGAAAATGATGATTAAGCAAAACTGCAGAATTTACAGAAATGGATAAGCATCAGGTAACACAAATGCAAGGTATGGGGAAAATAAGGGTGACATTAACTGATGCACTCTTTTCTGCAAACATCTTGCAAAGCAATTAACAGCCAGTTCTAAAGATGGTGTTTTCCCCCAAAGCATGCCAATTCAAATTCAGTGATGAGCTAAACAAAGCTTTCATATTTCCCTATTATCCAAGAGGAAGTGTGCACTGCATGTTTTGATTCCAGCCTTTCACCAGTTACCGCCATGTTGTCCCATTTAAGCTTGTATGGCATCAAAGTGAGATATTTTGCTGTAATTACAACCAATGCAGCTAAGAATTCTCCTTAAATGATGTGGCTTGGCACAAAGCAACAGCTGCTTTCATAGACAAATTCAAACCCTCTAGCTGTTTCTCTTCTTTTTCCCCCATTTCTCCCTCTTTCCTTCTCCCAAAATTCCCCAATTCCCCTTACTAGTGAGAACACAGGAATGCAGGGCTGGGTAGACAAATCAGCCCTGCTCCCATCGGCTGTCAGACTGGCACCACTATAAGTCCCAACATGTTCCTCTTTTCTTCTTCCTTGCAGTACCCATTTATCCCTCCCTGTACCATATTCTTCTCCCCCCAGAGTGAAGTTTCTGCCCCCCCCCCCCCATCTCTCTTAAGCCACCTTTTGCCTCCCTTTCTCACCTCTTTTCCCCCAAAACTTACAAACAAACTAATCAATTATTTGTCATGGTTTGCTTGAAGCTGCAAGGTCTGGGTATTCTGCTGCAGCCAGACACACTGAAACAAGTCACATTAGTGCCGTGAGCTGTGAGTGTGTGCGCTTGTGAGTTTTAGTTGAACAGTCAGAAATGGTGTTAACATTACCTTGAAGTCGGGACCTCTGCTGTGCTGATTGCTCAAGAATAATTTAGCTACGGCTGTTTCTACCTGAGGTCCTGACTATGACTCAGCAAAGCCAATATTATTATGCAGCTTTTGCCACCTTTTTTTGACTGAGAAGAAGGATCTGCAGCTCAAACACACTGAAGATGTATTTTATGTAATTAACCATTAATGCTGCTCATGCATATCATAGACATAAAAACTAATAAGTTATTAAAACGCTGTTTGGTATGATTTGAACATTATTTTCTATGATTTCAAATAATTTTATATTACTGTGAGTATGGCTCAGCAACATCAATTACCCAGAGACAAAAACACCAGCGTAACCTAACCAGCAGTCTTCCAAGCAGGGAGGTACCACCATGCCTTTGCATGGGGATACGTACAATCATCCTCAAAATCATTCATACCCTCCAATTAAAGGAAAGACAAAATTCACAATAGAAATTCAAATAACAGCAAACGAAAGAAACCAATAAATAAAAATTTACAAAATGATAATATAGTGAACTTAAATATTGCTTTTGAATTGTAGTTGAAAAAAATAATAATTAAAAAAAATTGAAACTACCCCAGACACATTAGAGCACTTTTCCCATGAAGAGTGGACCAGAATACCTGTCAACAGGTGCAAAAGTCTGATTGGATGTTCCAGAAAACACCTGATTGCAGTGATTACCTTAAATTATAGCTTCAGAGCCCCATCAGGCTTGCTTTTTTATTTTTTGTGTTTGTTTTTAGTATTTCTGTTGAACCACAATTTAAAATCAATTTCATGATTTTCATAGAAATTTTATTTATCATTTTTCTCAATTTCATCTTATTTCACTGACAGCTGATTTTTTCCTCCTTTAATTGGAGGGTATGAATAATTTTTAGTATGACTACCTCTGAGTTTACATTAGCTCAAGTTTAATCTTTTTAAGCCTTGATAGGACTTGACTTCAATGGGAAGTCTTGTCATATTATCAGGTTTTCACACCTTTTTTCATACCTTTCTCACTCAGAATTATAAGTCCACTGAATCAGGAACCATTTGCCTAATTCTGCATATGGCACACTTTAGACCTCCAATCATACTAAACAGCCTGTGTGGTGGAAATAATGTAAATGGTGGAAGCATGATGGCAAAGCCTCTCAGAAGATGGTGAGTAGTGGGAGCAAGCATATGTTTGCACAACACAGAAGAGACTCAAAGCTCTCTTCAGCTGAAAACAAAAAGCAAAAAAACAGATCCGACAGATGTTTGCTGTGCATGCATGCATCTTAATGAAGACAACCAAGTAGATCACTCTGACCCAGAAGAAGCTTTTGAAATGTTTAAGAAAACAAATGTCAGTCTGTGGAACAGTATTCAAGGAGCTAGCACTACAAAACTAAACACTGCCTGTCAGTGGCTGTGTTTATATAGAGCAATATCAATCCAATCAAACACCCAACTAGAGTAAAAAATGTGTCATGTAAACATCTGTTTATATGATCTGCCTCAAATTGGGAAAACTTCTCAATCTTATCTGGAAGGATGGTTTAAACTAGGCATACACAATATAATCGGCCCCCTATTCGGTATCGGCCTATATCAGCCTTAAAACCAAGTATCGGACATCGGCCACCCCACCTCAACTGATATTTAACCGATCAGCCCACCGTTTCAAAAGTCTAAAAAAAAAAAAAAAAAAAAAAAAAACTTCAAAAACTTCTTCTTTACAGACTTTAAAACTTCTAAAGACTAGGGGTGGGAAAAATATCTATTTATTATTATTATTAATTTCATCGTTATGAAATCTCGCGAGAATTTGTGAAATATCGTGAGATTTTGTAACAGAATGATGAAATCTAGCGAGATTTTGTAAGTAAAATAGATTGATACTGTGTTTTCAAATATCGATTTGATATTGCCATATGAAAATATCGCCAATATCGCGATTTCAGTGTATCTATATTTTTTCCCTCCCTTTCAAAGTGTCGGAAATGGATAACACAACTGCTGTTTGCATCGGCGATATCGGTTATCGGCCACATGAGTTTTAAAATATTGACATATCGGACATCGGCCAAAATTCAAATATCGTGCATCCCTAGTTTAAACCTTTTCATGAATAGATCAGCAGGAAAAAATAGTATATTAACTCATTCCGATTATTACACATTGTTTAAGCACATGCTTGAACCACGCAAGGATTCGGTGATGTATAATGTATTATGAAGATATGAAAGTCATTGACCGTATAAGATATGTTTTTGTTGTAAACTGAATGACTTAAGGATTATGGAGCATCTTGGAAGTTTAAAGGCTCTAAATAAAATTAAATCTGTTTTCTTCTGATAGTACGCTTTACACATGTGAAAAGCATTACAGCTGTTTCAGTCATGTAAACACAACTTATCGGATCAATTCTTCTCATGCCCATGAAAAACATATCAGCTGGAAGCTCTGATCAGATTAATTTCAATCTGACAGATAAAATCTTTGTCCATGTAAACTTGGCTAGTGTGTAAAGAGGATCTAGAGTTGAGAGGAGTTTAAAGAACAATCAAAATCTAAGTATTTCCTTTATTTATATATTTTATAAGAATTGCGGGTTTCTTGGAGGTGGCCCTCAAAACACATAACTGTAAAAGGTAATGAAGTGGAAATGAGTGGGAACTCATATAGAGTTATAGAGTAAGGGCATGTTTGGTTAGGATTTGCATTTAACAACATTGCAAAGACAGGTCATAAAATATGACCACAGATATAGTACCGTTTCCCACATGGACGAACAATTACAAATGGGCTGGTTATTTTTTCTTCCCGTCCACAGATCCCCCCCCCCCCTTCCGTATTCAGTTGAAACTTTTCTTCATATCACTCAAGCTCCTCAGTTGCAATTTTCCCCCCCACAGTTTTCCTTTGCTCATTGCCAGATTCCCATTTATCCTGTCCTGGTGTGTCTTGTTTTTCATCCCTCTGAGTTTGTCTGTAGTCAGTTATGAGTTTTGTAATTTGGTTTTCAGTCAAGAGTGTTGTAATCCTGCCATTTAAGCATCTTTAGTTTCTTTAAATAAATCCTTATTCCTGCTTGCCTCCCATGCGTGTGGTCCAGGATTTAAAGTTTTCTGCCCATCGCCTCTCAACCATGACAGTTCAGTTTACATGTTTAGGCCTCACCTGAACTAAGATGAACACTTCTCAGATCATGAGAAATGGTACAGAAATTACAGTATAGTAATATGACTAACCGTTACATGTGCTGTTAAGACATGCCTGCTGTGAAAAAGTTTCACCCTGTAGACATGCTGACAAAGCTTACAGGAGAAGGTGTGGTAGGATTGTGGTCCAGGTTGAGACAAGTCTAGGGACTACTGGAGCCTTGGAGGGGAAACCTCAAACTGCCACCATAATATCTTAATACATCAGCATGATGGAAAGGAAAATATGAAAAACAAATGTGCCTGGATTTAATTTTATTGTAGCCATGCTGGAAGAACTAAGACAACAGTCCTGTCACATGCTCAGCACAGCGGTAGCGTCGCAGTGTTTCACAACCACTGTTGCTTAACTTACTGAGGACCAAATGCCACATGGACATTTCCTGAATGTATGATTTAATAACTGTTTCATTTTAATTTCATGCTAATGAATTTTTTTTTTTTTAAATTGCGTAAAAGTTGCACGCTAGGTTAAGTGAAATAATCCTTGCAGTTATTCTATAAAACGCTGATTACTTCACTTTCAGACATGAAAACATACTGTCACCGTCAGAATAGTGCTCACCTTCAACAGGTTACAACTTGCTAGGCAACAGGGGATAAACAGCTAAATTAAATGGGGAAAAAAAGAGATCTTTGACTCAGTTTTTCTAAGTCAGCATACAGGATCAGACCTGCTCCAGCTACCGTGTCAGCAAGGCAGTTTCTCCATTTCTAACATTATCCATGTTTTTCCGCGTCTGCTGACCCTCTGAATGATTTTTCTAGCAACCAGCTTGTAGCTGATGCAAAACAGACTTAGATAGACTTGACCTCTGAGATTAACTTCTTAGACATGAAAGCTTGATAATTTCGAAGGCTTTGTGGTGATTATAATAAAACGATAAACTGCTGCTTTAATTTGCCTCTGATCTTCCGTTCCGTTTCTACACTTGCATCAGTTTTTTTTTCTTTAGTTGAAGTGAAACATGATGCGTCTGCGTCTTGTGCAGAGGTAAACAAGGACAAAGAACAAGTTGGTTGACAAAAAGTCATTTTAATCCACTTGCGTTTTGTGTCCCCCTGCAACACACATGCAAGTGGATCACCATCCTCATCAGTGCAGCTGAAGATTTGGTTTGCTTGGAGCACGTGGATTACAGTTCTCCCTTATAATCCAGAGAGGACGAGTCTTGAGATTTCAGCTCCTGGTTTACTAAGTACAGCTGGAACAAGGTCTGCTGCCTGCTGTAAGGTGATTGTCATTTTCCTTCATCTCTGAGTCTCATTTCACTCCCATAGCTCACTGATCAGAGAAAATCCTACAAATGCTCATTAATATCCACAGACCACAAAATTTCTATTCTGAAATCAAATCCAAGTTAAGCAATGATACATTCCTGTTAATATACGTTTGATAAAGAGGCCTAATGAAAGCGATTCCATCCATTATAAAAACAAACACTGCAGCCCAGAAACTGTCACAAAGATAAATTAAAACACGACAGCACTTTACATCCTGTAGAAACACAAGTGCTGAAGTCTTGCAAGTACAGATACACGTAAGCATATGTGAGAACGTTTCATCTCATGTTTCTCTGACACTGTTTTGATCTTGACTTTGTGGCAGTCGCCATTAGAAAGAAAGATAAGGCCTTGTTCAAGCTCCATTTTTGGAAGGAAAAAAAATACATGTCATCTTTTGTCATTCTGCTCACATGTCTTTCCAGGGCAAATTACCTCAGTATAGGCCGTGCGGGATAGATGGAGAGTGAGAGACTCACTAGTGAAGACAGAACGTCTACACCTGCAGAGACTTGCAAGTCTTACTGTAATGGTCTAAGAATCTAGAAAAATGAGCAGTTTGACAGGATGTGTCAAAAGTGCCCTTCCAGCCTCTGAGATATTCCAGTTTTAAAATCATCCTCCAAATGGTGCTGTAGAGCAGTAGTTTCCAATCTGGGGTCCCTGGAACCCCAGAGGGATCTCCCAAAGAGCACAGGGGGTACCTGAGGCTTTGACTAAGAGCCAGTGTGATTTAAATTAAGGCCATGTCAACACAGAGATGAATTGAAGCGTAGTTGCTTAGGTTTTTTTTTATTATTATTATTATTACTAGTAGTAGTCGTAAGTAGTAAGTAGTAGTAAGTAGAATTATGGTGTTTCATTCACATGGAATAAGTGTTTCTAGAGTCCAAAAATTGCACCATTTTGTTCATGAGATGTCTGAAAATTCCACAGTGCAGATGATTTGCTCTTATTAAAATAAAAAGGCTATGTGTTGATTACTTTGCTTAATTAAAGAAAAAGAGTCACCCAGAATGCATCATTCATGATGAGAGGCAGATAAAAGCATAGTTTCTACTTTGGGCAGGCAGGGGGTCCACAGCTTTTAATGTTTGTATGAAGGGAGCCCTGAGGGGGAAAAATAGACTGGGAACCACTGCTATAGAGCTGCAAATAGACCGAGCTGATAAATGAGCAGAGGTGGAGAAGTGGAAGGGTGATTTCCCCTAAAAAAAAAAAAAAAAAAAAAAAAGGTCAGATTAAAAATGAGAAATTTATTATCATAAGAAATGACAATGATTAAATAACTTGATATTTACGCTGCTCGACAAACCCCACCTGATAGTTTCTAAAAATGTAAATGCAGAAATCTGCTAATATGTTTCTCATTTTATGCCATTTTCTGACAGTGTAACAAGGAAATTATGCATTTAAATAATGAAACTAAATGTTGGCAAGAAGCCATAATAGGTAATAATTGCCAATAATTGCCCATAATTATGGTGCAGTTTCCTTTTGAGCACACTATGAAAATGTTGACATTATAAATCATTAATTAGCCAAGTGGAAAAGAACTGGAGTCTTTTATGCAGAAAGTCGACTGAGGTGAATTTAAACTACAAATCTTTCCACAGTTTCTGAAATTTGTGTTGATAAAACTGGACATGCACAAAGTCTGACTTTATTCTCCTGCTTTGCTGTAGTTCATCACTAAGAGGTCAGTCACAATTCAAATAGTGCAAGAAGTGTGAGCTAAAGCAGTGGTTCCCAACCTGGAGTCCCAGGCCCCCCTCGAGACAGACGGGGGGTCTGCGAGGCTTCAGCTGTACAAATAGGATGTGTAACGGTTAAAATTCAGGCCATGTCCACTTAGAGACAATTTAAGGTGTATCAGATAAAGTTGTGTTATTCAACCACGGTTTTGGACCCTGAAAAGGATCTTTAAAAAAAAAAAAAAAAAAAAAAAAAACAGTCCCAAAGTTAAAGGAGCTGTATCATGCTTTCAAATGTTCCAAAAGTCAAATATAGGCATTTATAAGCTAGATTTGTTCCCATCGTTACTATAGAAACTAATTTGGTGTTAAATATTAGTTTTTCGATGCATCTAATTTCCAACACGGAAGTAAGATGGCTGACTGTCCTGAACCGCGGAGCTCTCGACCAATAGCAGCATGTTTTACGCCCATTTCATGACGTCGCCCCGGAAGAGACACTTATTCTGAAGGGTCACAGAATTGTCTGTAGCACCGGCACCGGCAGCTCTCATGTGGATGTTAGTGGTAAACATTGATGGATAATTACTCCGATCGACGGGATAAAACAGAGCAGCCTGTTATGGAGCTGTATGCGCTCGACCCAGAGTCTGATATGGAGTTTGAAGTACACGCAGTACCACAGAAGTACCACAGAGACCCCTGACAAGTAAGTAAATTAGCGAACAAATCATAGGCTAACAGTTAGCGCTGAGCTGAGAGATGTGTTGACTCACCAGTGTTGTTGTCTGTCCATGCGCGTTTTTATAGTAGGAACTGCGTCAGGTTTCAGAAGTAATCCCAGAGAAAAAAACACTTTACTGCCAGAGATTCATGAAGTTGTCAGGAGTGAAGTTTACACACAAAGTTGAGTTTTTTTTTTCCCTGCTCCTGAAGTTATAATCCAACCACTTCTGGCAAGTCGATTCATCCAGTAGGTACAACAAATACACTCCCACGCTGAACGTAACAGTTTTTTCCCAACTTGCTGTCCTGTAGAGCTTTAAAAAAAAGAAAAAAAAAGGAAGAAAATTCTCCTGAACTCTGGATCAAACGTCTGTTAGCTGATGGCTGCTTGTCTCTGAGGAAATCTTCCTGCAGGTGTTAGTTTCTTCCTCAGAGAGTGTGTATAGGATTCTCTGAGTTTCTGTTCAACAGAGGGCGTCTTGCTACGATACTGAGCGTGCGCATTTGGACTTTCGTGATTGGTGCCACGTTCATACGTAACGCGGTGGGTAGTCAGCCGTTTGCAGGGTGGTAGCGCTTGGTGTAAATATTCATGTAGATTACTCAAATATGCATGAATGAAGAAAAATAACGATTTAAATCATTTCTTGATGAGGAAATAACACACTGACATGCTGAAAAGCTCTTAAAAGTCCATTTTTCATGATAGGGCTCCTTTAACTAACGGGGGTCATAAAAATGTGCCATACAACAATATCTGAAAACATACATCTTAAGCCAGAAATAAAAAACAGCTACTTAAGAGGTCACTTGTGCCTCGAATCAATTTTCATCCACGTACTGTGTGATGTAGTGAGGTCCGTGGCTTTTGCGTAGATACTGTATATGCCACGCTTATCAATAAGCCGCAGGTGTCCACATGAATACATGAGGTATTTACACCAAATATTTTCAAAACGTTTCATCATATATCGGTAACACACATATGGGCTACGTACTGTAAATGTTTTGGGTTTTTTTGTTTGTTTTTTTATATTTTCTAAACAATGCCTGTAACACGGCTGGTAAAAAATAAATCTTCACGCTGCAGTCTCCAACGTCGCACCAGTGAACATTGATGCCAAGCTTACGAGCAGCAGCTCCATCCAGCGCTGCTGAACGGACAGAGGGCTCATAAAAGGGCTTGCAACTTTCCTTCTGCATGTCCAATCTTCGTTATTTCAACTGTAATGAGAAGGCACTAGTGTTTGGGTGTGGTTCCAGGTCACCCCCCTGACGAGGGAGTCTAATCCGTATTTAGCATTTTTTCTCCGAATCAGCATCAAATCCAGATCCTTCATACATCAGCAGTTTGTGGGCAGTCTACAATTCCTTTTGCTTAATAAACAAAAGGGGGAAAAAAGTACCGTACCGTACCGTCTTCTTCCGCTTATCCGGGGTCGGGTCGCGGGGGCAGCTGCCTAAGCAGGGAAGCCCAGACTTCCCTCTCCCCAGCCACAGCCGCCAGCTCATCCGGGGGGATCCCGAGGCGCTCCCAGGCCAGCCGGGAGACGTAGTCCCTCCAGCGTGTCCTGGGCCTACCCCGGGGTCTGGTCCCGGTGGGAAGTGCCCGGAACACCTCTCCAGGAAGGCGTCCAGGAGGCATCCTAATCAGATGCCCGAGCCACCTCATCTGGCTCCTCTCTATGCGAAGGAGCAGCGGCTCTACTCTGAGTCCCTCCCGGATGACCGAGCTCCTCACCCTATCTCTAAGGGAGAGCCCGGCCACCCTGCGGAGGAAACTCATTTCGGCCGCTTGTACCCGTGACAAGCGTGGCAAGCGTGACAAGCGTGGCCGCGCTAGCTCTAGGGAAAAAAGTAGTGCATGTCTA